>QKRW01000001.1:725000-1317500 GCA_003260565.1 Monilinia fructigena
GATATCCACCATCGTGGTCAAAGCTGCCGTAGGCTAGAACATAGAACTAGCAACTAGGTTTGCTGATGCCACCTGCTGGGGAATCTGCAGCCTCCTGTTTTCGTTACAAAGGAATTTCCCAACGACACTGCACATTTGAGATCTTTAACACAATCCATCAAAGTTGCAACAAAGCTCCGCTAGCTGTAGCATATAGCAGTACTCTGCAGAAAGCGGCTGATATGATGCGTTGACTTACGCGAGAAGGTGTGTACAACTTTGGTACCACTCAAGTCACTCTGAATCTGTAAAGTCCTCACGTTAATGGTATTCATTGAGCATCTTATCGTTAAATTGGCAGTGGTAACAAAAGTTGGACGGATCTTCAATTGACGTGCTACAGTCCTATGATAGACCAGAACGAGGCATGAAGATAATTCCAGTGATTTGCAATATCAGCATTGTATCAATTGAGAGCTTAGAAGTTATTCGGTAGAGATGAAGATCTGAGTTGGAAAAAACTCTGGGAAGGAGATTCGTGTTTATTCATCGAGTAGCAAATAACATTCAGATAAGGGAATGAAAAAAGTAAGGAATAAAAACAAAACAAGTCGGTGATTGTTTACTCTTCAATAGCCATGGAGGAGGACAATTTCCAAATGGAAAGAAGGCGTTAAGTATGGATCCAGGTAATTATGGTCATGACTAGTCATGACTGGTCATTTTCTTCATTTTGGGAAATCACAACGACAACTAGATCTACAGACTGATAAAGGCCTAAGCGAGGTTTTTAGGGGGTTTGAAGGGCTGCATTGTGGTATTCTTCACTAGTATAATAACTACCTATTCCCAGAGCAACGATTGTAGGTTATTTTGAACTTTATGATCATCAATATGACACTTTATCTGACGGCAAGCCGATCTAATGAATCAACGAATCAATGAATTTAAATATTCTTTCTATAATCTTTCTCTTGTAGAAAACTAAGCTCCTTTCACTAATTACCACTTTACTAAAATATTTTCCAACCTTTCCACAATATCAATAGTACAAGACCTAAATAAAAAAACAGCCCTTTTCATCATAGTATCCCTCCATTTATACATACCTGCCATACGATAGACATGAGTCAGTATCCTGTCCGACTTCTGCAGCGTTAAATCGTTTCCCAGTAACTACACATTCCATTTCCCTAGTAACCAAAAAAGCTTACAATAGCCACCTCCATCGCTTTCAACGGCAAATACTACCTACTCACTGTACTTGAACGCGGTAGACACATTGAAAGTAACACCTTACCTAGGTAGTTCTAACCCTTGGAATGATATATATGAAAAGTGCCTGTATAGCGAATATAGAAAAGTACGGTTATAGGAACCCGATCGCGAATACCTCTCTACTCTTGTGTCTTTTTTGGTTTGCCGTGCTTGGATAAGGTTACTTACTAGGCATTTGTTTTATCTTTCAATGATGAAGGTGGTGATTCTGAGCAATCAGTTTCCTTGAAACATGTTTGAGATGGTATATATCGGTAGGTATACGCAATGACTGTGCCCCCAAGTCGTTTACTTCTTACTAACCTTGGAAGAGCGTGGGTAAATAAATACCTATGGAATGACTCGCCAAACCCCGCTAAGCCGGGAATGCCAAGAGCGGGAAAAACTGAGTTTAGATTTGCTCTCATGCACCTGCTCATGTGGAAGCTAGTACTAGCTCATGAATATTCTTTATAGATAGATAGATAGATAGATAGATAGATAGATAGATAGATAGATAGATAGATAGATAGATAGATAGATAGATAGATAGATAGATGGACATACACTTACACCTTTAATAAAAAAGAATCATTAATTTCTATGAATAGAAGTTATCTCAGGATTGAAATGAATGTCTATGATGAGATGTGTTTCAAGAGACAGAAAGTCTCCATGAATGATGAACCTCTATTGAAGATTTCGAATTGATTCAAAGGACCGTTCTTGAGATGCAATTCCGAGACAATAAATGGAATAAATAAATGGAAGGAATATTCTAAGATTTTATCGCTTCGAACCAATACTGAGACAATCTTGAGCGGGGAGTATAAACAAGAGAACATTAGAACATTCTACAGAGATTTAAATTTAATTAAGAGGGCCGTTTTTGATATACATAAAACACCGATAGAACAAATGGAATATCAAAATATCAAAATCATAACGGATGAAATTTACCGGATTAAAAGTACCGTTTTAAACAGACAGTATCAATTCTGAGACAAGCAAACCAGTTTGAACGTTTTCCTTTCAAGGGTGGAACAAATTCCTGTAACAAGCATTGACAAAGTGGGCATTCACTTCGAACAGACGACAAATCAAATACAGGATAAAGGGGTGGAAACGACGGTGGAGTAGAGGAAGGTTGTTGAAGATGAAGATCAAGCTTTTATGAGTCGGTACAGAGGAGGTAGATAGGAGGTATGTACGGAGGAGATATGTACGGACTACATGCATTACTCTAGAAAATGAGGTCTAGAAAACCTTTGATCATTCTCTACTTAAGCAATAATACACACATACATATATACATACATGATCTTGGATCTTGGGATTTGGATCTTGGAAAGTCTATATGGATGATTCGGAATATATATACGGAGTACCTACCTAGGTACCTAGTACACATTGTATCTATACAGTATGCATACATACACTTGCTAGGGATATGTATACACACGGTACGGTACTTGAGGTTTTTGATTAAATTGTTTCTTATCCTGTAACATATATAGCTAAAGCTTGCCTAGGTAGGGAATTATTCTCATTTACTATAAGACAACTTTTAATTGCATTTTTACGTGAACATATATATACACCCACCTATATATGTATATATTCTATATCTTCCGGAGAAGAGCGATTCAAGATCCATCCATGGTTGATTAACCTTATTCCATTGTGATGATTCTTCATTCAAAATTACATTGTATTACATTACATGACTCCGTACATCCATACATCATCTATATGGATATTATTCATACATCTATATATTCATCATAATCATATATTCATACATATATTCATACATTATATATTCATACATCTATACATTCATACATCTATATATCATACATCTATACATTCATTAACATTCATACATCCTTTCATCCATACATCCATACATCCATACATCCATTACATTCATCCATCCCTTCATTCATACATCCATACATCCATACATTCATCCATCCCTTCATCCATACATCCATCCATCCCTCCATCCCTCCATCCCTCCATCCATTCATCCATTGCCATCTAATGAACTCACAACACCTGGGCATCATTCGAAACTCAGTTTGTGGATCCCCATTAATAAATGAATGACCAGATCTCTCAAGGCCAACCCCTTGTAACAGTTAAGTTTTAATCAAATATTATGAAGATCTTTATCCAATCAGATTCCATATATTGAAGGATATTTCCATTTTTATTCCTAGCAGAATAAGTGGATGTTCGTTAATCCTTGTGATGGATTCAGTTTCACCATCATCATTGATTCAAGAAAGGTCCAGATGTTATTTGATCGGCTTATATAATAATAAACATAGTATAAGGTTAAATATAAAATATAAATATAAATATAAATAATATACATATATATATATATACCTTAGGTATATATAAAACTGACTAACCAACAAGAAAGGAGTTTGTTTATATGAATTGTTTTGATATCTATCTACCTCCAGCTACCTACTTACTTTTTCTGTCTTCCAAGTAGTATATATAACATACATTTCGACATCCTCTTTGTGTGTGAATACCCACAACTAATAATTGTTGTTCTATCTCCTCTCATATATACATACATCCTGCACTGCTCGTATTGCTTACTACTGTACTACTCGCTACTCGATTCACACTGTACCTCGAATAATGTTGTTTGTTCTAACTCTAACCTCATCATACTTTGGAAAGCTGTGACGATCTTTTCTATATCCCTACCTTTAATATATATATATATATTTATCATCAACACCAGACGAAAGACCACACCACAACCTCCACCTTCAAAAGAATCGAGGTGGCTGAATTGCCGATACGTCAATCTCAAAATACAAGCCAGCACATTTTTTCCTCTCAAGATTACACTTGGGAATATTCCAGCTCTTCCAGAACTCACTACACACAACCATAACAACCATACAACCATACAACCATACAACCATACAACCATACAACCTTTACAATAAAACTACAGGCTCGGACAACTTAATATCAAACTTTGATCACAACCCCCTTTCCACAATACAGCACCTTCCTTCAAACTACAACGACAACACCATCATCAAAATCGCATAATCAATATCCAAGTATCTGCAGTATACATGCCCGGAATAATCATGGCGGAAGCCCAGCAGCCGTCAATACCACATAGTCAACCACAAGCAATCCCTGGACGGGACACAGCTGTACAGATACCAACCGCACTTACCGCAACATTACCTCCCTCTTCCTCTGCAAGCCGCATTCGAAGTTCGCATCTCGCATTAGATACCTTTTCGCCGTTAATCAGAATGGAAGTTTTGAGTTTGATCGTGTCTTGAAGAGTGGTTTTGTACAGAAGAGAACGAGGAAAAACAAAGGTATGGCTTTAGTTGATTATATTTTATATTTACATCTATTCACGTACTTTTCGCAGGCATGGAAACCCGTATTCCCTCGTCCTACGACCAAATTATCTCTCCATCTACAAAGACCAAAACGAAGATAAACTCCGCCATAAAATTCACCTCTCAGACTTAACCGCCGTCGCCTTCCTCAAAGACCCTAAACAAAAACGGCGCAACGTCTTCGGCCTCTTCACCCCATCCAGAAACTATCATCTGGAAGCCACCACCAAAGGTGACGCCGAGGAATGGGTCGACCTCATCCGCAAAGAAGGGCGGATCGATGAAGAAAGAAGAGAAGAAATGTTACTCGCCAGTCCATCCGGTAACATAACCAGCACCTATCCCGGATTCGATCAAGCCATGGCCAACGAGCGACTCCAACGAAGAACCGAAGCCCAAATCCTACACGACGAAAGGCTAGGAAGTAGTTCCCCAGAACCCACAGAACCTATACTATACCCGCGCGAACAACAAACAAAAATATGACTGCAATGGGGAGAGGCAGGCGCCCATCAAATACCCTCGAATATTCCGGCAACGAACTAGTATCCGACGCCGAATTCTCCGACACAGACCTTGCGCGCCTCCCCGGCACCTCGACCATCTCTCTCAGCCTCCACAATCCTCCCAGAACCCCAACCCCAACTCAGACCTCGAAGTAAAGCCCCCTCCACTCTCCCCCACCCCCTCGGCAAAAATCCCTCCCAAATCTCCCTCGCTCAAAACCCTCCTCTCCCCGATCAAGACCCCGAACGCGTAGTCTACCAAGGCTACCTCCTCTACCTGCGCTCCAAAAACGGCATCCGATCCTGGAAGAATCTCTGGGTCGTGCTCCGACCCGCTCCCTCTCCTTCTACAAAAACGACTCGGAATACTCCCCGGTCATGATCCTTCCCATGGAAAACGTCATCAATGTCGTCGAAATCGATCCCCTATCGAGGACGAAACGATACTGTTTCCAGGTGATTGGGGAGGAGAGGAGTTTCAAATTTTGTGCCGGAAGCGAAGGGGTCTTGGTTAATGTTTTGGGCGCTTGTAAGAGTTTGTTGGCGAGGAGGAAGGGAGCTGCGGCCATGTAGGGGGAAGGGAACTGAGGGATAATATACAGGACTCCCCCTTTCCCTTGACGCATCAATCGCATCTTTCAAAAAGGAAGGGGTACAGGAGGAGGAGGAGAACAAGAAGCAGATTCCTAGTCGCCAGCGCTAGGGATAGTATATAAAGCTGGCACGACAAGTGTAGGCGTGTATTTGGGATATGGTAGGTATATGGTGTTGAGTACGCAAATGGAAGGACGCATGAAAGGATGAACGAAATGACTTTTCTTCTTTTCCTTGTTTTTCTCTCTTGGAAGGAGAAGAAAAAGAAGAAAGTCCGTTCTCAATATCTTTACGGTACGAAAATGAATTGAAATGAAAACTTTATGATGAACATAAATGCTAATCAAACTACATTAAATTAAAATAAATTCAATCAAATGAAATAAATATAATCAATTCCATGTTCAAGTGGTGTGATGTGATGTGATGTCTACGTATTCGTGAATTTGAAATTTCTTATCTACCTACCTACCTACCTAAGTACGTAGTTGCTTTACTTGAATCTTCATCTCTTCACTCATTTCCATTGGGATGAGAATGAGGATGAGTATATGTGTGTGTGTGTGTGTGTATGAAAAAGAGTAAGGAAAGGAAAGGATTACGCGAGGTGAGAGGTGGGAGGTGGGAGGTGGTGAGTGGGGATGAAGTGTGAAGTGTGAAGTATGAAGTATGAAGTATAAGGAAAGACCGGTGGGAAGGGGGAAGAAAGAAGAAAAAAAAAGAAAAAAAAAGGATATCGAGTGCAAGGTTTGCGGATAATTTTAATGGATTGTGTTTTTGTACTCTTATTTTGGAATGTGAGGGGTAAATACCAGATGCTGACTGCCAAATACTCACTTATACTATTTGGATTTGAATTCGCAGGAGAGATTCGAGGCATTAAGCTTATTTGTTTGTTTTATATATGTTTTATCATCTGTTTATTCATTTGTTCGTTTGTTGGTATTCGTTTTTTAGGTAGGTGGTAGGTAGGGCTGGGTAGATGAACCACGTTCTATTTATTGAATTGTTGTATCATACAAGGAACACAAACTTTGCCAGTGAGGAAAACACTTTCATTGACGTATCTTCACTCAATGTGTTGAGTGAAGTTGTAAAATCCCGTTGGAGCTTGGGCGTAAACTTGCATATTGATATGCATGAACAAGCTCAAGCTCCAATACCAGATCACCTACGCATCCATACGCATCCATTGAAGAAACTGAAAGTCCAGAACATGCTCCTCGTTCTTGGTGCACAAATGCGAATGTATATATGCATTTTCTAAACATCAGTTTGTCGAGGAGACTAGCTTGATATTGGCTCGTTCGTAGTATCTTCAACGCTCTTGACCTGTTTGTTTCCACCAGCAATATCCTCTTTCTATCCCTCTTCCCCCGTTCATCTCATTTTGGTGCAATTGTAATCCATATCATTCATCTCATCTCATTCGTCTCTCAAAGCAAGGACCCAGTCCCGAATAGTATAGTCCATACAAGTGTCGCACGTGTCGTTCATCCCGGTAATCTTTCATCGCATAAGTAGGACCCAATTCCTTAACAGAAATCCAACCCATGTTTGATGACGCAGTTGTAAATAAGTTCAATTGAGCTCCTGTTAATCATAGCCAATCATCATCTGTTTCGTTCGTTGTAAATTTCGCATCGTCAAAGCCCAAATCAAACCCCCAATCCCATTTCTCCACCCACTGCAGCTACTACTTCCATCACCTCCAGTTTGAATCTACTCGTTCGAATTACTGCCTTAGTACTGTGTAATCAAAACATCAGGAACATGCAATCCAACACCCTCTTCCATAACTGCAACTCCATCCTCGACCTCTAAAGGCCCTGCGCCGAAAAAGTGACCATCAGATTCGGATACTTCCATTAGCGTAGGCGTTGTAGGTCCAGCTAGTAGTGATATCTCCGAGGGAGTTTGTGGAGGAAGAGGTATTAATACTGGATGATTTTGAGGCACATTTGAGCTCACCAATCTGAACGGGTTGGTGTTGTTGCTAGGATGATAGGCATGAGCCGATCTGCCAGTATAGGGGAATGTGTAGTCTGTAGACTCAGTAGACGTTGAAGCACTGTCGGAAGAAGAAGTTGGGTAAGTTCCAGGGGTAGAGGAAGGCGTGTCGGAATAGAAATCAGATTGAGAGGCAAGTGGTTGAAAGTATAGGTGATTGGTTATGAGATTGTGATGGGATAGCTGAAAAATTGGACGTTGGGTTGTTGGGAGAGGTTATGGTCATCGATCGATGAGTTATAATGTCAAGACCTAAGCCAGTTGCTTGTCTTCGATATCGCAAGTTCTGGACCGGGGTCGATTTGGAGCTGGTTGCTGGTTTATATTAGTCCATGCTCCTCTGCAATAGATTTGAAAGAGTAAATGAGATGAGAGTGAGCCTTGATACATACAACTGGATTCGGTCTCAATCCCAGATTTTTAACAATCTCAACGTCCCCAATAGGTCTAAATTTTTGTAAATTAAATCCAAATCCAGTGGTAGCAGTACAAGGCAAGTCATCATTTGCAATAGCGTTGAGACTGAGGTAACTGCGATCGATAAGGGTAGGTCGGCATGTATGGCAACATTTGAACTGGCACTCCGTACCTCTTGATGGTAACCATGGACGTGGATTGGTGGCTCTCAGATTTGGGGTTGTTTGAGAGGTGGTGGTTATTGGTCGGGAAAAGGGGTTAAATAAGAAGCGAGGTATGTTGCTGGAAGAGATTGATGTTGCAAGTTCAGATTCCTCAGAAACCGGCAAGTACATCGAGAAGCTGATGGGAATATTAGCAAGGGTATTGGAGGTGTTGAGATTTGATTGTCACTCACATGGCTGCGCTGTTTGAGGATTATTTGAATCTGTGCAGGTGAATAAGTTCCATTTTTAAGATCGTCACTACTGATTTCATCCAGGAAACTCAGTCTAGATCTACGTGCTTCTGGTCCACGTGGTTTTGGAGAAGTAGGTCTCGGGAAAATATCACAAAGGTGGTCTAACTTCTCTTGACTCTTTGTGGATGTTAGTTAGTTAGATCAAAATGTAGAGAAATTCCAATGCTGTAGTGAAAACTTACTGCGTGTCCATGATCCATATCATCCTCTACATAAGTTCACGATCTTGAGTACATCTCCAAACCCATCCAAATGAACCCTCTCGAAACACATCCCACATTAAATTCTTTTGTGAACAGACGCGTAGTAGTTAAGTGTGTGCATTGCACATTTCTTGTAACGTGCGCTGCGCGTCTAGTAACCTCTGCCAAAAGCAGGTAAAGAATTTCGATTTACCGTGGTAGGCATTGCAGTCGTCATTGAAGAAATAATGCTAGCTGACGATGCGGATGTACGCTTTACTGGTAATCTTGATGGGGCGGGTTGTAGAGTTGGTTGTTGCCATGATTATGTGTGAGGATCAAGACTGTTAAATAAACACTTGAAATGTTTGCGAGATTGTGAAAAACAATTCACCATCAAACTTTCAGTATGCTTTGATGAATATGAAGTTGATAGGAAGGTGAATTTCTTGAAGCGCGTATTGAAAAAGGGATCAATCAAGATTTATGATTGATTGATGGATTGATTAGTTGATGGATTGATTGATTGTAGGTTGTGGAAAGATTTCTTGTTATTTCTTCAATTGAGACCAATGTTGACTCGCTTAGCCAATAAAATTATGTCTGCTCAGAGATAGAGATTCTTTTGAAAAATCAAGTAATCAATATGTAGGCAATATATGAGCAACATTCGATAGACAGGCACAAGATTATAGTAGTGAGTGGATGAAGAAGGGACGATTCCAACGATGAATTCAAATGTATGAGGTTGAATTAAACATTGAAACATTGAAACATTGAAACATTGAAACATTGGAACATTGAAACGGTGAAACGGTGAAACGGTGAAATTGAATTGCTCTCTGGGTTTGATAGAGGAAACTAGAGCATTCCATTTTAAAATTCCATTTTTGGACATGTCTTACACCCTTGGTCATCAGGGTAATCGCTCTTTCCCTTCAAGTAAAGATCGAAGAAAATATTGAAAAAAAGTGGTCTGATCAGACAGAAAACGTCGAATGTTGAATGTTGAATGATATGATGAGAGGAAACAATTACCTGGTGTTTACTTACGGTTGTGACTCTTCAGTAGTAGGAAATATTCTTATTCCAAGAAAGGGGAAGAACCGAATGTCCTGTTCTATTGTAGGATCCATTTTCATCTCTCCTCTTTCCCTTCCCTTCCCTTCCCTTCCCTTCCCTTCCCTTCCCTTCCCTTCCCTTCCCTTCCCTTCCCTTCCCTTCCCTTCCCTCCACTCTCATCCCAACTCACATTTGTTTTCGTTCATCTAACAAATTTCAAAATCTCTCCCCGCTCACAATTCACCTAGGTCAAGATTGACATTTCGAGAGTTCCAAGGTTACTGAAAGGAGCAGCTGGCAATATGTCTCGCAGGGCCGTTTTGAATTTATAGGTTCGAGGTGAACATCCATATAGTATATTTGATAAAGTCCTGTATTAATGAAATGACTTTCAGTACCAAGGTTCCAGATGAACATTCAAATCGTAGACGTATGCAATATATTCCTAAAAAATCAATTTTCAGTATCAGAGTTCCAGATGAACACTCAAATCGTGGTGGACGTATTCGAGAAACTCCTATGAACTCGACTTTCAGGATAAAGGTTCTAGATGAACATTTACATATTGCATCCAAAAAAAACTCCTACAAAGATAACTTTTAAAATCAAGGTTCCAAATGAACATCCAAATCATGGATGTATTCGAAAACTCTTGTAAACCCAACTTTCAAGATAAAGGTTCCAGGCCAACATTCAAATGGTATATTTGATAACCTTATGTAAAGGCCATTCATTTCCAATCGAAAGGGTTGAGGCAACAATCGAAATGCCACTTTCAACTGTATAATAAATCTGAGATGAACGGGATTTGATCAATTCTCCTAAAGACTACTCTCAAATGTATAAAATTTGAGGAGAACATTGAAAAGGCGTATTCAAGGAAGGTGTTCATTCCATTGAAGATAAATCTCAATCAATGTAAGGGGTTTGTTTAGAATGAATACCTATTGAAAGGCCATCTTCAAGCGAGCCTTCTTCAGTACGTACTGAATGACTGTGAATGGCTGAACGGCTGAATGGCTGACGGACTGACTGATATCCGAATCACGATATCGATAGTTACCAGGGAAGAATTATAAAAATAGCAGCAGATTTATTTATGCTTTATAACGTGCTTCTGAAAACTCATCAAGCATTCGACAGGTCTGCTGAACAAGCAAATGTCAACCGTCAGCGGCTAGCCAAACAACACCATTCATTCTGCACCAAACGGTCGAAAGCGCCAGTATCGGTCGGTACTTGCACCTCCCAACACGTAGCCATACATGATGTCAACGGGGAAGAAAATGGATCAAGACACAGAGGATGATTCCATAAGAATAAAGCGAGATGGGTTTGGGTTTGGGTTTGGGTTTTGGGTTGGATTGGGTTAAGGGCTTGAAGTATGACGGAGTAGGGAGGCGGGTATGCTTTATCAGTTCCAACTAGGTTGCAGAGATTTCTGTTGCCCTCGCTAATGTCTCAACACTTGGACATTTTGTGTATCTTCTCTGGCCCTTATATCCCACACTTGTTTTTCATGTGGTCATTTCGGTCGGCCGGCACATTCTAGACTTTTTGCGCGCTGGGTTTTTTAAATGGAGATGGATGGTCGGAGTACCAGTAAAATTCTCGGTGGAATTGGCCAATGCACGAACCTGGGGTAGATCGATGTGAGGGAGTATCGATCAGGAGCGGAGAAGCTGTTATTTGTTTATTTTATTCTGAGAGCGTGCGAGGAGGTGGAGAAGACGGTAGGGCAAGAGGGAAAGGGGAGGGGGAGAGAAGACTATGAATGAGGTGATCAGTTTGATGGATGTGTGTGGGTGGATGAGAGTGGGTGAGTAGTGAGCGAGGGAGTGAGTAGTGAGTGAGAGTGGGTGGGATGGATGAGAGTGGGTGAGTAATGAGTGAGTGGGTGAGAGTGGGTTGGTGGGTGGGTGGATGAGAGTGGGCGAGTGAGAGTGGGCGAGGGTCATGATACTCCGTAGTATGATATGTGAGTATGTACAGTACAGGACTAAAAAGAGCAGATGCCTACATACATACATGCATACATACACCCTACATCATACATATAAATGGAGCAAGACGAGGGATCATAAGGAAGTACCTACTTAAGTGAAGTAATGTAATTAAAAGAAGGCTTAATGCTTACCTCCACTACTTACAGTAGTCTTGGTTTACCTACTTACAACCCTCGCATGTCTTACAATCCTGAAATCCAATCCGGGACTTACCTAGTTAATACTTCCAAGGTTATCTACCTAGCCCTGGAGTAGTTTAGTTCAACGTACAATATACAATATACAATATACAATATACAATATTGCATCTGTATATTGTATATACTCCGGAAAAGTACCTATCTCTTTATGGATATCTCCAGCTTAATTTTAAATATCGATTTAAAGAATAAAATAAAGATATTCATTTCTTATTAGATACTATTATAATGATGAAGAAAACATAAAGAAAAAATAACAAATAAAAATAACAATAACAATAACAATAACAATGATACAATGATTGTAACTAGTATTCGATATATTGTATTATAAATTTGTTTACTTACCCGATTTCTAATCCTATTTTGATATTCAAGTCATCCAATCTTGGAAATCCATATCCCAAATCCAAATCCATCCGTATTCTTTCTCATTCCTATCCAATTCATACCCGTCATCTTCCTCGTATCGATCTTTTTGATTATCTATCTCTTTTTTTCAATATAACTAACTAGGTTAATCCATGGGTGCTTGAAATATCTTCTTTTGTATTGATTTGATTTGATTGGATGTAATGTGATGTGATGTAATGTAATGTAATGTAATGTAATGTAATATAATAAATTAAGTCTATTTAAAATAGAATAGGAAAAAAGACTTATCATTAATATTATTATTATATTATATTAATATTATTATATTATTATTATTATTATTATTATTTATTATTATTATTATTATTATTATTATTATTATTATTATTATTATTATTATTATTATTATATTATTATTATTATTATTATTATTATTATTATTATTATTATTATTATTATTATTATTATTATTATTATTATTATTATTATTATTATTATTATTATTATTATTATTATTATTATTATTATTATTATTATTATTATTATTATTATTATTATTATTATTATTATTATTATTATTATTATTATTATTATTATTATTATTATTATTATTATTATATTATTATATTATTATTATTATTATTATTATTATTATTATTATATTATTATTATTATTATTATTATTTTATTCTTCTTCTTCTTTCTTCTTCTTCTTCTTCTTCTTCTTCTTCTTCTTCTTCTCTTCTTCACTCTATATACCACTTTGTATTGCATCTTTCGGAGTTGCATCTTGCATAACACAACTATTCGGTGAGAAATCCAATACCCAACCTCTAAATGTTGAAGAAACCCTTGTTAATCCGCCGCCGCTAAATAGATACCTGGATACCTGGATACTTTTATTACTATACAGAATAGATACCGACTGTAATCAATCTAATCAATCTCTGGCATCTGCCTGCATTCTATTTAAATATTTTCAATTCAATTCAATTCAATTTGTATCAATGCTCAAAAATTAAATCACATCCACCATATATACATACATACACCTTGTTTTATTACTCAGCTGATATCCCGACCCCAAACCCTTTTTAATTCCTAAAAGTTACTTTTTCCTGCCACCTCTAAAAAAAAAATACAACCTTCATTCTCCATCCCCATCCCCATCCACATCTCCATCTCCATCTTCTCCTCCTTCCTTCTCCCTCCTCCTCTAGATCTCTTTCCCCCCAGCCTACAGCCTCAGCCTCCAATAACTAATAAAACCTTCTGGGTCTAAGTTGTTGTGCAGACATACATTTACACATATACACATCCATATCCATCCATCCATACATACCCATACACACCCATACACACCCATACACACCCATACACACCCATACACACCCATACACCCATACACACCCATACACACACCCATACACACCCATACACACCCATACAACACCCATACACACCCACACATCCATCCATACACACCCATACACACCCCCATACACGGATATCATCATATTATTCACATATACATTGTGTCAACAAGTCTACGTCAATGTAAAAGCCTTACATCAATACCCATAACCATATCCACGATATACTCCGTAGGTCAGTTCCACCCCGCATTAACTTTTTAAAGCAGAAAGAATTAGAACTTTCTTTGGTCTTTCATCTATTTATCTCCCTGCTGTACCTACTAGTAAGGTATTGATTTTATCTTGCGCAATCAGTCCCAGACTTCCATAGAGGGGGGCCTTTCTGCGCCTCGATCGAGACTTTCGTTACCTTAGCACCTCGGCTCCGCATCGTGTAAATAACAAGAGGCGAGAAGCGTTAAGAGGGCTACTACGGAGTCCCTCCGGACAGTACTACTATACTACGACTGCTGTACGGAGTGTTTCGTTTCTCATTCGTTTCTTATTCTCAATTATTCATCTTATCATTATCCATTTCCTCCGACTTTAACTTCAAACTTCAACTTCCAACTTCAACCTCAACTTCAACTTCGACTTCAATTTCAAACTTCGACTTCAACTTCAATTTCAACTTCAATTTCCGATATTTCAATTTCCGATATTCCTAATTTATATGAATACATTTATTAGTCGCGTTCAAAAGAAAATCCGTACTGATAAAAGCTATTCCAATCAATTAGTTTCCGAGGGTGCTTGAATGACCTCTCACCCATCACAATGTCGGTCAAATTCGAGAAGGATACCATAAAAACCACTGGTCCTCTTCCAGCAATACAGGGTGCTTCAGCGATCGATGTTAAAGATGTCCATCACCACCATCACCACCATCTACCCGGTCACAACTTAAGACACAATGTCGGTGTCGCATTAACAGGAGGAAAGGCCAACGATGGCACACCAGGCTATTTTATCTGTAAGCCATGACACCTCGAGACAACCAGCCATCGCGCAATCAAATCAATTACTAACATCATTGTGCGTAAACAGTTGTATCTCAAAGAACTACAAACCAATCCTCTTCGTACGAAAATGCTCACGTCGGGCACATTATCGGCTTTACAAGAACTATTGGCTTCATGGATCGCGAAGGATCGTAATAAGGATGGCCATTATTTCACCTCGAGAGTTCCCAAAATGGCTGCATATGGTGCTTTCATCAGTGCTCCTCTAGGTCATGTATTGATCGGCATCTTGCAAAAACTATTTGCTGGACGTACGAGTTTGAAAGCCAAGATTCTTCAGATTCTTTTGAGCAATTTAGTTGTAGGTTCAATTCGACCTTCAGTCGTGTTAACAAATGCTAAACAATTGATAAAGGTGGCTCCCATTCAGAATACTGTGTATTTGATCTCAATGGCACTTATTGCAGGTGCAAAGACCATTCATCAAGTGCATGCTACTTGGAAAGCCGGCTTTATGCCAGTGATGAGAGTCAGCTGGATCACTTTCCCCTCTCGCTCTAGCTTTCGCACAAAAATTCCTCCCTGAACACACTTGGGTTCCATTCTTTAATGTCATTGCCTTCACCATCGGAACATATGTGAATGCGACCATGAAGAAGAAGCGTCTCGCAGCCCTTCTTCAAGAGACACTACGATGAGACCAGAGGAAGATCCGACAACTACCCTGGACCACATAATGGACCAGGACCTAAACGCAACTACTAATTTACGAAGGGAACGGATGGGAAGGGGGTCATTAAGATGAAATAGCACAGCTGGACTGAATTCGGCTGTGCTTATGGTCGCAAATTTTTCCTTATCATAATGTATTTTCGGTTCACGGATCTTAATTTGGCACGAGGTCAAAATTACTGGTTATGGGTGGCGACCGCTTGCAGATATCCTGTGGTCCATGCGAGGCCTTGCTTGCTCTTTTCTCGGGGGGGACAATACCACGTAAAAAGCCTCACCTCACCTGTTGTATAGTTTTTTACGATTTCATTGGTTATAAGTAGAAATGAATGGGCGTTTGCTTTTCAATCTCTTCCATCTGAATGTGAATGCTGGGTGATACTTGGATGGATTGGGAAAAGTAATCTGCCGGAGGCGACCTGTTATCTAACACGTCGTCTTGTGGGATGCGATTGCTACATGACATGAAGACGGAAAGGTAAGTCATAATCCTGTCATTTGTCATTGACACCCCAGACACAGCATATTATTACAACAACTAGTGTTCAAGGATATTATCGAGGGGTAAAGCAAAGCCACGGAGGGGAAAGGATAAGGATAAAGTCGAAGCGATTCTCTTGTATCTGTGTCTATTTTGTTCGGTGGATACGTTACCTTTCACGATCTTTTCGGTTTGCACTTTCGTACGAACACAGCGGAGCTTGCTTGAAATTTTGGCAAACGCACACTGGCTTCTTCACAACCTCCTTCTAGAAAACTCGGCCCTCATTCCCTTGATTACCCAATACCCGCTACCCACTATTCACTATTCGCTATTTTTTGCTCGCTTCACCCATAAAAGCTCGCAAGTCAGACCACTCAGTCTCAACACAACTCTGGGCAATGTCAGCATTGATACCTCTCTCCCCATACGCCCCCCAACGAGCACGCGTTCTCTCACCCTCCGATCGATATCCCGGCGGTGCCCGGGGTAATGCCCATCACGGGCCCCTCCTACGAAACTCATTCGACAATGGCTACAATGCCCTTGGAGCCGGCGCCATGATTCCCATTCCGGTATTCGGTGCCCGAGCCGGACAAGGGGCACTTGCTCGTGGCGGCGGCGGTGGCGGCGCAGGAAGAAATTACACGGATCTAAATATGAATGCGCACGTGGTTCTCCCACATCAAATCCGAAGAGGAAGCGTCGATATCTCCTATCACGGAATTCCCCATGCACATCCTCATGCACTCATGGATCCGCGTCTCCGGCATGCGCCGCAAGTTCAGGTTGTGGATCCAAATGCTATCTTTAGGGATCCGTGGAGAGGGGGCAATATAGGCGTTTGTACTCAGGAACCGTATACATGTCCCTGTCATGAATGTGAGGTTCTTCGACTACCGCTTGCACCGTTGGCCGTGGGATGTCATCATGATGGGAGGGGACATGGCCATGCGATGGATTTGCATAATCATTGTTGTTCTGGGGGAGGAGGAGGAGGGGGACATAAAACCGAATCCTCATCTTCTTCGTCCGGATCTAGCGGCAGCAAAGAGAAGAGTTCCAGCAGCGGCAGCGGCGGCGGCAGCCCCTCCCAAAAAGAATACGGCTTCCCCACCAAAGACATCGTCATCCGAGGCAAAACGTACGCCTGTCGCAAATCCTTCCTCGCCGACCAAGGCAAATTCGAAGATTCCCTCGTCAAAAATGATGGAGAAGAAGAAGGAAGATGAGATACCCAACGCCGTGCTCGATTCCCTCTTCTCGTGCATCAACGAGGAAAAAGTGCTCGGTTCGGCGTCGGCCCACGATCTCGTCACGCTCAACGTCCTGTCTTCTTCGCTGGGCGTCAAAGAGCGTCATGGAGAAGAGCCTGGCGCAGCTGAAGAAGCAGTGTGCGGATAATATCGTGAGTGGGAGTACGCTGACGGGGATTGTGGTGACGGTCATGATGAGCAGTAAGGTGGATGAGGCGTTGCGGGAGTGGTTGAAGAAGTATATCAAGGGGTGGGGGTTGTGGGGGAGGAGCTGCAGTCGTTTGCGATGTACATCCGGTGTGTGGAGGATCATCCGGAGATTCATACGGGGTTGTTGGAGTTTGTTGGGGTTGAGGAGGAAGGCGGATGGGGAGGGGTGGAGGATTATTTAGGGGGGTGAGGGGGTGGGGTTGGGAAGTGGGAAAGTGGGAAGTGGGAAGTGGGAAAATTGATGGAGGGGATGAGGGGAGAGAGAGCGAATTCTGCAAGCGAGTGAAAGGGGAAAGGTGGAACCCCCAAATCAAGAAAATTAACAAAAACAAAACAAAACATATGGTACACAGACTGGAAAAATTGGTGATTTCACTTTTTGGGTTATGGGGTGGAATGAGTGAGTGGATGGATGGATTGAATACGATGCAATGCAATCAAACAAAATGAAGCAAGGGCAAAACAAAAAGGCAAGAATACAATTTTCTGTAAGTAGTCTGTAGTCTGTGGTCAGTATATCGTTGATAGTCTTGTTTTGTTTTTTTGTTTTTTTTCTTTTTTGTTTTGTTTTTTAATAGTGTAGCCTACCTACCTACCTAGTACATTATGCTATTTGTTTTATTAGGGTGCTTTTGATGTGCTTTGCTGTTATTAGGTTTATGCTTGTGCTTATGTGTGTATGTGTGTATGTGTGTATGTGTGTATGTGTGTATGTGTGTATGTGTGTATATATATATATGTATATGTATGTATGTATGTATGAGTATATAGACTTTATTTTTGTTGGGTTTTGGATGGATAAATGGATGGAATGGAATGGGATGGAAAAAAACTGATTCACCCTTTTGCATTTATCTATTTATCTAGTTATTCATATTATTATTGTTTTTTTTTTTTGAGAGAGAGAGAAGGGGGAGTTATACTTTATTTATTGTTTTGTTGTTTTGTTTTGCTTTTTTTTGCTTTTCTTTGCATTATTAATATTGCTATCCTATTTAATTATTTTGTTGTCTATCTTTTGATATTGATGTTAGTATTGGTATTAGTATCGGGTTTGGGGTTTGGGGTTTTGAGTTTTGGATTTGGAATCGGTTGTGTGTGTATATGTATACCTAGGGTTAGATACACTATCGCCCTAAAGTTCTAAATAAATATGCAGTTGGTGTTAGGATTTGGGGGTGGGGGGGTGAGAGGGGCTGGAGATGGAGGTGATGATGAGGATGGTGATGGTGATTTGACTTTATACGGTACGGTATGCAAATTAATATGGATGTGGATATGGATGTTGTTTTACATTACCATATCTTCACGCTGCGTTTTTCGTTTAGAATTATTGGGGTAAAGGGAAAGGGGGAAAGGTAAATCGGGGGCTGTGGTGGTTTTGTGTTTGGGATTTTGGCTTGGAGATGAAAGTCAAATACACTCCCCCAATACATCTATCTACCTTGTGAATCCTCTCCCGAATCATTCTAGAATCAGTATTAATCTTGAGATTAGTATACTACCAAAACCAAACCCAGCCCAACCCAACTCACCATACCACAACCAAAAAGATAAAAGTAACGAAATCCGGTATAAAGCAACAAACAACAACTACAAACAAGCAATGAACAAAAGAATAGGTAGGATACCCGCATATCAAATGTGACACGATCAACTCTAGTGATGCGAATGTGTTGGCAGCGAGCGGGTTGTGTAATGGGGTCGTGTGTGTTGCTTCTCTTTCTTTATTTGGTTTGGCTTGTCATTCGTAGGATTGTTTGGTTTGGTTTTGTGCTGCATCTCAGGTTGTTGAATCGGGTTATATCGTGTTGTGTCATGCGAATCTTTGTTTTGTGTTTTGTGCTAAGTACCTAAGTATGGGTAGATGGTGGTTTGTGATTGATGGATCAAGTATCGATTGTAAAGAGAGAAGCGTTTTGAATGGGCGTTATTGTAGGAGTCTACTTGTCTCGCCTATTTTCGTCTATTTTACCCTCTATCCTCACCTTAGTTTGCGAAGAAGCGATGCAAAAGTGGTAAGTGTAACCTTAGCAGTGTCCGTGGCGTTTGATATATGCTGTGGAAGACAGTCTATCCGATGATTCCGATCATGATGATATCTTTTGTGTATATGACATATAGTATGTTGTGAGACGTTTGATGTAATGTATGTATGTATGTATGTATGTATGATGAAAGGGCTTGCAAAATTTTGTTTGCCTTGTGAGATATTTCTGTGCGAGGAGAGTATGATATGTAGGATTTAAGAGGGGTACTCCGTCTCCGGTAGGGGCGACGCGGATTATGGGGATGGGGGTGATGTTGCGAACTGGTGTGCTCTGTGTGCGCGTACATATGCGTATGTAAGTTTCCGGGATATTCTACCGGGTGTAGAACGTTACCAGTGTGGTTTGTTTGTGAAACGGCGATGATGTGATAAACGGGCCCTGGGTGATGTGTTGGGATTTCTGATGAAAGGTTGATGTGCATTTTGGTTTTACACATACTACAGTGTATTGGATCTGAACACTTGTTCCTTTTATTTCAGCTTCAACTATATTCTCAACTCCAGAATGCCCATTATCATATCTTTTGAACCATTCTTCTAAGTCTCTCGATATCCTGTTTTGTCTATCTTCCCCTGAGTCCATAGTCTTACTACTACACAGTATTCTTCCACAAAAATCTCAAACTTGTCCCCTCCAGCCACAGTCCCCAATAGCCCAACCCAAAACTCCGTCACCAAACCTCCCTCTAAGCTCCAATGTACCGTCAATGGCGCATAAGCCAAATTAACAATTAAACTCTTTCTCCATCTTGCCATCCATTCTCTATGTTCCTTCTCCTTCTCTCCCTTCAGCTCCGCCGTCTCCTTATCCCTTCTTCCATACTCAACCCCTAACCTCACAATATCAAGCACCACATGCATCATCCAACATCTCACACTCCATATCCCTGCTTTCGCCTGCTTAGTTTTATCCCAGGAGAGTATGTTTTTTGAGCTAAGATATGCGCCGTTTTCCAGAACTTGATAGCATATATTCGCGAGCACTTGGATTTGTACAATCTTCCTAATCAATGTATCTTGCGGCGGACTATTCCAAGTAGCTTTTCCCCATTTATAAATTGCAAGTAAACCCCAAAGCCGTCCAAATGTTCTAAAATCTGAAATCAATGCACTCAATGCCTTGAATCTTCCAGCTAATACCAGCAATCGAGAACTTGGTATAGGGAGTGTAGAAGGTGATAACACGATTGTAGTATTCGGGGGGATTGTAATAGCTTTTTCGATAAGAAGACGAGCAGTTTGGCGAATTTGATGGCGAGAGAGACGAGAGAGGAGGTTGGAGGTTAAGAGAGAACTATAGCCTATTGTGCAGAGAAGAACATCAGTACCGGAAGGGGTACTGAGGAGTTTTGACAGGTGAGTGAGCACGCTGTCGGTTTTGGATAGATATAAGGGAAGCCAGCTCTGGAGAGCTTGTGGTGTTGGAACTTGCGGGGGTGAAGGTGTGGGGATGGGGATAGCAGATGTGGGGGATGTTTCTGCGGGTGGAAGTCCGCTGATTTCGGACATGATGGATGATATAGATAGATCTATTATAAGTTTGATATATGGATGTGAATATATATGTGAAAGAAATGAAAAGTACTGTAGAAGAAGGGAATTAAATGAGGTTAACTCAAGTTTTGTTTACTTGGATGAATATAAATGAACATGGATGAAGTGCAAGGTCGGGAGTAGAGGTTACGCGATAATACCGAGGTTCGGAGGTTGAAGCTTGCTTAGCTAACCTTGGAGCTTTTAGCTTGTCCAGCTCTAGTTCTAATGGGTGAAGTTCGGGTACTATTTTTGGTTTACTTGCTTCTTTATTATTATTATTGTTTCTCAGATTTCCACAATTGCAAATGAAGGGATGGGAAGGGGTAATGTGTAAGAAGTGAGTACTAGGTCATGATGAATGGAGAACTATTACGGATACGAATATTGATTATATCAATTGCCCTTGAACGAACTGACTATAACTCAATCCAGAGGCCGTTTGTCTATGGTAGACAATCATGTCTGCTTGGGTTATATTTGGGACAATCATTGGTCTCTTAAACTCTCATCCGAACTATACAGTTAGTTGGCTGTCCTGAGCATACCTGGTGGAAATTAACCAGCGAGTGAGTATGGAACCATTCTACGAAGCTATTGTGGATTTAGATCATTCACCGCACCGATATGATTCCATAGGTCGTTCATTCCATAAGGACTTCTATTTCAACAAACCAAAATCACGTCTACAGAAACACCTTGCACAATCACATCATGATTAAGTTGATTTTCAAATATATTCAACGCTTTGGATTGCTTTTTGAAATGCCTAATCGCAATAGGATACTCCTAAACCCAAAGATCTAGACTCAAGCCTGCAAGGTCTTTGCAGTTACTATCGTACATACGATAGTATGCAAAGCCGCTCAATCGGAAAGTTTACCTATACGGAAAACCATGATAATACGAGTATTACAAGCGCAAACTCATCTGAGCCGCAAAAAACATCGCCTGCAATGCTGCCTTCAATGTCCACGCGCATATATATCACTTTCCATCCATCCACCATCTGTCAAATCGAATATGTTGCAAAAAGAAAAATCCAAAAACTTTGGAACTGGCCTATTAATCCTGCAATTGATAGACTCGAACAATGTCCATCACTCAATCTTATATAGCCTTTGTCGCTGCAGCTGCGTTCAGCTTTGCCAATTCTGCCTTCAACTCTTCCAATGGTTTGCCCAAACCCCATTCTCTCATTGCCAAAATTGGGTCTCAAAATCATTCGGAAAAATCTCTGATGCCGCAGACACTTATGGTCCCATTTTTCGGCTTTGACATCATAGCCAACCCCAGCTGCAAACCACTGGAGTAGACTGACTTCTGGCCAGTCAGATGTGAGGTCCATGGGACAGACGAAGTACCGATGAGATTCGGTCTTGCCATAATCTTGACGCGAGGTGATATGAATCACGTATGTTGGAGGAGGATTGGTAATCAACGGATTGTTAATGAGGTTCGACGGAGAAAGGACGCGTTGAGGAACGAAAGGTTCCGGTGCTGTGTCTGTCCAGTAAGGTGTCTGGACGGTTCTGAAATCATCGAAAGAAATTTCTGCAAATTTTTCGGGCGAAGTTGAATACCGGGATGGACCCAGTGCTCTAGTAAGACTTGAAGACTGAGATGGCTCCAACATCTCAGTAGTTATAGAAGATTGAAATGACCCAAATACTCCAGTAGGAGCTGAAGATTGTATTGTCTCAAATGACCAAGGAGACTTTGAGGATTCACCAAGCCCCAATGCTCCCAGTGGAGTGAAAGATCGGGCAAGGGGCTGCATCGCTTGAGCTGTCGCACGTGCTCGCCATTCTGGGATTTTTGAATCGGTGATGCTCGATCCAAGGTTTGGTAATTCGGATGATGGGATGTTAGTAACGCCACCCCTTAGGAACTCCATGAACGATTGTCCAACATCAGAAGATACCGAGGTCAAAGTGGATCTGATCTTTGAGCTGGGATATGAATTTGGTGGTGACATCATGGATGATCCAAAGAGACCATTGCTATTTGTAAAAGAGTGAAATCCGGAGCATTTCTGGGCTTTGATAGATCTAGCAGGTGTGATAGTAGGCGAGAACGGAGGGGAAGAAGGTAATGCAAATGCACTAGTGAAAGTTGATGACGGGGTATGAGATTTGGTAGGTGTCAGCGAAGGAGGTAGACTTTGGTGTGCCATCTTGTTATCCGAATTATAAATTCGAATCATGTCCATCAGACTCATGGAAGCATCATCAAATTCCTCCCGCGCCGATATGACTCCTGTATAAGTTTTCAGCAGCTTGACGTTGGATTTCCTCAGCCTCGCGAGCTTGAACCAACTCCAGATCTTTGGCTGCTGATAATCTGGTTGCGAAATTGAGGAAGGACTGGTAAATAGCCTGGTGAAACTGTCTGTTAGGATCATGATATGGTTTGTCGGAATGTCGATTGTCGGCTTCAGTGCAACTGTTGCAGGCAGAAGATGTTGGCAGGAAGTGACATTGCATCTGATTGGTGAGCCATGATACCGGAGTCACAAAGAATGTGGTGATGAATACTAAGATTTTGTATATATGATACTTGTGAGCAAAAATGATACAAAGACAGAAGAAAGGTAGGTCAGTTAGTTATCTTTTGGAGTAAATAGTATCGCGCAAGTTGCTTGAGTCTTGATTTTTCTACCGATCTATTGTTGTGTAAGAGAGTTGGAGATTTTACAGAGGTTCAAGTCATCTGAAGATTTTTATAAGAACCGAAGTGAAGGAAACGTGGCTCGTGAATCATTGGTTTTGGAGGAATAGGAAGCAGATGAGGGTACTGCGCCACGGCATTCACTGGCGTCTTCTGGAGATCAAGTAAACATTTTGGAAGAGAATGACCTGAATGTTGGGGAAAGGATGAGAATATATTCAAGTCGACGTTAATTCATAAGTAGTGGTGAAGATTATGGTGGGGTAGAGAAGAATGCTTGATGAAAATACGGGAGATCAAGGAGGAAGGGGTCGGGAGGTTCACGGGTGGTTGTTTGTCTATATATTTAGATGTATCAACTTACTACTACGCCAACAATGGGCTTTAGTAGCTTCACAGGCTTCTCACAGACTTTTCTTGTGTTCGCAATGTAGTTAATAGAATACGACTCTTTTACAACAAAGGTCACGAGTCTCTACACGCTTATCATATCACTGGCCGATTTTGGATACTTACATTCACTCCCATCAATCCTCAAATTTCAGAGTTGCCATTCTCAATCTGTCACCTACTCTGAACATCTGGGCACACTGTACAAAATACAGAACAACAATCCCACAACTCCACGAGTGCAGTAGGCCAAATCATCCATACCCCCCTTCATCCTTTGTGTAAATTCGTTTCTGTAAATCGTATTGATCCAACTCCCGAGTCCTGGCTAAACCTCTCTACTAGCTCTTTACCAAGTACAGTTCCCCCCTTCTACTCAAACCTAAACGCAAAAATTCCACGTGATAATTTAAGGCGTATGCCGTTAAATCCCCTCGTATTTCGTCATCGATCATATCACACACAGCACATAGCACATAGCACACAGTAAGTAGTATCTCCTTTTCAGAAATTCCAATTATCCACAATCTCTCTTCTCCACCTATTCCATCTTTCGTCACCGTTAACTTTATCATCAAGCACAATACCGCGCGACCCACAATCCCCACATCTTCATCTCGAGCTCAGGGGCACCCAACTCGCTTCTCCGCTTATCAAAAGTTGGCCCTTCAGCTTGCCCAAAATCACACCTTCCCCTCCCCTCCCCAAATACCATCAAATCCAGCAAAAGTAACCCTCCATACCCATAGACACCATCTATTATAATAATACCCCCTCTCCCCTCCCAAATCTCCATACTCTCGTCTTATTCCCTTACCCAAGATATACAAAATACCAATAGCTATCTAGCTATGCTATCCCTTCCTATTTCCTATCCTAGGTGGTAGATACAATATCTGAATCCCTATTTATTAAGCGAGCTTCTTTTATAATGATTGTTTTGGGGGTGGCTGGGTAGCTCGGCAGATATATATACATGTATGTGTATATATATTTTTAATTGAATCCGATTCGATAAAATTATAGAGATTATCATTGTGTGATGCGTCATGGCTGGGAGAATTGAAGTTAGTCTTGTGATATGGTATGGGACAGATTTGATTTTTACAGGCATATTTTTATGGTTTCGTGAAGGGCAAAGGTTTCTTTAAGTACCTAGGTGTGTGGGTACCTGTATGGACTTTGATATTCCAAACTGTTTGGCTTGCTGTGGCATTGTAGTCTATAGAGTAGGTCTTGTGCGATACAGATCGCCTGTATGATGAACTAACAGGGATTAGGACTGCGTTTGAGTAAATAGAAATGATAAGATGAGCGAGCAGCTTTGCAAGGAAATGGATATTCAATGCCACTTAGAATGCTATGCGATGACATGTGCCGCCGATCCTTACTGTTCCAATAAGTACTCGTGTGTATATTACTACCACTTTCACTTTCCCGCATTATACATTCCGTATCCAAGAGCAATCTCACAAAGGTGGCAAGCCCTCCCTACAAATCGGACACTGCAGCCGATACTTCATCCAACCCACCAAACACGGACTATGAAAAACATGCCTACAAGGCGTTACCATATAAGTCCTCCTGTCCCAAGGTCTAGCCACTGGTAATAAACTCGCACCCCCTTTACCCCCTTCATCCTCACCTATTCCAACAACGGGAACCTCAAGAATCTGCATACAAATCGCGCAATCCACTGTTCGGATCCCAGCCTTTGTGGTCTTTATCTCTTTTCCGTCGACGTATCCATATCCGTTTCTTCAAATCCTGGAGTTGCAGGAGAATTCAAAGGGACTTTAACAAGACCAATTGGTAGGCCTCCAGACTCGACGCTATCTTCCCGTAAAATAGGATGGTAATCCCAACCCTCCTTATACCATCCAAAGCGTTTTGGAATCGCCCATCTGGGCCCAAGGATTTCTTGACTGCACAATACCACAAGCTGACACCAAACCCATCCCGTTAAAGCTATCATTGCCATCCAATCGTTCTCGCTGAATAGAAAATTATCTTCATACAAATAAAAATAAGCAAAGGGAGACAGCCTTTAGCAAACTCTGTGCAATAACAAAACGCCAAAGCAGAGCTTTACGACAGTTGCGTGTGATATTGCGTTTTATTTGTGGAATCCAGAGAGACATGTAGGTGAAAGATAGAAGATGTACGTAGGCTGTGCGGAGAGGAACAGGCCAGCTGGTGGAAAATATGGGAAAGGAAAAGAATCACAGTTAGAAAGAGAATGAATTGACCATAATAGGGGCCTATTTCAGAGTTTACTCTGGATTGAGGTCGGGCTGTTGCAGTGGCGGTTTGAGCTTCTGCTGGACGAGGTAGGATTGATGCTGCGTTGACGTTTTCGGCTATTTCAGCGTCGATGTCTTGGTCTGAAGGAACGATGATAGGGGTGTTTTTGAGACGCAGTTTGAGCTGAAGAAGTGACAGACAAGGGAAGTGTGTCTGCTCCCGCGGCCGTGATAACTGGTGATGATCGTACAGTAGCAGGTGGATTTCTGGCCTGTGATTCTGCTAAAGCAGCTGCTTGTGCTCTTTCATGCTCCAATCGCTCCGGTTCTTGAACACCATAGATATTTGCGATGAAGCGAACCCCTAGTGCTACGGACATCAAGCCTGCAAATGATGCTAATAACGCAGATGGAAAGATACTGGACAATGTGGCACTCGCCAGCGACATAGTGAAAAACAATAATCCGTCTGCAAGAAGCATCATGGCAACAGTATAAACGCTAACACGGCCAACAGTTGATGGAGTAGAGGCTTCCTTGCATTGTATCTTTAGAATTAAAGTCTGACCAAGAGCTACCGCTGCAAGTACTGTTAACCAAGAGCGAATGCTTTGCAGCCAAACCTCCTGCTTCAGCCCAACAAGGTGCTCCCCATCAACAGGGGCAAACCCTGGCGGTCCTTTCGACTCGAGCATAAATCCACAATCTGGAGAGAAGATTATTGTAGATAATTGTAACTTCGGTGGCTGAGGAATAGGGGTACCATCTGGAAACCGAAGCTCATTCTCGATCTCACGAACAAAGGCGTGCCCTTTAGGTGATCTATCTTGGTACTCAAGTCCATTGAATTTCAGAGGCTGTACTTGAGCAAACAAGATGTATTCGCAATGGGGTGTTGGTAAACCATCGATTTGGTTGCCCGAACTAGATTCCAGCAGATTCCTTGGGTTTTCCTTGGCAGACTCCTCGAGCTTTCGTAGTCTAGTACCCAATGTCTTCTTCATAACCTCTGCACTGCTTATGAAATGATCCTGGTCGGTCGTAAAGTGAGGAAGAGCAAAAGCTCCAAAGAATTTATCACTGGTAGTGGTAAGAAGGATCCCTCCTTCGTTTGGCCAATGTACACCGTGCATCCTCATTTCATATCCATCACCACTACTGCTCTCATCTTGAACTGTCAACGAGGCCGTAATCTCCCTGACATGTATACCCGTGGCTGGATTTGCGCCAATGCCGACATCAATCTTCTCAATTCCATCAGATATGGCTTTTTTCTGAATTTTCTCCACGGCCTTCGGAAGTCCCTCATCGGCCCTCGCCGAACTTTCGCCTTCGGCAGCAACCGCTCTATTCCCCTCTACAATCATCTCCTCTACCTCTACCTCATCCAACCTCAACATAACTTTCCCCTCCCTCCCGTCACATTCCTCGCCCACAACTCTTCATCCCTCACAGCCCATCCAATCCCCGGCGCAATAGCACTCAGATTCAACCCACCCCTCCTCTCCTTCCCATCCACCAGGCCTCCCATGTACCTGGCCCACTTGCCCTTTACCACTCCTGTCACATTCGTGTAAATCCTTCCTTCCAAGCCTATCACGCCTTCAAGATTATGTTCGGGTCTCCCAACCACTCCTCTCGCCCATTTTCTCAACTTATCACTCCTTTCCTTGAACGCATCCAATCTTTCCCATCTATATCCATCCTCAACCTTAAACCCCGTCAGATTCAGATAGCTTGCATTTTCCGATTTTTGCGGCGCAAAGTCTCCATACTTCGTCGTATTCAACACCCCAAATACATGCCTGTTATGTGCCAGTTGTTGCTCTGCATAATTCTGCGGATCTCCAAAATTGGCAGGGAGACTGGTGTCATTGGATCCAAGCCACCAAAGGATCATGATAATGAGCAAGAGAACTGGTGCATTGACGCGTGGAGGTGACATATTTACGGATTGTTTATCCTTCTATTCGTATTTTTATTTGAGGTTTTGCCATATTCTACTCAACCAGGAGAAGGGTGAGAAGACATATCGGATTTGCTAAATGAAGTTGATAATTTGTCGTGGTGGATTTGACATTATGATTGATTGATGTACAATCACTGTAATGAGGCATCATCGGGCACATTCTCACCCTAAATCCCGTCCCTCACTGACCACTTTTAGCCTGAAACCCTTGTTTTCACGCACCGTAATAATAATACTGTAAATCCCCAGAACATAATACTCATTTCACATACTACACACTCTCTACTTCAGATACTGCAGAATAACATTCTATATCCATTCATCTACAAGTCCAAATCAATCATACAAATCATGGCAACAAACGATATTAAATCCCCAAACCAGAATCGCATGTCTACCATCTCCACAACATCAGTCAGTATATACCAACTAGACACACTACCCTATCTGTAGCACAGCCTAACCTCACGCTCCCGTTCCCCTATAACTAATTAACTAACTCTCTTGAACCTACGAATAGGGAACAACTGATACCTCGGCCACTGCAGAACTCTCTCTCGTTGTAGATGAACTTTTGAATTCGTTGTCAAATAAATTCGCTGGAGTTTCGAGCGAGATTTTCGCAAAGAGTGTGTCCTGTCCCTTCTTTTTCTGCAAAATTTCCCCTCCGTCTTACCTCTTATTTTCGTTTCTGGCTTGTGAAATGGTGCAAGGACTGATTGAATACGAAACAGTGGACGAGATGTCGCGACGTCTAGACAATCTAGAGGCTACGCTGCAGAGTAACATGGAATCGAAGGATGGAAGGGGCAGTCCCACGAAAATGTAATCTGCGAATACACTTGAACAATTTTGGAGTATATAGAGTGCACTGCGGTTGAACGTTTGAACATGGGTTGTTATGCACATCGAAGTGGAATTGCAATTTTGAACAAATGGGCGTTATAGAAGGACATGGGACGAGATACCAAGATTGTTTATTAAAGATGCAGGTGATTCATAAATTGTTCATTCCACATACAATCATCCATGATTACCAAATATGGCCCAAAACAAACTTTTCCTATGAGATCAATGTGTAACCCTGTTACCCCTCTTTACATTGAACAAAATTATACTTTCTACAATTCAGACTTTCCAGTTGCCTTCTCGATGAATCTCTCTCAAGATGTTGGTCTTGGTCGTGAACTCATCCAACTTCTCCGGTGCCAAACCTCCCTTCTTGATAATGCCATCTAATCTAGCAAGCTCCTTAGCGGCATAGTTATCACTCTTGCTCAACTTGTCGAAGACCCTAACATAGTACTCGGCGTACTTGGATTGGGCACCCTCCTTATATTTCTTGAGCAGCCTTGGCAGCCTCTGCGGCAACTTCGGCGATGCTTGAACCACCGGTGAATTTGCTGACGAGAGCATCCAAAGCCTCAATGGTACCGGCAGTAGCATCAAGTCCACCACCAACAGCACGGTGTGTACCAGCCTTGCTGTTCAAGAATTCAACGAGATCCTTCTCGGAACGTCCACCGGAGTATGCTTCGGCTTCAGTGCTGCCCTTTGGGAAGAATTTGATGGTTGGGTAAGAGGTAACGCCTTGATCCTTAGCTGTAGCCTTGGAGCTCTCGGCTTCGGCATCGACCTTGGCGATGACGACATTTGGTTCATTGATGAAATCTTGAGCAACCTTCTCCCAAATTGGAGCCAGAGTCTTGCAGTCTGTAGGAGTAAACGTTAGCAAGCCATTTCAGATACTGATATGGATATTGGGAGAACTTACGGCCACACCATGGTGCAGTGAAAGCAACAATAACGTCCTTGTCGCTACCAATTTGCTCCTTGAATGACTTATCGGTCAACATCTCAACAGCACTTGGGGCTGCCTTCGCCTTCTTGGGCTTAATGCCAGTCTTCTTTGTGATGAATTCCGTCAAGCTATCGATATCTCTGCCTCCACTGTAATCTTCTGGAGTCTTACTCTTTCCATCGAAGTACTTGATTGTTGGGAAACCCTGAACACCAAATTTCTTTCCCAAGCTCTTCTCGGCATCGGCATCAACCTTTGCAATTGTGACCTTATCTTTTGCAAATGCAAAGTCCTGAGCAAGCTGCTCGTAAAACTGGTGCAAGAGATTTGCAGTGTCCGCACCATGGCGCAAAAAATTCAATTAAAGCCGGTTTGCCCTCGAAAGCAAATTGATCAAAATTCGATGGTATCAAATCGATGACGGCAGAGGAGGCTGTTGCTACTGTGGCGAGGCCAGCGAGAACAATACTTTTTAAAAGAACCATTTTGATGATTCGTTTCTGGTAAAAAGATGTAAGTATTTTGTATGACTTGATTAAAATTCTGGATGTGACAGAGATTTTGGAGGGGTTTAAATACCTGCTTTTCAGATGTGTGATTGATTTCTAATGAAAGGAAGGACAGCTTGCTTTTGTGGTGTCTACTAATAAGTACCTAGCTAGAACTACCTATCAAGCGGCTAATGATAAGCGATAAGAGACTAATAAGCACGTATATTCTTTTCGATGACGAGGAAGCTAACAGATTGTTACTATTCAACTGATCAATATATCCTCAAAGAACAATACTAGGTCTATCTCAGTGTCACATCAAATCAAGTGGCTAATTAGTATTCCATGATATTCTCACAAGAGCTCTCAAATTTTCAAATCTCAAAATTTTTTTAAGAAATTTGTTTTCGTTTCTTATTACTTTAACTTGGTAGATTTGTTTATCTGTCTAAGTGTATATTACTACCAGACTAATATCTTCGTCTAGATCCCCCATATGACCTAGGATAGCTCGAAGTCTGGTTGTAAAACTCGGCTGTCCATGCCACTATTTGTGCTACCTCATTATCAATCACTTTTTTGGACGCCTGCGTTGACTAATCCATTCTTTCAGTCTGAGATCTGAACAATGGAATCCGCCGGGAATGATTTGTACGGGATGTTGCGCAGTAGATTGCAACTCGCCACCAGGTCTAAATTGAGAGCTGACACCGGATGTTCTCCATGGGTCATATTGGCTATAACATTGTCAGTAAATTACTAGTAAGTCAGGCCGGATTTCATACCCATTTGTCCAGATAAGACGAGTGGTATTCTCCAGATCCCATCCCTTGGTGTATGTATTGACACTGTTTACCGTGGCACCCTTGGCGCTGGCATATGTGTAATTGCCCTCAGTTGGGAGAAGAACAAGGCACATTGTCGTTGCCAGTATTCTGAATTAATAAGACGCGAAACAATTGTAGGTTTGTCTTTTGGCGCTCCACTGTCAAAATGATTAGCGCTAGCGATACTGTTGATGACAAAATACATACTCTTGCCAATAGGCAAACGGTTCATTGCAAAGCATCCAATTCCACTGTCTATCAATGGGATTGTCGACACTATAATTTCTGAACATCAGGTTGTTGAATCATGTGTGTTGAAGCAGGACGTGTCATTGGCATCATAGCCAAAGCCTTCACAGTCTGTTCGTCTTTTGTTAGCAACTCATTGAGTCTGCAGATAAACAGGTACCTACAGCCTGGTATTAAACTCTTGGTCCAGCTTGCATATCCCTCAATCGCAGTAGCAAGACCAACGCCATCCTCATCTGGGGTGACAGCAGCTCCGGCGGTAACGTTCTGATTTCTTAATTAGAATGCAATTAGCCATACCAAAAATGAGGTTACTCACCTCAATCGCATCACAGAACTGGTAAAAGTCTGAATAATTCGTGTAGAAGCTATTCGACTGCCACAACCACGGACCGTTTTCGAGCACACCCCATAAAATCATCATTATGTTCGACGAAGTCTAAGCCAAATTTGCTTTTAAGTGCAGTTACCGCACTTTTGTTTCCATGAGTCAAGACATCGTCCATGTAGTCAATGACTAGAGAAACATCTTTGCTGCAGTTCTTTGGCATACCATCTTGAATGGGGTAGAAGTATTGCCAATAATCATCGATAGCTTGAACAGGAGCGCTTGAAGAATGGTACGCCCAGAATGTACCAGGGCTTGTAGATTCGGTCCAAGCAGAGAGTGCACCACTGTAACTACCACCCGAGAATATCCAAGGTGCAGTGGCTGCATTGCTGCTGTGATTTGTGTCAAATGGAAGGTCAACTGTCTTTGCAAAGTAAACAAAATCGGCGATGGCTTGCTTGAGCGTGAGGAGTTGTAAGTTTGTCGTCGTCAAATTTTCATATGGAGACGATTCACCCCAGTAGCGATCTGTAGACAGTTTAGTATGTCTTCCTCTTCGAAAGACTAGAAGTCACATACGCTCAATCATAACAACGGCACCCTTGACCTCCTGCGCATACAGTCCGGTGATGGTGACATTAGTCAAGTAGGCACCGTATAGAGCGGCAGCAATTTCACCAGGGGTGAAGAAAACAATCTAAAGTCATCAGCTAGAGTTCAATGGAGGAAATTCGTGGGTATTGTCACCGGTGATCCTGGCCCGGCCCAGAACTCGGAATTCCACCAAAACTTCTGCTGGAAAGTTCCTTTGGATGGATCGTCATGATCCAAAAGTTGGGTGAAGAAAGCAGAACCTGTAGTATTCGCAGTAGCGTCGGTGGATACAGGAAATTCATCACTTGCTTCAGTTGGCGGAACCAACCTTCGGTTGTGAAGGAAAGGGTGATCAGCAGTTGCAGATGCAACCAGCAAAGATACCGCAGATACAATTGACCACTTCATGGTGATTACCAAACCAAAGACTTGTTGAAACCGGAAGTCAAAGGATCTGATAGAGAAGCACAAGAAAAAGAATGAGAAGGAAAGGAGGAGCAATCAGATTATGAATGGGTGGCATTCACCCCAAGTATTCATATTCTCTTCTCTCCGAAGGCTAAACCTATCGGTATCACCTACCGTTTCGGGAAGACATGCATTGGACGAGATCCATAAGACTAATTCTATACATTATGGTAGATCCCCAATCTCCTGGGAGGCTGGAGAAGGATTAGCAATCGATAAGAAACCACACACTACTTACTGTACCACAAATGAACGACAAATGAAAATTATGTAGTCTGTGACCAGAGTGAAGCCAAAGATACTCGAACCGCCAGAAAGTGTAAAAATCAGTACGGGAAGCAAGATTAGGAGAGAAAAGCTAATCATGCTGGCTTTTCTTTCGAAGGTTTCACTATTCAAAATTGAAGATTCGAATCTTTGCTAACGTGCTTTACTAATTTTTGTACTTCCTGGCCGTAGGAATAAACGTAAGGATACAAGATGATTGGCGGTGTGCCTGAACGATGAAAGCCTTGACTAGTGGAGGATCTGACCGTTATTCGGTATCTCCGCCGCCCCTTGATTTGATATGCCGTATGTCTGTGTGTAAATAGGCACGTTAAGTAATACGGAGTAGGTGATCATGATACAGTATTGTACATGTAATGTCGGCAAGAAGACGACGAATGGCGAATTTGAGATGATAAAACATGGCGGGGTTGATGTTGATGATGGGTGTTTTGGGGAAGAACTTGGACAACCTTGGAAGACAAGGGTGTATTTTTTTGAGCTTCCGTATTTGGTATAATAAGGTTGGCTCCGCATTTCTCACCTTGCCGGATAAAGAAGGTGTAACGGCTTTTTCAAATATGGATAGCCAATCACATCATCTTCAGGTTTCGTAAAAGATGTTACTGTTGTTATTCGTGCAACATCGTTTGGGTGGTGCACGTGATCGTAATCTACACGTACAGTACAATTCAAAACGGTTCAAGCTTGTTCAAAACTTATTAGTTTGACTCTTTTAGATGCTACGAGTCTTTGTACAAGTATTGAGGCCGTCCTTCAGCATTTTTCATCTTGTGCTATAGCTACTAGTGGAAGCTTTAATTGTCCCTATCAAAGATGTTCAACCTTTTTGGGCAGTGCTGGACGTTTTCTTAAATCATACATATGCATATCCATATGGATTATCTCTTTAACATTGATATCCGAGGGTTGCGTTTGATGCTCGTATTTTCAGTTGTTTTCCCGCTGCCAGCTAGGTATTTATACTATAGTTATCGAGTATCATAAAAGCCGTGAAACAATCTAGTTCTGTCCTTGGACTGAGCAAGAGTTGTCGGCTTCGTTGCCTCATACCCCATCCTTTTACTCAGCCATCGCATCCTGGTTGGGAACACGATGAATGCACTTTCAACTACGACAAACCAAAGGAACTCCAGCCCCAGTAATATCGAAAGCCCCAGATTCCTCTTCAAGCTGGCATGCTCAATAGATTCCAAGGAAATTCTGCAGTTAAGTGAGGCTTCCATTCCGATCTAGCGGCTTGTACTATCGCATCAAGTTTAAGAAGATGGGCATCCCCTTCTCAAACCTCCGAATACGTTATGTTAACAGGAAGGAGAAGTAAGATCAAGAAGAAAGACGATTTGAATGCATAAGAAAACACTTCTAACGAATACTTGTTCATACTCAGGCTTCCTCGGCTCTCTTTTGATGAGTTGACTAGATGAGTTTTAATCTGTACAGGTGGCAATACGGATCTGTTGGTGGCGGTGGTGATGATTATTCACTGGCATCACTGGCATTAGCTGAGCGGAGAGGGTGTTTCCATTCGCTGCTACATTGATTGCTTAATTGAAAAGAGAGCTTCCTAAACTCCTCGCTAAACTTTATGCTAGCTACTGAAAAGAAAGGGGCTAGCGGTGTCAGCGGCACTGAGACACTACCTGAGACTGATTTCCTAACTGGGTTAATACGATGTAGTAGCCATATTGACGGAACTCTTAAACCAGTACCATGGTATCGGGCGGAACCTTGGTAACCAAAATAGAGCTTAGTACAGTCTGGATAAAGAACTATATATGAAAATGAAAAAAAAAAGTTCCAGCTGGGGCTCAAGATTGATAGGCATTTATTAGAAATCATCTTCTGTGCTCTAAACACCAATAGTGCCATTTCGTTACTAGCAAACGCTATCATATTGTGTGAGAATATGATGCCATATCGATCACGAAAATGCGCCTCAAGCTTCCTCAACCACGGGACAACGCAATGACGTGAATATTAGAAGGATGAGGTAAAACACTATCTATTATTACTGAACAAATGTGATGCCGATATTGTCACCAGAACTCTTTCGATATCTGTAGACTTGATATGAAGATGGGATTCTTCTTTTCTTTCATGGACTATCAAGTACTAGCGTCTTTATATATGGCAGGGCAGTCTGTATCGTACCGCCCTAAGGCTCGGATTGGGAAGATGAAACTTGTAGTTCGGTTATCCAATCATGCTGCAAGGATTTGGTCAAAATGGAGATGTCAATGACATGAAACGAAGGTAGGGTTAGTTACCCAGTTCTATTAAAAATGCCCTCCACTGTCTCTTGAAGCCATTCACCATTCGGTTGTTGCCGGTTGTGAATCAACTATTATATTGTGAGTATAGCGTTCGATTACCATAAACCAAGAAGGTATGTGAAGATAATGGCTTACTTCAAGACCTTTCTCAACAATCCTTTTATCTGGATACCTTGCCAAGCTCTCGAGTGCAAAGAATGTCCCGTACGTAAAACAAGTGCCCCAACTACCATGCCATGATCCATCGGACATATGTGCTGTGCAGATGTACTTTAACACCAAAGATATTGTAGCTTCCACTTCCTGGGAGCAGTAAGAGGGGTAATATCAGCAGGAGAGAGATAGAGATATTAGCACTGCGGTGCTACATTCGACATAGGAGTATTCAACCATGATGCGATCGAAGATCTCAGCGGGGTTAAGAAGCCCCAAGGCGGTTGAACCACAAGCTTTCTCGCAGCCGCCAAAACCTCCGTCCTTGTTTTGCATGGTGAGAAGTGTATTGACACAATCTTTGAGACGAGATCGTGATATTAGCTTCAAAAATTTGCTGTTCATTGTGGTTAGATAGGTATAGATTGACTAAGGGAGAATGGGGTAAGGAACCATTTTTCTTGGAGTAGGACGGCTTTCATACCGTAAGAGTTAAAATGAATACTAGTATAATGCTAATACCTAATAAATGTAAAAGCCAATGTCACTTTTTGTATAAAATATTAGCTAAAATCGATATTAGCAGAATTACACAGAATCCTATAGAATCTTAGTACCATAGGGTAACTCCATGCTCTCTACTATGCTAGTCTCCAAACTCGATATATACTCGCGAGCCGGCAGCTGTTCAAACAAACATCCCCTACATCGGACATGTTATTGTTCTCATGCGTAGCAAATTTAACTACTATGTCAACTTAAGGTATTGCCTCTCTCAATAACATATTCTCTCCGTCATAGGGAAATGGGTACCTCCGTCCGTGAAGTCATGGAAGATACCGTTATCGAAGGGAAATGGCTATTGAAAAAAGCAGGCATGATTCAAATGCCCAGTTGCACCACCCGCATGGAGCCACGCATCTGGGGCACCGACTTCCAACCCTTCAACCCTCGACGATTCCTCAGAGACAAGAATGTAAAAAAATGTTAACCCGGTTGCGTTCCGTGGGTTTGATGGAGGCAGTACGTCATGTCCCGGGAGACACTTTGCAACCAATCAGATATTGGCTGCGGTGTCTATGTTTATCATGCGATTTGATATGGAACCAAGGAATGGAGAGTGGGTGTTACTCAAGACGGATAATACGAATGTGGCTGCTGTTTTGTTGGAGCCTGATGCGGATATTGAGATAGTGGTTGAGGTGAGAAAAGGGTTTGAGGGTAGGAGGTGGGCTTTTCGATTAAGGGTTTCGGAGATTGTTTTTGCGGTGGTTCATGAGGATCGTACTGATTGAATGACTGCTGCTTTGATTTGAATGGACTTCCATTTATTGATCAGTGATTCTCCTCTTGGATTATGCTTTTCATACTTAATTTTATAAGAAAAGAATGTCACCCACTCGAACCTCGACTAAAAATACCATCTGACGATTTCCTTCATCTTTTACAATCTTCCCATGCTGTTATTGTAGGCATATATCGAGAGCCAAGAAGAAAGTCATTGCATAACACGGCTGCATTGCCTCCGTTCCCTCAAGTATCGTAGCCACATCTGAAATATCTTTGATACAATGACATCTGCATGGTTACCAAAGCCTAGCCGAAGTCCTGTGGTTTGTAAGCTGGTAAGCGGAAAGGAGGGAGTGGTGGTGTGATGAAAATGATAGGATAATATAATATACAGAATATTGTGATACCGGAAATCCCATTCCAGAAAAAGCAGGAACAAAATATAAACCAGTAATTCCATCAGAAAGTTATAGGGGAGAGACGAAGAGACACGACACGGAGGATAATGGCAATGGTAACCAGGTTTTAAGTTATTATTGCGCTAGTGTATATTGAGAGATTAGCGGCTGCTATATATGCTGTTTCAGTGCTGGCGAAGATGAGTTTGGAGCCATAGCGTTAGGGTTGTCATGTTAATTGAATAATGGCATATTGGTAGGGGAGAATGATATGAAAAGATGTATATTGTTATCATTCCACTGTCGAAAAGAAAAGCTAAGGTCGCATCAATCTTGTAAGTCACAAAAAAGGACTACCATTTGTAATTATAAATACTCTGCTAGGATACGAGAATTCAAGGCACTATTGGAGAAAGATGAGATGAGATTATAAAACATATGGAATAAAAATGGATATACAAGAGCTTTCATCTGATGCAGTCAAAACACTTTGTGACTTATATAACCCCTATTATTTTAGTGGAAAAGGAAAACAGCACTGTTACAGCGTAAAAAGGGCTGCAGTATCGAAAATTACGTTGCCGAGGGCATGTATTACAGATATACAAAGACTGGTTGCAGATATGCAATAGAAGGTATTTGGTATTAACATTACAATCATCTTATATCTCCAGAATCGCACTACACATGTCCTAGCGCATACTGTACAATGCAACTCTTTAAGTCTTAAAAGGATTCGGCCAGAACATTATTTCTAAACATCATCTTATCATATCCTCTATACCGTCCAATTATGCACCCCTAATGCGTACACACCAACCCGTCAAACCCATGTGACCATCTATAACTGCCCATAATAATAATCATCAAAGCAAGTCCCCCAAGGACACTCGCGAGGCCATACCTATAAGCATGGCTCCTCTTCAACGAACTTAATTCCACCGCCCAGGTACTAATTGTCGTCAGGCATCCGCAAAACCCATCTTCTACCCCCTGCAACACCTGACATCCTATTACTCCCCCCAATGGCACATGCTGTAAGTCATACGCCATTCCCAGTATAGCCGTTCCAAACATATTGACTGCAAATGTTCCGAGAGGAAACGAGGAGAGTTTGCCATTCAGATAGATGGAAGCATAGAAACGGCCAAGACAGCCCATGGGTGAAAATACAAGAGAAAAGACGGCGCGACCTCTCCATATCTCAGGAAGTGCATCGTTTCCATCAGGTGGGAAAATAGCTAGAAAAATCGCACCAAGCCAACACCCCCATGCTAAAACCACCGCAAATGGATCCAAATACTTTCGAGACTTCTGAAATGATAAGCTCGGTATATATGGCTCTAAGAAAATAGCAAGATGAGCACCAAAAAATAGTGCCGCTAAACACAACGAAACGGTCGTAATAATAACAGCCAGTGTGGCCATAAATGAATATCCCCCATTTCGACTAACCGTACTTGTTGTGCTCGCCATCACCGGGCTATAATCCTGCGAATGGTTCAGGGGACTCGGCAAATTATTCGATAGCGCTAAGAAGGTATCTCGAATAAATGATGAAAAGGATGTAAAACTACCACAAAATCCCGTTGCAAGACCTATATACAAAGGGATAGTCTTTTTGACCGCAGAATGTGCTTTCTTTGCAGCTTGTAAATCGGGTATCTGTTCCGCAGGTAATGAACCGGACCCATTTTCTTCGTCTTTAACTTTGGCTTTCCATTTTTGGATTTTTTGATGATATGTAGCTATTCCCCATTCTTCTTTAAACAGCATCCTATCCTCGCTTAGGAAGCCCATGAATAAACTTCCACCAACATTGGCCCATAACTCGCTGAAAATGATAGGAGCTCCCGGGTAAAATGTGATGGCTTGAAGACCTAGTCTAGCAAGTGTTCCGAAGAATGAGAACAAAATGAGATATGAAATAGTATATAATTGTGTTGCTAGTTTTGAGACCTTTTTGGTGTCTGCATCTTTTGTCTCTTCTTCTGGTAATTTATCTTCTCTAACAATACTGTCTCGTCTACTGCACTCTCGTCTCCTTCGATCCTGTTCATAATCTTGTTCTGCGCTCTTAGCTTGCTCTAAAGATCTATGTTGATATAGTCGAGCTTCGCGGGGATTTTCCACTGGCGATGATGTGGCGAGTTCATCAAGGTGGGCATAATCATCTGGAATATCGTATTCGTCGTCTGGTTTAGAAGCTCGACTTGCGCGACGGCGTGCTTTTTGCCCTCTGCTGCTCGCACGTCCCAAAGATTGACTCTGTTGCAGAGGGTTTTCTTCCATGTTTTGCATCGATGTTGGGGTGGCAACCTCATTGATTTGAGAATGATCTTCTTGGGTGTTGTGTTTCCCATGCTGAGCATCTCCTGCGCGTCCTACATGAGGTGGGTCTCCGAAAGACTTTGGATAGTCTGCAGTGACCTTTACATCGTGAGACATCATGTTGGTATTATTAGTAGAACTAACCGCATTCGACGTTACCACCATCCATTGAAGGCTGAAATTACCTCACTGATATGAACCAAATCCCATTGAGAGAAAGAATCGTCATCAACTAGAAACACAGCTCACCGGCTTCATATTTTCGTTCGTAGTTTATTAATACAAAAATAGTTGCCGTCTTTTTAGAGTTGGGTTCTTAAAGATCCACTCGGGGAGCGCCCAGTTGCGATTGATAAGGCTCAAGTGTTCCACTGATAAGAGGTATCTCCAGGTGTATATGTAAGTGATATGTAATATGTAAGTGAATGAAACACCGCATGCGAACAGCAAGTATCTACAGCTGTAGGTAAACACCCACTCTTAAGATAACTACTTAACAAACAAAGGATTATAATAAGTCTCTCAAGGCCACTTCTATCTGTTGCCTTTACTCATTTGCTCAACATCAATAACATTCTTCACATTTCATTACCTTGAACGATAATAGCACAAAGCTTCAAAATGAATCAATCACTTCCACCCAACGTCCACATCTCCACTCATCCATGTCTTCAAGCCAAACTCTCACAATTGCGATCCAGCGAAGCCAATACCCGCGAAAACCAAAGCTCTTGTTAATGAAATCTCATTGATAATAGCATGTGAAGCTACCGCCGCCGGACTTACCGTTTCCAAAGGCCCAACTGTATATTCTCCCTATCCCTCTCTCCTCAATTCCTCACCACCGCACCCCAAAGTCTAGCTAACAAAACAACCCAACAGGCCAAAACACCCCTAGGATACGAATATTCAACCACCAGCATAAATCCCTCATCCATCTCCCTAATCCCCATCCTCCGCTCCGGCCTTTCCATGGTCGAAGCACTTCAAACAATCCTCCCCGCCCCTACTCCAATTCACCACCTCGGTCTTTTCCGTGAACCCACCACCCTCGAACCCGTTGAATACTACAACAATCTCCCTTACAACGCACCTTCCGCTTCTTCTCCATCCAACACCCCCAATTCCTCGGCTTCGGAACTTGCTATCTTACTCGATCCGGTTATTGCTACGGGAGGTACTTGTGCTGCTGCTATTCGCACATTGAGAGAATGGGGTGTTAAGAGAATCATTGTCATGAGTGTCTTGGCTGCATTACCCGGTTTGCAGAATGCGGCTAGTGAGTGGCCTGAGGGAACAGAGCTTTGGTGTGCGGGAGTGGATGAGGAGGTTAATGAGAAGGGTATGATTAAGCCGGGATTGGGAGATGTCGGAGATAGATTGTTCTTGACGATTGGAAAGTAAGGGGGTAGTTGAGCTGCTTACTAGACCTTAGTAGACCTGGCATTGCGTAGTGATAGATTCTCTAGTTCAATAAGATACCACCATACTTACTTGCTACCTTCAAATACTCAATGGACATGAACTGGTTTGTAATTTGAATATTATTGGTATTAATGGTGGATACTAATCTACCTCCACCTGGTAGGTATAAAAACTCTCGCAAATGTATATACAACTAGGGTATCATATCTAAAACGCTCCAAAACAGATGCACCATAAGGTATACTCAAAATTAATGACGGGGGGCTCCAAAATCGTCATTCCAAGGTAGAAGTTGTAAGAAAAAGTACGCAATGTTCCAAATAGTCGGACAATATTGCAAGAATATCATGAATAGACCCAGGTAACAGGTAACGCATATAACCAGATACGGCGTTGGTTTGAGGATGAAGTCTTTCCACAGCTCTATTAGTCAGATTTCCTGTTCCAAGGGTGCGGGTATGAAAGCCAGTTTTGATACATCGCGAGGTCTTGGGTGTGAGATATAATGATTCTACCATCGAGGTTTGGTAGGGTAGAACTTCGTTGCTTGAATGTGGTATTGATGAGAGTCCGGAATCCATATCATCGTTATTATTCAGTATATCTCAGGGGGTAAAAACCGCTCCGTAACTTTGGATGATCTCGCATAACTCAAGCCTGCGACTTTCTGCCGCATGTTCACATAACTCCACAGCCCCTTTCTAATAATATGCGTTCCATGTCGTCTTATTATCATGCATTTAATCGTGTCGTCATGCACCTTTGTATCATATTTCCGGTGCCAAAAGGCCCCTGACTCTTTCAATTCTTTGCACCGCACCTTCAAGCCTTTCCAGCCGTTTTCTCTTTTCCCCATCCCTTTTTTCCAAGACTTCAACTCGCTCCTCAAGCTTTGCTCGAGCCTTTCGCTCCGTGGCAACCATTTCATTGGCTTGTGTGAATAGTTGTGCGGTCAACTCTTCTAATTCGACACTAGATGCATTTAGTTTACCCTCTGCTGCCTGTCGTAAACTTTGCTCCCTTGTCAATGCTGCAACTAACTCGGTCGTGGAAGGCGATTTGGGTGTTGGCGGAGCCTGCGCTTGTAGATTTGGAGTGGATTTGCGAGATAGTAGAGATGAAAGTCGATTCTGAACCGGTAGATATGAAAAGCGACCTGGACTTCCAATTCGGTCTTCAGTGACTCCTTGTGTAGGTGTTGTGGCGCGTGGAGGTTCTGGGGTTTGCTGAGACTGAACCCTTTTGAGTGATTGAATTTCGTCTTCGTAGTCTGCCCATTTATCCACTGATATTATTGTGAGTCTTGGGAGGTCAAAGGTTTATAAGAAGAAGCCTACCTGCGGCGGTTGCTTTTTCTGTTAGTAATCTTACTTGAGCCTGCAATTCCTCAATTTGTTTCTGCGCATCTGTTGCAATCTCTGAACTATTATGCGGTAGAACCATTCCACAATTCGGACATGTAACTCCAGTTCCTGACGTCTGCGTCATCGTGAGTGTTATTGTTGCCGACATGAGCTTGTCGGGTGTTGTATTATATCATGAGACGAGATAGTAGTGACTGCAGTGACCTGCTCGTATTCCAAGACGAAAGCTGGAGCTTTGTGACTTTCGTAGTTTGGCGTGATAAGTACTTGGGACTTGTTGAAAGATTGAATGTAAATTGTTTTTTCGATTGTGCGACGACAGCACTTTACTTCGTGTTCAAATTAGGAGGGGTTGATGGAAAGATATTGACAAACCTTGCATCGCGAAGTTTAATTTGAACAAGGCGCAGACGGCGCCAATAAATCATAATAAATGATAATCAAATTGCATTTCGTACATACCATCTGTAGGCGCAATGGAGATCATCATGGTAACCATGTTAACGGCATTCTTTACCCCTGTTGAATGTCGGTAAAAGGTATTAGTAGCCCCTAATAATAGATTCTTCATCATGCTGCTTCAGATTCTGAGATCAGCAATGTCATTGTCATTATTATTAGGTATTATGTGCTGACAGCATAGGATGGATATTACCCAGATATCGTTCTTTGGTAAGAGATGAGAGTTGCCATGTCGAAAATCTTTCGGAAGAATTGATTTTTCCAGCTACCTCTTATTCTCTCTACTCATCAAGCCTCGTACCAAGCATCAATACAACAATTCTCACTGGTCAAATATATTCTTTTATGGGTCCACGCATAACTTCGACCTTGGAAAGCTTATCGAGACGTTATGAGTTAAATGATGTATTCAGAATGATTTATATATACATATCACTATAAATTCTATACCTTCACATTAATATTTCATGTTTTGTTGCAAGGTTTGTAAGTTCCTCTAAAGATTTCATACCGTCCGATGTTTGTTTGAGAAAGAAGTCATTCTCAGACTTCGGATGAAACTTGGCTGCTATATATGATAGGGGCTGGGAAAAAGAAGGTCAGTAACCTTTTGAATGTCCAATCTGAAGGTCAAAATATTGAGCAAGGTCACGATGGTGTACCGGTCTCGGGAAATATAATCAGTGCTGTGAAACTTCTGTTGTATTAATCTGTAAATGCAGTCTTTATATGCAATTACTTTATGCTCAGTTAGCACCCGCTTACATGAACGCCCAAACACCACTCAAGTCTCCTCTATCTATATCCGTACAAATGGGTTGAAATCCTCTAGCTGTCTCATAACATGGGTCATGGTTGGATGGGTTCTATCAAATATCTCAAAACCTTCATATAGAATTCACTCCCATTCTCATACCAAATGTCTCTGTCTTTCTCCTTCATTTCTTCTCTGGCCTTCTTCGCTTCTCCTGTTTTCATTCTTGTGTAGGCAGTAGTAACCGGATCACGAGACCAGAGGTCCTCATATATTCCCTTATGATATCTGGGGACCTTCGGTGGCTTGGGTATTTCTCTATTCTTTCCGATTTTTCCATGCCCAGCACTGACATAGAGGTATGGATTGTCCAGGCGAAACATGTAAGAAATTATGCCGTCACGATGAATGCAGGTATTCCATCGTTTCTCTAGCTCGCTAAAGAGCATATACCGATCCAAGATCTTACAGTATCGAACTTCGGGTGTATTACCAAGAACTCTGTAGTAAACAGGTCGCGTGTCGTTGATGCTTCGGCCGGGGCCCTTGATAGTGGTAGGAGGATGATCGGTTGAAAACTCTTCAAATTCAAATATGCCTTCACTATCTCGTCGGTCGATTATGGGTTCGATGGCAACGAGAAATTTTCTTCCCGCTGCGTTGACACAATAAATACCAGACGCAGGTGTTGTTTGGTGAAGCAATACTTTGGATGGGGTATTTTTTTTGTTGAAGGTCTTCCATTGATCGGGGCGAAGCATTCTGCGGGCCACGAGGTAAAGATTTGGTGCCATGGTGATGGATAATCTAAGATGTCGGTGGTATATTTTGGCGATATATATGGTAATATATGCGTGTATAGGTGTATAGACAAGCTGAAGTATTGATATATACAGCATGGAGAGTATAAAGATATCGTTAAGATGTTGAAAGCGAAGATTGTCCTGATAATATATTTGTGAGGTAGAATGAATACCATAAGCCAAATACAGGCGTAGCCCACCGCGTTAGCCCACCGTGTTAGCTCGAAGCAGATATAGCTTCATTCTACAAAGTTGTAACTTTGACGGAAATACTGGAGGCTCTATGGTGTCGATTGCTCATATTACATGGCGTTTTGATACTCAAAGAACAATAAACAAACCGTATAGTTGAAGGTGTCTCCTCCATCACAGCCAGCCTCTTTCCCTGAAGCGAGAATGTTGAATTCAAGCACGCTAGTCGAGATATCACAAGGGAAGATCGATTTTCTTGTGTTTCTTTATCGTTTAGAATTAGATAAACCTTGGCCACTGCTTTCCTCAGAAAATTAAAGTTTTTTTTCCTCATCCAATGCCATTAGACATCTCACAAGTACTGAGTCTAAAAGCCATAATATGAGTAGATGCAAGAAACTACCGCTCTTGGTTCCATGTGAGTGCTTCTTGCTCCTTGTATGAACACAACCATCACAATGAACAGGTAAATACACCGCACTTCCATCACCGACTTTCCTTACGCTATAAAACTTCGTTCAATATTGTGATAAGATTATATCAAGGCCAGACCTACCAAACCTTCAACTCTACTTGGACCCCGCCCCGAGTACGGCAAGAAAGCTCATGAACACTAGCAGCATAAATGGTGGACTACCCACTTTCAAACTCCAAAGACTCTGTGCTAGATAGCCGACCTTAATCTATCATCAGACTAGTATAGTGTTATTTGACAAATCCAATTCTGGCGAACAATACCCATAGTTGAAGCAAAAATACCGTCTTTCGATGCATCACAGTTCTTCCCCCCAGCCCATAACCGGCAATAAGAGTTCCTCGACCAAAAACTGAAAGGGTAAGGTAGGAGCGACAAGGTACGTTCAGTAAGAAACCGAGAAACACAATACTTAGTATGTAATGATTGCTCCAGAAAAGGGACAATGGCGCTATTTCTGATAAATATATTACTTAGCTTATTCACTTAGAAAACAGACAACCTTAGTACATGAATAAAGTTTAGACCTATCATCTATAGAGGCGATGAGATAATGACTCATAATTCAGTGTCTTTCTTTTCACTTGCCTTGCTAGTCATTTCAAAGCAATGATTTGATTTCGATATGGAATGAGCATGCTGAAGAATTTGTGTTCCAGGTCTAGATTTGCTCTCTGGATGAATCTGGGTTTGGACGAGCTAAGTTGTCAGTGAAACAGCTGTGCATGTGTAAAAATTTAAAACGTATTCAACTATTAGAGCTTGTTATAAAGTTCTATTGTATATTATTGTAGTTCATAACAGAGAGATCATTCACGGTTTTCTTCGACAGATACATCTGACAAGTATGCATTCCCCCCTCTTCATCCGACCCAAACTATATGAATTTGACCAACTGTGCATCATCAATCCACGAATCAAACAAAACCGCCGGTACGGAGGAATCGAAATTGCTCATTAACTGATTGTAAGTGATGACACATATAGAAATCGACATCAAACCAAGACCCTTCCCTCTTCTATTTGTGCGTGATAAATTCAGGGTATCGCGTGATCAAAGCGGTCTGATATATTGGGAAAGGTTAGGATTCGGAGTGAGGAAACGAAAGTTCGAAGTAGAAGATGAAGATGAACGCATACGGGAAAGAGATTTCTGGATGAATTCTGAGAAATAACTATTGGGCAATCATTTTATAAATTTAATGGATTATGTTTGTTTAAATGCGTAGTATTCCCCAAACCATAGTTCCATAGATATATTTTTTTAAGAGAGATAAAAAGAGGGGTAAAGATGATTGGCATGATTGTATGATAGGAGCTCGAAGCTATCTTCATTGAGGATATAGGATGAACGTGGTATAAACATATCAAGTGGAGATTGTTCAATAGTTCAGATCAAAAGAATGATATCTAGGCTGGTATATAGATTAAAGGCTAAGGGTCAATGCCTGTTGAATGATAGAAAGACATTGAAGGACAGAAGCATATTTATATAATAGTGGTATAGGTTCTTAGTACAAGATTTCGAGAATAGATACCCCTGACTCGGACCTAAAGGCTCGAAGCGACACTCAAGAAAATATCGCATCAGATCACCGATAGGTAAGTGGTAAGTTGTAAGATGGCAAGAGGAAGAAGGGGAGGATAGTAGAGCGGAAAGCTTGTTCGAAGGCTTAGCACCTTTCCTGGCCAATTCCAAGCAAATTTTTTCTTTCGGATTTTCCAAAATCAAGAACAAAGAAACCGCACCCACCTCTAGACTGTTTGGCATTTAAATGGATTGCTTATGTTTATTTATATGACAGGATACCTTATCCGGGATTGATGGACTTTCAAACTTCACAAGAAACAGGTACGCAAATACAGAGCAATAGACTGGGAGCATAGATCATGTATGTAAAAGTTCTGGTGAGCCGGACAAGAAGTTTCCGAAGACATTTGACTAGGGGGTATCGTAGCCGGAACTAACAGCAGAATTTGCAAGCATGAAGTTCAACACAAGAAATTCGGGTAGATTAAGAATTGTGTAAAATTTTGAACGTGGAGAGCCATGATCCCCCATATGTATTCGTAGAGACTGCTTCTATGATATGCTCAAGAGCGCTGCGAATATTTGACTTGGCTCTGGGGTATCTTAAGCAATTCGGAGCTACAACACTCCGTCGCAAATTTTTGGTAGACACACCGCCCGTAAACGCAAAGAAATTTGTTTTCCGGACCTGCATATATTCGGGTCCATTTGGAGAGCGAGGCCGATATACCGTGAAACCCAGAGGTAGCGTATATGACATCGGAGCGAGAGAAATAATCATCACAAGTAGCGCTTTGTGTGACGGTAAAAGATTTGCTTAAGGATCTTCATTTATCAGAGCTTTTGCTATAATTCTGCAAAGCCTCTGCTTGTGCTAACAAGCATTCCCATCCCATGCAAAATGCCCAAACAAAACCCATACGCTTAAACCTCAGTCGTAATTCTTGCCTTTGCGTTGGTAACCTTAACACCGAGTTCCTTGGCGCGTGCAACAATCTCAACTCTCTTTCTCGATGAAACGGCGTGGGAGATCCTGATAATTCGTTAGTATCCAAGTAAATTTGTTCCCAGGATCGTCTAAACGTACTCTGCGGCGAAGGTCTTGTTGTGCATAAGGAGGAGCTCAACGTCGGAGGTGTTGTTGACGAGGAAAGCCTTGTGGCCGGATGGCATCATGTGGCGGGTCTTCTTGTTGGATCCGAAACCAATCTATATCCTCATCAGTCATTGCTCAATTGATTCTTAGTGCGCATTGAATGTCCTCGAATCCCAATCTATATTGTTTTCGAGTATTTCAATGACGGCCATCTCCAATCCCACGTACCGATGGCATAACCATTTGTCCCTTGAAACGTCTTCGGACACGGTTATCAATACCCTTAGGCTTTCTCCAGCTTGCGTCGACACATTTGTAGGTATCGCTCTGATGTCTGTGGAAACGCTTGGTGCCTATAGGAAAACTGTCAATCAATCATCCATCGAATTTTCACCCAACCCTGTTCTTTCGCAAAATTGAATAGCAACCAAAATTCTCAGTTCCAAGCTATACAAATCGAATGTCCAACATCGAGGAAGGGAGTACACATACGCTTCTTGACGATAGGAACGTGCTTCTTAGCGGAAACCATCTATAGAAACATCAGTATGACGAGGATTTAAGTTATCTGCATCTCTCCAGGAGACATGGCAATATCAATACACACCTTGTCGTCGGGTTTGTCGAGTGTTGTCGTTGGTTGATACGATTTCCTGCGAAATCTTTTTTGGTAGTCTCATAGTTTAAAGCCCACATAAACTTAAGCGAATAACTATCACCTGAGGCACTCCGTGTTAGGGCTTGCATTAGTATCACGTGCGAAGAAATATATTCACTGCGCTGTGAGGCTTATTAAACGTTCTAAAATGCCCATGAAGGTTTCAAAATCCAAATACGTTATATTCTGGTTCCGGATTATTTATAGCATACTTTATAATGGATAATGAAATGCGCAGTTCTGGATTTGGATGTCGAATTACTGCTTTGAGTGAGCAAACAACGAAACGGAAACGAGTAGAAGTCCATCAAAGTACATTTTGATATCACAATCACAGAAATTTCGTAAAAATGCGAACAGGTGGTGCTTGATTATTGGGAGTTTATTACAATGTTTTCTGAAACAAATCCCGAAACGCCATACCGTCCATGGATTCGCTTTAGCCATAGTTCTATCCCTGTACCATTTACCGCTCTATGTCCCAATTGATCCAAGTCCTGAATATGTCACTCGTTGACAGATCGAATCTCTGATGCAAACAATACTAGTCTATGTTCAAAAGTTTACTGGGTAGCACATTGAGCACCTCCTTCCTCATCTTCCTCATCGTCTTCCCACTCGCCGCCGGCGTGGGGATCTCCAGAATTTGCACCGAACTAATTTGGATATTAGCATATAAATCAGATCAGTTAGGTTGATGATACTTACATCTTCGATATCAGCCTCAGAATCGTATTCCACCTCGTCAACCTCCTCAGCCGTGATTGGTGGCTCAGGTTTAGGTAAGATCCCTTGCAGAGTAGAGAATGCAGCCGCATCTTCTGTCCAACCGTTCTTAGGAAACTCGATTTTTACAATCAAGTACAAATCACCCTTTGAATCGCTTCTCTTCAAGGGCATACCTTCACCATCGACCTTCAAAATTTGTCCAGGCTCCAACACTTTACCTGGAGGATGATTTATCGAAATACCACGCCCATCTAAATGCTTAAGAATCACTCTCGAGAAACCTGTGAGGGCTTCGGCTAATGTGATTTTGAGATCCGCCGAAAGATCATCGCCAGCCCGCTGGAAGGTCTCGTGATCTTTTTCTTCAAGCGTAAAGACGATGTCCCCGGGCGTCTGATCAGGCACCTGATCAGCCTCACCCTCCAGGATAATTCGCTCGCCGTTTCTTGCACCCCTGGGTATGTATAGTTCCAATGATTTTTGCTCTTTAGTCGTACGTTTTCCCTTGCACTTCTTGCACTTGTCCTTCTCCTTGTAGATTTTACCGACTCCTGAACATGTATCGCAAACAACTCTTTCTTGAGTCACAAGTCCTGGTCCAACACTCCTAAGACCAACGGTGACACCGCTACCCTTACACCTGCTGCAATTTTCAGGCTTGGCCTTCTCCTTTCCCCCAGAACCGTTGCAATGGCTGCAGACTACGTTCTTCTTACTCGTAAATTTGACCGTCTTTCCCTTGTAGAGTTCCTCGAGTGTAATTTCGTATTGTTGCTCATCGTCCGCACCCCTTCGCGGTCTCCTTGGCCCTCCACCTCCCGGCCCTCCGAACCCAGGTGGCATACCTCCCATACCTCCACCCATGCCAAACATCTGCGACAAGATATCATCCAAGTCAACTCCACTTGCTCCCATACCAGGCCGACTTCCGTCAAATGCGGCCATGCCGTGAACATCGTACATCTCCCTCTTCTCCTCATCGTAAAGAATCTCATATGCCTGGCTAACTGTTTTGAATTTCTCATCTGCTTCCTCCCGCTGGTCTTCTGCTACCTTGTCGGGATGATGTTGTAATGCTGCCTGTAGATGTCAATAAGAGATTTCAATCAAGCTAAATGCGGGGCATACCTTGTGGTAGGCTTTTTTGATCTCGGATTTGGTGGCATCTTTACTTATGCCTAATATGGCTATTTATGTATGTTAGTAGGTCGGTGGGTACAATTTTACTATGAAATACTCACCATAGAGATCTGTCTCTTCTGATGCACCGTTGGTGGCCATATTGAAGTTTCTGAGAATTGATGGAGGGGTCCTTAGGGTGTTCGGCGAGCGCGGGACCTTCAAATCTGCAATCTGAATGTTCGAGGAGACTAATTGTCCTAAGTGACCAAGAACAACAAAGCAGTTAAGTAGGTAAAAATTTTATGTGCAAAACGGTGAATAAAATTTGTACGAAAAATGAATGAGAGTGACAAAATAGGGCTGAGAAGATATGATGAAGATGCTTCTATTATTTTTATCTTAGCGTTTTTCATGTTACAACTGAGAAAGCTCGAGCCACCGGGGCCTCATTACATTATGCGCCACAGATGTGGCTGAGCTTTTTCGAACTCCCTGATGGCTCAAATCTTTTCGAGCATTATTGAATATCAGAAAGAGCTTTCTATCTTCCATTTTCAGAACTGCTCTTTATTGTTTACAATAAAGTCAAATTGGAGATGAGGTTTTCCTCTTTACCACTGACAAGAAATACTAGTCAGAGAATATGGAAAAGCGATGTATGTTCCGTTTGTAGGAGATATGCCTCTACTGGAGCAAATGGATCTGAAAAACCACTTGTACATTTTGGATCTCCTCTGTCCGCAGCCTCGATCAAGCTTCGTGATAGTGGCCCTGTTAGAACTCGTTTCGCCCCATCTCCAACGGGTAATTTGCACCTGGGATCCCTAAAGAACGGCACTTTTTAATTTTCTGCTTGCAAAGGCTACCGGTGGCCAGTTTCTTTTACGAATTGAAGATACGGATACGGTAATATACCGGCCAATACCCTGCGAATAGAATTATACTGAATGAAGAAGGATAGAACTATTCCTGGGGCCGAAGAACGTCTGTACAGAGACCTAGAATGGGCTGGCATTCAATGGGATGAAGGTAACTTAGCACAGTATTGAAACATCAAGTCGTATATGCTAAGAACTTTCAGGGCCAAAAAGTAGGTGGGCCATTTGCTCCATACAGGCAGGTAAGTGAATGTGTTCTCCCACGATATAGTTCATTAAATTGATACCAAATAGTCGGAACGAAAAGCAATGTATTGGGAACATGCTCAAACTCTAGTCGAGGCAGATTTAGGTTACAGGTGCTTCTGTTCCTCACAGAGACTACATGACCTACGGGTGTATCAAAGCAGCAAAGGTCTCCCACAAGCCTATGACGGAACTTGTAGGCATATTCCAAAAGATCAATCCGATGAGATGGCATCCAGAGGCAAGCCGCACGTGATTAGGTTGAAAGTTCCTCAGCATTGGCCAGGCTTCAAGGATGAAGTGTACGGTATAATTAAGTCAAAATTGTCTCGCGATCCTCGGTCAGAGTACAAGGAATTCCAAGATCCAATAATGGTCAAATCGGATGGATTTCCAACCTATCATCTAGCGAATGTTGTAGATGACCATTTCATGAAGATTACACATGTAGTTCGAGGATCAGTATGTACCTCCCATCCATTTGCCGAATGTTTACTAATTCCGGATCCAAGGAATGGATTCCATCAACTCATATGCACGTTGCTATGTACCAAGCATTTGGGTGGGAGCCGCCTACTTTTGCACATGTTGGACTACTTCTGGACAAAGATCGAAAGAAGCTCAGCAAACGAGACGGTGCCATAGATGTAGCGACCTATCGAGATGCTGGTTATTTTCCTGAAACAGTAACAAACTTTGTCGCCCTGCTTGGCTGGTCCCACAATCGCTCATACGACACAATGAGCATGCAAGAGCTTATAGACATGGTATGTCTTTATCCCTTTTGGACATGTAAAGCATTCTGATTGTGTCTAGGCAAGCATGAAGTACACTAGAGGCGATTCGGTGGTTACATTTGCGAAACTCAACTTCATGCAAAGAAAACATGCTGCAAGATACAAGGAATTACGACAGTCAGATGAGCCTATCCCTCCTTCTCAAGATCTTTTAGAATTAGCCGCAAAGCCAGTCCTCGAGCGTATGAAAGGCCTCCCAAACTTCAAAGACTTGAAATTCTACAATTGTGAGGACACAGATGCCGCAAAAGCGAACTATATCCTCTCCATCATCTGCGCAGGCATCCAGAACTATAGCCTCCCCGAAGCCTTCTACCCCAACAACAAATACTTCTTCGTAGCTCCCACGCCCCGAGAACTTGAGTCCAAAACCCCGCCACACAAACTCCACGATGCCCCTAAAGGAGTAATCCACCCCATCCCCGAAGATTTCACCACCTCCTTTGAAGGATTCTCCTCCTCAAACATCCTAAACTGGAACGCAAGCGAACTCAGAGGTTACATAAATCTTATCATTGATCAAGGAACCATGATGAGCACTGCCGAACTTACGGCTACTAAAGAGTATCAGGAGAGTGCGCAAAAGGTAATCAAGAAGAGTTGGACAAAACTCGTGCACGGATATATCAGATGGGCGATTGCAGATGGTCAAAGTGGACCTGATGGTGCGGATATCATGGCGATTTTGGGGAAGGAGGAGTCGCTTAGGAGGTTGAAGGTTGCGAGGGAAATCATGGGGGAGCATTTGAGAATAATTGCAGAGGACTCGAACAATTCGGAATAGAGAGTGTAACTCGTTGATGCGTGATACTTAGTCATTCTAAATCAACCTGTGTTAATTCAAACTATGAACAGTTTGAGAGCGACTGCGACCACGACTGTTATGGTAAATGCCAGATAGACTCTGGTGAAAAATGTAAGATGTATCATATTGATGCCGTGTATCATAACTTCACTTTTCTCCACTCTAAACTACTGTGGCCTCTGTGAATTCTAGACCTCAAACGCCATCACAAACCCGTACGCCAAGCAATGCTCGCAAGAGCTTACCAAATATCGTGTGTCTTTTCGCGAGAATCATTCTGCAGTCGTTACGGCCGGAGCAACTGGGGCAGCTACAGGTTTTGATGCCTCGCCTAATCCATTGAACAGTTGTGCTTTGACTTCACCAGCCTTCAACCCCGTTATCTCTTCACTAGCAATTTTGCTGCTATCCTTGACCACCTTCACCAACTGTTGATCCATCCCTTTGCCTAGCGATGACCGACAGGTACTCTTCCACCACGAGCAATGCCAGAGCTAGCCTGTCGAATCTTGTCGCTCAAGTCAAGCATCTGCTTACTGCTGTATTCGCGATTGGTGAACAAAGGACTCTGACTCAATGTCTGAACCCAATACTTATTCCACATAATTCCAAAAGATGAGTATCTAACGAACTCTTGAAATGTGAAACCTCCAATGAGTAATATCTGCTGCTATGCGCACCAAAGTCCTCAATTTTCGAAAGTGGAATCGTTTGATATCCATCTCCAGATCCTGCGTCCGCTGGCTTGTAGTTTTCAGGGTAAGTTCGGAATGCTCCAATTTCGACTTTTCCGGCAGAGATGGTGCGGTCAGGATCAATGACCACGGCAAGGAAAGGGTCCGAAAACGTCTGCTGCGTAACTTGTGTCCCAACATCGATACCACTCAACCAACATCCATAGCCTGGGTGACTATGGTACCATCCGACGGCATTCTCCAACTTGCCCTGATCTCGACACAATTGTAGGTATTCCACCATATATTCGTTTGCTTCATCCTGGGCATTTACCCTCGTTTCCGTTCCCTCAACTGGCAGGCGAAATGCATCCGTCACGATAATCGTATCGCCCGAAACCTTTCCTTGCATCAAACCCATGACTTCGAGGGAACCTCCTGAGCGGGCATGCATGACCATTTTTAAGAGAGCGACTGCGGATATTCGGACATTTTTGAAGTGGTGAGGGTCAATTTTCCATGGTTTGGATTTCTGAATGGATTTTTTGTTTCGGGGTCATAGGCGTAGAGGGCGTCGCGTCTAGGATCCACGAGCTGGACATTGTTGTCAAGTTCTGTTATCGATAAGGTGAGCTTGGGAACTTACAGAGCGGGGACTATGACGATGGGGTATGATGTAGTGGAGGAGGGGGGTAGATGTGAGTGGAAGATTACTTACCCAGGTCTTAAAGGCAGCATCCATGATTGACGGATAATCTTCAGTCAGATGGATGTACCTATTAGTTATTCTGTAGGATTTGACAATAACTTTCCGAGTTATTGAAAAGTATATGAGTGTATGGGTGAGTGAGTGAGTGTATGAGACAACGCTATTGTCTAGTTTGGTGGCTGAGAAGCTTTGATTGAATAAGAGGAGTAGTAGTGGTGGTAGTAGTAAGTAGTAGTAGTGGTGGTAGTAGTAAGTAGTAGTAGTGGTGTAGTAGTAAGTAGTAGTAAGTAGTAGTAAGTAGTAGTAAGTAGTAGTTAGTAGTGGGTTGCAGCCTTGTACGTTGTGAAGCGTGAAGCTTCTACCTGGTACTGTATTGACTTGACTGTACTCCGTCCGTACTTACTATACTCAAAGTTAGATAGATCCACGGGTAGGTAAGCTCGATAAGATCTCGTCTTTCCTTGGATTAAACCATAAATGAACATTGCTTCTTTGGCGGGGGTTTATTAAGCTCCACGCTAAAGGGGACGCAATCCTTGCTTATCTAATAATATCTTCTCGGGATCCTGACACCTGACCAATGAAATCATCAATTCACCAATTCAATGTTTTCTTATGAAACAATAAAATCAAATCATCCCTCTAGCAACCGAGATCCAGCCTCAAGATTTCTACTGCATGTAAATATAACCTTTTAAGGTTCCTCCGAACGATTGTGATTATTTCTCCCATGCGAATCATTTTCTTTGATCTTCATTCAAAGTGGACCTTCATAACTTTCCAAGGTTCTCTTTCTCTCTCTCTCTCTCTCTCTCTCCCCTCTCTCTCTCTCTCTCTCTTTTCTCTCCTCTCTCTCTTCCACACTACGGACGGACACTTCAAAGTTTAGATCGAAGAACCAACCATTCATCTTGATCAGCTTTCATTCACATTCATCAATGCACACACACATAATAGCCATAATAAATGTGAAAGCACCTGTGGACCTCTGAACAATAATCATAATAATAAGTCAAGTGTACACACGACGCACACAAAAGAAGCAGGTACGCAAACATATACATTCACTTATTTATCTATTTGTTTGTTTAGCTCGATGATTAGAATCTCCAAAGAGGACGAAGAAGAAACCACCGGGGCAAAACAGAAAAAGGATTAAAGAATACCTAGATATATGTGTACCTGGGTATATCCACGGATATATGTATATGATATTGTATATGTATATGTATATGTATATGTATATGTATATGTATATGTATATGTATATTTATATTTATATTTATCCAGATTTATATTTGTATTTATATTTATCCATGGATATTCATATATTCATATTCATATTCATATTCATATTCATATTCATATTCATATTCATTCATATCATATCCATATCCATATCCATATCCTTATCCCTATCCCTATCCCTATCCCTATCCCCATCCCCATATATCATCAAAAAAAGTGCAAGTAGTACTTTCATCCTTTCGTTGTCGTCATTTGAGAATCCAAGAAACGAACCTCCCTCTACGAAGGATAAACAATTGGCTTTTCATTGTTTTTAATACTAACTCTTCAATAGTTTCAAAATCCTGAATTCTCCACCTTCAATTCCTTCCTCCACTTCTCAAGAATTCTAAGACTTCTAGGACTTCCAAAACTTCCAAGAGAACTTCTCCACGGCCCACAATTCATAAATCAATTCATTTTACATTACTATACATTGATTGATTCCTCCTTTCTTCAATTAGGGAGTTCCCGCCATCTTCTTTTTTTAATTCACTGCGCTTCAGCCATTTATCCTTCGCACAAAGAGTAGCCTTGTATTCAACCATGGATACTAGCTACCTATCGTCGCAGGTCTCGACGATTATTGATGAACTTCATGGCTTGTTCGACGAGATTGGTGTTCCATCTCGAGAGCGAGAGAGTCGAGAATCAGAGGTATGTAGTGTTTACTTGGCCTGGATGGAAGTAGTGAAACCTAACATTTTTAGTTATTCGCTGCCCTCTCCGAAACCTTACACAACCAAGTCCGACTAGTCGCGACTGAAAAGGATGATTTGACAGAGGAAGCACACCGAATCATAACAACAATTAAGCAGATGGAAGCTTCCCTCGAAGATGATAAAGACCATCTTGAATACGAGTCCGATGATGATCTCAAAGTTACATATCCTTTGATGCAATGCCTACAAGGTTTAAAAGAAAAACACAAACACATATCAAAGCTACATAAAGAGAGATTTGAACAAGTCAAGAGTAAGTCCTATCTTCTTGGAATTAACAATGCGTTGTGCTAATATGATACAGAACTTGTCCAAGCTCTTGAGTCATACTCATCTCATTTAGAGCCATCTTACATTCAAATTGAACTTCCACCCACATTCTCCAGATGCGAGTGTTCCTCCCACATTCGACCTTTCCAACAATTATGTAAGCGATCTCGACGATGAATTCACACGCGTCTACGAAGAATATAATCGCCGTGTCGCATTAGTGAAGGCTACCGCGGAGAACATTATTCAATTATGGGCTGAACTTGGCACCCCACAGGCTCAGACCGACAGCGCAATCGTCAAATATTATCGAGATGCGCCAGAGCAGCTTGGCCTGCATGAAGACGATATCTCTAGATTGCGCATGAAGCAAAGTGAGCTGTTGGATGAGAAGAAAGGACGGGAGAGGCGATTGAGAGATCTTCGTACCACAGTCGAAGCGTTGTGGGTGAAGCTGGGCGTCGAAGAACCCGAGAGGAAACGATTCTTGAATAGCAACCGAGGATGTGGCATGCGACAAATCAATGAGTTTGAGGACGAATTATCAAGATTAAACGAGCTCAAGAGACAAAATCTACATCTCTTTGTTGAGGATGCCCGATACAAGTTGCAAGAGCTATGGGATGGCCTTTACTTTTCTGAGGAAGAGATGCTCGAATTCACACCCGCATTCTCAGATGTGTACAGTGATGCTCTCTTGGAAGCCCATGAACAGGAAATCGAGCGTCTCGAGGCCCTCAAGGAGCAACGCGCACCTACCTTGGCACTCATAGACGAGCATCAATCACTTGTCAAAGATAGAGATGATCTTCAAGCATCATCACAAGATGCCAGTCGCCTAATGATGCGTGGCCAGAAGGGAGAGAAGCGTGACCCAACACGTTTGTTGAGAGAGGAAAAGATGAGAAAGAGAATCGCTAAAGACTTGCCTAGAATTGCAGCAAAATTGAGAAAGGTTTTGGAAGATTGGGAGGAAGAATACGGGCGCCCTTTCATGGTTCATGGAGAACCATACCTTGATAAACTCGAAGCTCCCGAGGCAAAACCTGCGCCAGGACCACGTTCAAAGACACCAGCAGGACCACCTCCCAATACGATGAAGCCCCCTCCAAAAACCATTGCTAAGGCTGGAACTCTAGGTCGTTCTAACAGCGCACCAAGACCTACTCCACCAAGTAGATCTGATTCCAGAACTCCAACCGCAGGGGGAACACTGAGGAGACATCAATCTTCGGCTTCAGTGTCTGCAGCAAGTGGTATTAAGATCACCTTCCAGGCTCCCAAACCGTATACCGTTTGTCAAATCTTAACTTTCCCAACTCTCCAGAGCGCAACAGACGGACCGAATCTATACGACCAGAATCAAGACAGGCGACTAGCACAATTAGAGGTAAAATGGGTCCACCGCCATCGAGGGCTCCACCTCCAAAGATGCGTGAGCTATTTGAGCCACCACCACCATCCGCTCCTTCCACCCAAACATATTATCATCGTAACGAGAGCTTTGCCTCTTCGGGAAGTAGCGTTCGACCGATTTCTCCAGAAGATGTATTTGAAGCTCCACCAAAGTCTAAAGAAAGACCTCAATCATATCAAGATCTGAGATCATCAACGCGATCAAACTTCAGCCAATCGTTAACCTATGGATCTGCACCGCCTGCTAGCAGTCGTCAACATTCTATTACATCTAGTTCCGCAAACACTGCCTCTGGCTCTGAGAACTGGGAAACTTATGGAGATGTGTCTGAGACTGAACCGGAAGAGGACCCGAGTGAGGATTATTTTGCAAGGCTTCGTGCCGCCCGAGCAAACCGATATACTCCAGATGATGAACCTCCTCAGTTCCGTGGTAGTGCTACTGTCAACAGTAGTATGATGAAAAAGCAAAAAGGATATCCACTTTACAAAGGACCTGCTGGGCACGTCCTTAGTAATGATCGATTGTGCACTCGCATCGTATCTGGAAGTGAAGCTAACTGGACTGATGAAGATGCTTTCTAAAGCAGATAGGTTTTCTCTTTTTTTTCTTCAACAAAATTGGGACGGTTGGCGTTCTTGGGTTCTTCAATCAAGTCATAAGTTTTTACTTGTCGATAACGGGTTCAGACAGCCGAGACAGATTTCATTTTCTGTAGTTGTTCTTCTTTCAAGCATAGGATAATTTTCTGGTACGACTATCATGCTTGGTTGGGTATGATTTGAACGGCCTATTTTCCTTTACTTTTCTGTTCTTCAGCATCTTCTATTTTTTTATTCTTCAAACATCTACTTTTTTCGTCAAACATTTTGCATTTTCTTGATGCATTCACTTGCCCTTTTATAATAGGCTCGGTGAGGGAGAAATGTAGGAGTAAAAGGATGGGCAAGATGAGAGATAGGGGCGGAATGGCCATTGGGATGGGATGGATCGGGGGATGTATCAAAGGCGTTTTTTCTAGGCACGCATATCATGATATGAGTTGATTTCAAGGTCTTGTCTGTGTAGGTAAATATGAAATGGGAATTAAGATATTGTTTCAAAGTTTTCATTAAAGATAATTTGAATGTGAAACCATCTTTCGCGCTGATTCTTACCTTCCTTTCTGCATTCTCTGATATCGGTGGAGTAAATCACATGCACGACCAAAAGGCGAGGTTCTCAACGCCCTAAATTCTCCCATGCCAGTGTTTTTAATTCGATCAATAGATCATATCAAAAACATCACCTTTCCACCACTGTCCTAACTAATTCCAAGAGGGGCCACATAAGACGAGTCAACGAGGTCAGAATCATCGATTTGATATCGAGGATACGATATAAATGTAGGAAGAGGAGAATCCCGGAATTTGATAATGTTTGAGATTTTTGATCGATAGTTTTTGGTTTGTTTCTGGTGCAGGCTGGGTTGCATCTTATTGATTGTTTATTTTTGGTATTGCTATTATCGTTATGGGGCTGGATGTAACGGTGTGTGTGTGTGTGCGTGTGTGTTCGTGGGGTGTGATTTGGACGGGATTGGGGGGGGCAATAAGGGAGGAATGAACGATGTGAAAATCCGAATGTTATGTAAGTGGGAAGGAACATATAGGAACGAGGATGTTTTGCAGGAGAGGGAACATTAGGCAATCCATAAGATAGCGCTCTTAGCGGTGTTTTCTCAGATTATCTTCCTTGCTGTTCAGCAGTCGAGGTCAGTTTCGTTATTCTCTTAACAGGCGAGTCGATCGGGCTGTGGTCCTGCGATGAGGACATCAGATTATACCTGCATCTGGTGTTTTTCTAAACGAGTCAACTAATTGTAAGGGGGTCGAGTTCGCTAGAGATTATGTGCGAAATGATATCGAATGTGGATATCCAGCCGCTTGTTGATATCTATATTGGTATCGATAAGCCTACAAAGTTCTTTCAGGGCGGTCAGATATGGATGGTGATGGTGGCGTCCTGAGCCCGAAATGCAGAAGCAGAAACCCCGTCGCTAACGATCCTGCGAATACGGGAATGGTCGGCGTTATTTGAGGCTACAAAGTCGGTTGATGCGATGTTGGATGCGTCTCAAAGGTCTACCTTCCAAAGTGATGAATTGCGTTGACCTGATCGGGGAAGAGTGTGTGTAATCTTCGACGATCTGCTTTTTTTTTTGTTTTGTTTTTTGCGTCGTGCAGCGGGAAAGCGTATATGTCTTCGATGAACGTTATGGCGAACCTTTCATCTCAGCGGTCGGAATCTGTAAAGATTTACCGAGAAAAGAACGGGTAACTTTTCATGCGCTCGAGGTGGGACATGATGCGGTATTGGGGGAAAATGCTGATCACGGGCTCGTACTTCTTTGTAGATTCCAAACGTTACTCACGTATTGGCCCTTACAGGTGTCCAGCAAGCCAGGCCATGAAAATCCTACTCGGGTCAAAGGACCTGGGATTGCGAGAGCGGATGAAAGCAATGATGTACAAGGCTTGACTGATAATGAACGTGGATGATTAAAAGCGACACAAAAGTCACAATAGTGTACGCGGGGTAACAACCCAGATAGCCAACGAGTAAACAGCCTTCTTGGCTGAAACATCATCCAAGAACTCCATGGTATCGAGATTGTCGTATTCACAGTGCTCATGTTATTGAATCTTGACACCGGTGCGGGTTCTAGCCATATCTCTGTCGGTTACCGGATATAGGGTGTTAGAGATTTCTAGCCCGTTACTTCGGATGCGATCCGATGGTTCGCACTGCTGAGAAACACTCAGAGGGAGAGGGAGAGGAGAGATGAGAAAGAAAACTCGAGAGATCTTGAATAGCGTTGTGTGCTGGGGGATGGTGGTTACAACTGCACTGGCACACAATGGATATTTGCATCAGCCTCAAGATCTGTTGTTGAGCTCTTTGACGACTCGATTTTAGGGAGCAGCGAGAAGCTAACGGCCGAATAGAAAGTGTGTCGCTCGACTCGCGAGCACTGCCGATATCTCAGGACACGATGCACTCCGACGGGTATGTATGACCTCACTCACAGTCCTGAGTTTTATCCGCCCCTAAGAGACAACTTGAACCCCGAGAGAAATGTAATATGCTGGTTTGCCGTGCCATGATGCCATGATACTATAACATGCATCATCTCGGCTTCCGAGAACTAAACAAAACTATGTTACGTCGCACTAAAAAGGGAGGGGGGGAAGAAGAGAAAAAGGCTCTAGGTTTTTATCATAAAAAAACAGTCGCATAACCAGCAAAAAAAACATAATGATAATGAAAAACAAAGTTTGCCAAACATCGCCGAGGTGAAATAGAGCAGAGCGCGAGCCACGACCCCCTAAACTGCTAACTCAGGGCGCCTCGCTTAACAGGTAGGTAGCTATCTTATTAGCCGATCAAAATCATTGGGATTTTGAATATTATTCTCAATGTTTCGGCTCTAGAAAGTTACTCTGTATATAGTAATCGCTGCGTATACGTAGTCGGCTTTACCTGCAGCTGTAATTAGAATATCGTTAGCCACTCACTACACCATTTTGGTGAACCGCGTGGGGAGGTAGTGCGAGAAACTTGGACACTGGCCATATGCTTGGCAAGATCGTGCAAAATGTAGATTCTTGTCCTTGGATTTATTAGGGACTCCATTGGTCGCCTGTTCGTTCATTGGCCCTAGGGTACCAGAAATATGGCAGTATACCATATTATTGTAGAATCCCGATAAATCACATTTTAATACGTTTCTTATATATATAGTGGTAGAAGCTTCTACGCTTATTTTTATACTATAAATCATTTCCGTTTAGTTATTTATTTTAATCAATTAACTATTTCTGTTGTACGGAAGAATGGTTCCGGACTAGACTCCGGGTATATTGGATGAATAAGGTCTCGTCACACTCTTATGCGTAATGAGCTGTCACACCTTGCATCTGAACTTGTATATAAACCTGAACATTTCCCTACAAATCCTGAGAGAAGTCAGACTTAAAGGATCTTAGGAACCCTAAAAGATTATTAGCTAAATTGAATATTATTTTAAGCCTACTACCTTGTTACAATTTCCTTTAAATGGTTATTTTACATTATTAATTCAAATCCATTACTAAGTATAATAATAATTCTTATATTCCAATACTTCTTTATTCATTTATATTTAATATCAAATATATGCTTTTAAAATCTTATAATAAGAATTTCGAAATTACTCTTTTTCGTTTCATTTTCTTATTAATAAACTAGTATATTTATATTTATACCCATTTCAAAATTCTATTTGTTATTTATTTATTTATTTATTTATTTATTTATTTATTTATTTATTTATTTATTTATTTATGTTTAACGTCTATATGAGCTAGCTAGGCTCTTGACCTCCCGAGGGGTACTAGAGACGGGTGATACACTAGTGAGTCGAAGACCCACGAGCTCACCACTTAGGTACGTGTCGTACGACGTCGCTAGGTTGAAGCACTGAGGCCGCCTCCTCCCGGCGGTCTCTCACAACTCTAGCTCTGTTGGGCAGCCTCCTTCCGCCGTTTGAGGGAGCGTCCTGCATTGAAGGGATTAGCCTTTGCTTGTTATATCTAAAAAGAGTGAATGTCGGGCTGTATGGCAATCGCATTGGTAGGGAGTGCTAAAAGGGCAGTTGTTACGTTAGGATGCAGCCTTTGTATCGTCGTATAGAGTGTTGTGCCGCGCTCTATGGGTCGCGCCTCAGATTAGGCTCCGAGGTGAAGCGGGGAGAAGGGGGGGGAGGGGGGTAAAGAGGGAAGGGGGGAGGAGAGGGGGAGGAGAGGGGGGAGGAAGGGGGGGAAGAGGGGGAGGGTCGGGTGTGGCGCTAGGTCGAGCGCTGTTTGGGATGCCGTTAGGCTCTCGGTTGCAAAACGTAAAGTATCGCGTTGTTGTGACAAAGCGCTCGAACTCTTGTGGGAGAGCAAGAAGCCGTTGTATATAGTCATGCCCTTCCCGGGCGGTTGTCGGTGGGCGAACAGGTTTTAGCGGCCACGAGTGGAACCTCCTAACCGAGATCTCACAGAAGACAAGGTGCTCCGGGGTCTTAGCTTTACCGCATGGACAGTGAGTCTCTGCGTCTTCATGCTTGAAACGTTTATGGTAAGCCTCGAAGTCGCCATGCCTGGATCGCAGCGCAAGTAGTCGATGCAGAGTTGGCCTAGAGAGTTTGAGTTCCATAGGCTCCTTCAAAGCGTAGTCTAGTTGCCATTTGCGATACCCCCCTTTATACGATACAAGATACGATAAGGTAAACGATAGCAAGATAAGCAATAGCGAAATAAACGATAACAAAATAAATAATAGTAAAATAAGCAACGACGACGAAGTAAGTGATAACGAAATAAACGACAGCGAAAGAAGCAATAGCAAAATAAGCAATAGCAAAATAAGCAATAGCAATAAGCAATAGCAAAATAAGCAACAATAAAATAAACAATAACGAAATAAACAATAACGAAATAAACAATAACGAAATAAACAATAACAAAATAAACAATAGCGAAGATTATAAATTAATGCTTTGTATAAAAAGTAAATATAAACTATTACAACAAATTAAATAGAAAAGTAAATATTATACTATATTAGTTTATATATTATATGAATACCCTTAATACTATTTTACATTTGCATAAAACGCTGTACTATATTTACAAAAAATAACGAACCGCTATATTTTTTACAGCAATATACTATATTTTTTTATAGCAATATACCATATTTGTTGTATAGCATATTGCCATATTTCTAGTACCCTAGGGTGGGGTACGCTGGATTGTAGCGCCACTTGTTACTTCGGTGAGTCCCCCCTGTGCAGTTCTAGAGACAGTTTGCCACGGCGAGCGTCAGAGAGAAATCGGCTTAGGTTACACATGTACAGGGAGTGACACATGTTGTAAAATGATTTCGCAGCAGCGCAGCTCAGCACTCATTTCACTTTTGTGAGACCGTACCGCTTCGCCTATGACAAACCTCGGTGTTTAGCTATAGTCGCGTTAGTATGATGCGGGCAATTCTGCGGAGAGAAAAGCCTGCGTTAAATTTCGGGTTCGAAACTAAAGATGTATATATATCGTCATGTCAACGTGCTAGACGGCGCAAAGCGCCGGGCAATTGAAGGGCGTTCCGATCGCTCAAATCGTAGTAATTTTTGCTATCCATCAAACCCAACATCAAAGATACAAAACTTCCTATATATGCCAGTAGCGTATTTTACTTTATCATTTTTAAGTCTATTGGTAATAAGTAGATTATAACATTATACAAGATAATAGTGTCGTTGGTTACCTAGGTCAAAGCTTAAGGTAATACTGTATATAAGAGATCGCCAGCAAATGACGTAGTTCTTTCTCCGGGTGCAGATTAGATTAGATAGGGTGTAGATCACACAAGTTGGGGCGAGGAGGAGGTTAAATCGGATTGGGAATGGATTGGATGGGGCAATGTGATGCTGTAGATCGCAGCGGGATGTACTGCGTAGATCTGATGGGAATATTAGGCAGATTAGACTAGATTGGGACAAATTAGATGAGAAATTGAGTACATTTGGTGGAATTGATCGAATGGAATTGGAGAGAAATTAAACGGGGGAATGGATTGGGCTCCTGAATGAAAATTGATTTGGCGATGTTCGAGTATTACGGTGGGAAATTTTGATATCAACGACATAGATAAAATGCATAATTATATCGAATAAGTTGGATTGTTATCTAAAAGGAACCATGCATAAAATATTTCATAATACATTTTGCATTAGAATTTGGCAACTTTTGCCTGCATTTGCCATTATTGCCCTTACCATTGGATATCCTACACCGAACCATAAAATTTGCAACAACGCCCCTAACCCCTGAAATCCGACTCCAGTCCCCCCCACCCGTTAAATCAACCCTTAATCAAATACTCCTTTTCGTCCAACTTCCCTTCTCCCTTCTCCCAGGCATCTCGAATCCATCTCCAACTAACCAAATGTGGCTTACTCCCACTTCTCCCGGATTCCTTTCTGATATCCCGAGCTTTGCCCTCCATATCATCGGCAAAGATAATATGTGTAACACCCCCTTTATCTGCTTCAATCTTGAGATCCTCCATCTCTAAAGCCACACCTCTCCCAAACTCAAAGTGATTCATCTCCAACCTCAAATCATCATGGATTTTTTCACCCACCACAAAAACCCCCTTACACCCCCTAAACATCCACGACTTCATCTTGTCCAACCCAAGCCCCTTACCATTTTCCTCCAGCTCCGCCAACAAAGCGTCGGCGTCAAATTCTGTCTCTTCATCGTCGTGCTCAATATCACCCATAGTTTCGAATATCTTCCTCAACTCATCCGATTTGACATCCCTCGCATAACTATCTCCATACTGATCTGTATTTCCCTCTATCTCCTCTTCATCTGCTTCCGTGATATATAACATATATCGATCCTTCTCGAATGGAAGAACATATCTCGGTCCTCCCAGTTTCGCATCTTTCTCCATTTGCTCAACGGCATCCAACACCCATATCGGTCTCACGATACTTGTTTTGCCAATTTTGATAAGCGAGGCGGCTTTAATGACTCTTTTGTCGGCAATGATGACGATATCTTCTTTGCCGTTAGGTGATTGGGAGATTTGTCCACCGTTATTCTTGATGATCGTTTCGATCCCCACCTTACTTTTCTTAACTGGATGAATCATCTCGCTCAAAACACAGAATTTCATCCCCTCGAAAACATCTGTATGAGGTCCCGCATAGGCAGATTTCCCATCATCCGCTGTGCCTGCGATAATTTTCTGTCTCTTGACTCTGTGCGAATCTCTCTTCTTCTTATCAACCTCGAACTCGTCATCTCCTTCTCCCTCAACCTTCGCCTTCAATTCCATGAATTCTTCAATTGAAAGAGCACTCTTCCAATCTTTATCCGGACGTAAGCGTTTGAAGCGCGGGAATCGAAGTGTAAAGTTGGTGCGAAAGGAATCAGAGACGCCTACTGAGGCAGCTTTGACTTCTACCACGACAGAATCCTCAGGTTTGATCCAGACATCTGGCCGTTCCCTTTCTTGATGAGAGCCAGCTAGTTCGATGAATTCAGTGGGTGGAAATTTGGCGTCCCATTTTATCCATTTCCCTTCAGTTTGATGGCGGATTGCGGCATAGTCATCTGCGTTGAACCCGCCGCCTACTTTGAAAAATGAGAAACATTTCATAGGATTTGCTCCTGTCTTGTGGTAAGCAAACGCTTGTTATTTGAGGAGAGGGGTTACTTACCAACTCTGATTTGTTTGTCATCGACACGTAAGCCGCATAAGAATGATGATAAATTTCCTCCTCGGTGACCTGATCCATAATAGCCCCCAATGATGATACAATCCAGAGATTCTCCAAATCCGGTCATATATTCAGGTTTGACTTTCATCCAGTCATCGTTTCGACTATTTAGTCTATACATCGACCCCGGATTCTTCAAAACCAACCCCTCAGCTCCTTCGGCAACAATTTTCCGCAGAGCAGGGTCGATTTCGGAAGCCGATTTGGCGGGTTTGAAAGCATGTTTTTCGATACGTCCCTCAACATTACAGACCGAGCTCTCCAATACATTGCGCCTGTCCTTCAAAGTGTATTTTATGATATTAACCCCATTCAAATACAAACAGTCAAAGACTTTGAAGACCGGCCTAGCAGCAGTATCGGAAAATGGATCGTTTTTTCCCGATATGGCAGCTGTCTTCAGAGTACCAAAAGCTACTATCTTATTCGTGATAGGATCCCATGTGATCATCTCACCATCCAAGATAATACTTGATACCCTTGGATCAAAAGCCATTTTCATATGTCTTGTTAGCGCCGAATTGTCGTCTCCAAAACTGTTTCCATAGAGATATGTATAATCTTTGCCTTTTCGAGACCACCATGAAAAGCGGTAACCTCCTGGTGCGTCATCACTCTCTTCCATATGCATCTGAATCCTTTCGCCATCCAATTTCTCCTCGATCCAGAATTCTTGATCCTTAATTCCTGGACCTTGAGGACACATTTTGTCAACCAGTTTCTGGAACGAATTTGGCATAAATTGTGCGAGTTGAGGTTGAAAGCATGACATTAGCTCCACACCTGTCTCATCATCTTCTAATGTGACGGCTGGATCAGTAAGTTCCCAACAGACTCGACGAAGACTAGAAGAGATATTAAAAAGTGCCTCTCCATCTGGATGCCAGAGCTACAGTAATAAGTTAGCAAAAGGTAACGCAAGAGAAACTTGATATCCATCAACTCGCATTAAGAAATGTCTTTTCCGAAGCACCAATCTTCATCTGTCTTAGAATCATTCGAACCAACCAAAGCAACTCTTCCGCATTCATCCTCTGATAAAATTCTCGAAAAATCGGCAACTGATTTTCCTCTTTCTGAGCCAGAGCAAGCCTATCAAGCAACTCATTAACCTCCCCAATGCTCATATCGCCAACCTTCTGCCTCATCGGTCGCTTCGACAAAACCTCATAACACCTACCAGGAAAATCTCCCGAATTAGCACTCGGAGGTCCCCGCGCAGGTAATTTCCAATTAATAAGATTATATCCATCATCAGAATCCTTCGACAGGTTCAAAACCTTGATGATGAGTTTAGCGACCAAAGCCTCCTTCAACCCATACATAGCTCGATCGCGATCTTTTTCCGGAATAATAAGCCGCAGCGCGGGAAAGAAATCGTCGCCCACTTGGCTACGCCACCGCGACATAAACCGGACGATGATACTCCTACGCTCTTCATGAGGTGAGAGATTACTGGGCCCATGGGGTCCTGCTTTCTTGCGTGCCATGGACGGGCCGGGTTTTTTTCTTCTTGTGCGCTTCGAGGGGGTTGAAGATGGAGATGAACAATTCATGGAATGGTAATGTTTTTCCATGGTTGTGGGACGATTGGGATACCTTGATTGTTTGTTTGGTCAGACATTGATAACAATGGATGGGGAATGAGATCGAGTTGCTTACTTGTCATGGAGTTCCTCTTTGCTGATGGGGCTGTGCGCATATTGACGTTCCTCATCAGCTATCGCCTCGGCAGTAGGTTTTTTCTTTTTATTCTGTTGACTCGACGACATGGCTCATGATATTGAGTCTGTCAAATTTGGAAATGATGAAAGTCGATCTCTCCAAAAAATCTTTCTCCATTTATGGGAATGACGAGAAGGCGTGGGTGCCTATAGCTAGGGTCTAGTAAGCGCGCGAGATCAACACGAATTCACGTGAGTGTCATCGCCGTAGAACTACTGATTTTGGCTACAACAGCCAACCTACTATTAGTGCACGGATAATTTTGCCTTCGAGCTCCCGGTGAGCCTCAAAGGTTCAATCATAATCATATATGACTGGAATCAAGAATTGAAGAACTCTATATCATTTACTATTTATCAGCCATCAACCATGAAAACCACAGTTATCATCCATCCCATGCTACCCCAGCTTCTAACCTCTCCTCTAACACATGTTCCCTCTCTTCTATATTATCCCCCCAGAAATAATTATAACACACACCCCTACTTAACACAAACCTCCATAATCCTCAGATAGCAAATCACTCTGCACAGTATAGTATACATGCATGTACACACTCTCCAATCCTGCATCGATATCATAGAAAATCTAAATGAAATCTAATACAAGAAGAAGAAAAAAAGAAAGAAAAAGACATCAACAGCCTGCCTTCGGCAATAGGCTTATATATTTTGCCGAGATGTTGTACCAGCTAGAGGGGAACTAAAGTTTGGCTGTACAGTGGAGTTCTATTCTATTCTATTATATTTGATGCGATGTTGCCGTCTCACGATGCAAAATCCACAATCGTTACGGATTGCAGTGCTCTCTTGTCTAATATTACTGGGACGGACACTCATGTGCCTCAATTGCCTACATCAAGGTAAGATATAAACTAAGCATCAGAACGAAGTATTAGCATCAGCGCATTACCCAACCAATCTATTGATTAATGCTCCCGCATAACCCGTCATATATCATACACAGCGCCGCGCATATAATCCCAGGACTTTACTTAAATACACCTTTTCATCGCGACACAAATTAAAACGACTAAATGCATTAAAGATTGAACTTCAAAGAAATATCCCTAAATCCATCCACTTCACCCATCGCCAATTCCCAGACCCTCATATCCCATACCTCATCCACCATCCCCACCCCACCCCCACCTCACCTAAACCTCCTCGCAACCAAAAACCAATGCGGCTCCTCATCACTCTCCGCCTCAACCGGCGGCCGAAAAACATCCGCCTCCTCCCACAAAACCTCAAACCCATTGCTCCCCAAAAAGCCACCTCCACCCCTTCCTCCCAAACAATGTAAAAGAGATGTGATTCCCAAAAAATCTCCCCCCAACCCCTCTCGCACACATCCCATCTTCATCCCAGCTGCCATCTCCTTTCCCATCCCCTCTTATCGGCACCAAATCCTCCGCCGCAATAGTACAAAGATAAAGCAGCCCGCCTTTTTTAACCCACTGCGCCCACTTCCCCACCAACCCCTCAATTTCCTCTCGACTAAAGATGAACAGGGAGAGAATACTAAACACGGCATCGAATCCTTCTTCTACACGCCAGTGCTCAAGAGGTTCAAAAGTCCGCATATCGCCTAGGGTGAACGTAGCATTAGGCACGGCGCTTTTGGCCAGAGCGACCATGGTTTCGGAAAAATCGAGACCGAAAACCTGGTGGCCGGTTTCGGCAAGGGTGGAGGCGACGGGACGGCCGGTGCCGGAACCGAGATCGAGGATGTGTGAGTGTGCGGGAGGACTGTGGTGAGGGGAAGGGGGCGTCAGAGGGCTATTATTCTGGGTTGTGGGCTGATGATTTGGGGTTTGGAGCGGGGTTGAAATGGAAAACCATAATGATATGAGGTGTATATTTATGACAAAAGAAAAAAAGGTGAAGAATATGAAACATTAAGTTGAATTAGATATGGAATGTTAGGACTTTATCATGTGTTGGAGATACAGAGAACAGAAAATACTCACGAGGAAGAGTCTTAGCGAGAAAAGATAAGAGACCAGGGTCATGACCAAAGCCGGTTTCGTAAGTGCTGCCGATGGCAGAGTACATGTTCTCGAAATCGGAAGTGGATGATGAGGAGGGAAATAGAGGCTTGGAAGACATTGTTGTAAGAATGAGGAAAATAGGACTATCGAGGTATTGATGGTCTATAGAGAGAAAAGGATGGATTTCCAGATCAATGGAATCTTGGATATACCTAAATTGGCCGCCTTGAATTTTAAAATTACGAGAATATTTGAAAGAAAACAATGATGATTACAATCCATCAATATCGCAATATCTAATTAATATAAGGAAGTTGTATAGTGAGTATGTAAGTACTATGTATATACCGGCATGACTCAGACCGATTCAAAGTGATCTGATGTGATATTTCTGGAAGATGGTCTTATTGATACATGATATATGTATCATGATGTAAAGCCTCACTAGGCCATTTCGATATTTAACCAATGAGAGTAGAAGCATAACTGAGAAATGAATGCATTAGGGAAGGTTTGGATGCAAAAAGTGAGTCGTGCATATAATAACCTTTGAACAAATGGGAGCAGGACTAATACCTGTACGCGATGCGCAAAATGAAATCGCCCACCAAGCTGAGATAATCACTTGGACTTCAAAACCTCATAACACTTTTTGATAATCCAATTCAGGTGTGGTCTCGAAGGGTTCCCACGCTTCATTTGAAAGAAACATGTTTTTTGGTACGAGGATGGATTTCACATGAGATCCACGTTCAATTCTATCTCGAATTTTCTGCAATTTATTCATCAAGTATTCTTCCATCATCAACATCGTCCTTGTATGTCTGTTTGATTATAAATATTTGCACAACAACCGGTCCACATCGTTCTACTTGGGCTCTTTTGCTTGTGCCTTTCTCAGTATTTGAATATATGAATGGCTTTGACAATTAGCCCGGCAATATATCAGCCCGATCGTGATATTTATGACCAGTCCAGTGGATATTTCTACACACCATATCAGTATATCCTTCAACTCGTGCCTCCCTATGTCATCATCGCAATTCACCTCATTGCATCATCTTGTCAAACATCTCACGGCCTCAATGTGAACGACTCTTGAGTGTTCGTATCAACGATAAAACCGATAGTTAATGGTTTTACGCTGGTATTTGCTCAGGGAATCAGAGCGGTTGAAGATTTGAAAGGCTCTTATACAGTGGGAATTTCGTACATCTTTCCTCAAACTGCAGCAATATAAAAAAATAGTCTGTTTAAGCTCACACATGCGATCAAGCTTCTTTCATATGGCTTAAAAACTATTATTCGGGGCATGTCGGCAAAAATCTTCCTTTAATATACCTTCACGCTCTGAGAGTTAAATGAGTCATCACGTGAACTCAAAAGACATCACTCAGCCCTAGTATGGCCTTAACTTCCACACCATTTTGATTGGCAATTTAATGCCGTACACAGCTTATGACTTACAGCTTACAGCTTATCACTAGACCAGCCATACATCCTCGGAAACGGTAAGCCGATCGTTCACGAGGACGTCAACCCCAGATTTTATACCTTTGAGTCGGTCCTAGCCGGTTCACGAGATAAGAAATTTCAAGTTCTTAACATACCAGTACCGGTATGAATGTTCACTGTCTCATCTCTCAACTGGCAACTTTCCCTTCACAGTAGAAGAAGAAAAAAACCATTAAAAATGTCTAGACTTCAAAATTTGAGGTGTAACAAAAGGTTCATGCTTGTCCTACCAAGAATGTGAGCTATCACGTTCTGCTGGGCACGTCGGCCATCACACCTGGGTAGAAATGAGACCGATCGTCGATTTCAATCTGTATTCTGGACGAGGCGAGGTGCGAAGATAATCTTGAGAAGTCATATTTCTTCGAGAACAAATGAGGAAGTTCTTTGGTGCCTGGCAAGTGGATCATCCCTCATATTTCATAGCCTATCAAATTTTGTTGATAACAGAATTCCCTAAGCATACACTTGCAGCAGCCTCTTTTAAGTCTTTGGCTCTTTGGACGGCAAAGTTGAATATGATATCGTGGGGAAGGTTGAAAGTCTGACACGCAATTTGTTGTAAGCAGAACATTTTGATTACTTTGGAGCCTTAACCTTTTCAAGGATAATCCACGGATGAGTGAGTCAAGGAGCTCTGCTGATCCAAACCTACCTAAGCCTTGTCAAAAAAAGGACCCTTAGTTTTTTGCGTGTTTTGTGGGTTTGTCCCTCCATTTTGAAATGAAAGCGTGAGAAATTTTGCATTTTTTGAAGCTATCCTTAACCTTATAGTAGTGGAATTTGTATGAGATGTGGGGATTCTCAAGTTTCCCCGTATAGAAAGCCGGAAAATCAGCCATCCTCACCCTTGATACTCACCATGATTGATACTTATAACCAGGGTGTGATTTTCTCAACTGCAGAATTTCGGAAGCTGCTTTAAAAGCCAAGTCAAGCACAAGCAAACACAAGCAAGGACAAGATATCAATGATCAATCAAAAAGAGAGCATTTCCAAATTACGTACAGAGTGCTCGAGTATTACTGTATTCCAACAAAACAACTGGCAAGATGACTTTGGTTTCTCTTTACCGGATTCGGATTTGGGTAACTGATTAATGAACATTGAACTCACGCCCAACAGGCGCGTCAACCTGACGATGAAATGATGAAACAAACGAAAGATTGGAGAAATCGACATAGCGGAGCGATTGACTGACGTGGCTGAAGAATTTTCCTACAGTATGATGCTAATGCTAATGATAGGGAAAGACTCCGAAAGAGACAAGCAGATTGAGTATATTTTAATGAAGAAGAGAGGATTCCATGACCCACATTGAACCAAAATATTAAACGCCCAAGATGTATCCATGCGTTCGTTACCTAGGTAGATAGTATTATTAGTGTGTGGTCGTGATAGTTGTACTATTGTAGCAACTAGTTGTTGAGGAGGGGGAGTACGGCATTCAATTTCAGCTTATACAACAGGAAGGTGGATAAGGCGGGAAATCCTCCTCCTTCTCTTTCTGCATCTTCCGTACCGAAGCCATGAATTGATAGGACTATAAGTGGATGATTAACACAATTATATCATGGGCTTGATTAAAATCACACAAACACAACAGGAAGAAGACCTCGAAGTGTCGAAGTAGTAACCTGAGATTGATTGAGATTGAATAGATCCATCCGCCTTTAAGTTGTGTACCCGGACTTCCGGTCAGTCTATAGGGAGGGAGTGAGGAGAGGTAGCGAGGGGGGTATGTATGTAGGTAGGTAAGTTAATAATAATATAAATATCGTTTCTATCCTCAAAATGGATGAGTTACCCAGTCAAACCAGATAGATACAGTAGTCAGTAGGTACCTCATCTTACCTAGGTACCTACATATGGAACATGAAACTTGATGAAAGTCGTCTCATCGCAGGACAGTGAAGAGACGACGATAAGCCAAAACCAACGAAAGACCAGACGCAGGTGATAATTGATAATGTGATTCGGAACCTTACCGGTAATGACTGTATGATTATGACAACGTGACTTTTCTTTAGGCGAAAGTAGGAAAGGATGAAAGTCTAATAAATTGAAATACTCCATAAAGCTTACGGTTGAAGCCAAAAGCCCACATATGAGAAGAGCTCGTGAGCTCAGATGTACAGTAGTAAGTAGGAAGTGAAATGCTTAGCTGCTGTAGTATAATTGTAGATGGAGTAGCTATAGGTAGATAGAGTAGATACAGTAGATGCAGTAGATGCAGCAGATGCAGTATCTCCAGCTCCACATGTAAACAAATATCATTGAGTACATTGAGTACCTAGGTAGTGATCATAAGTGAGAACCTTCCTACTTACTACTGTATCTAGTCTCTCTCCCCTGACCCTTGTACGTCTTGACTTTATGACTTCTTGAAGGAAGTTCCTCCAAAGATTCAGAATTGTTCCAGGGTTTGATGGGAAGATGCCGTTGGATGGGTATAGGAAAAAGAATGGATCAGGGTCGCGTTTGTATATATCCGAATCATTATTAGAATAATAATGCTGTGATACGGCGGAAGGGGAAAAGATTGGAAGAAAGAAAGGAAAAAAAAGAGAGATGGAAAGAAAACGCCAGTTGTTTGATGATTCATTACCTAGTACTGCAAGACATATCTAAATCGGATTGCAAAGGACCTCTTACACCAACCACAATCGGAAGATCTTAATGATTCAAACTAATCTGGTTCTTACCAAGCATCGAGAATGGGTTGATTGAGTTAATTAGGTTGAGGATAAACAACGTAAACGTTCACGGGGAACATTTTTACATATCCATATTGACGTATTCTGAGCCCAAATCCTTATCCGATCTTCAAAAGTTAGAAACGTTCTCCAGGTCTTTGATAATAAGCTAGACTACGTTGGGAGTAAATGATATTGGCATGAGGATTATTATTGCAATTGCAGCGCAGAATCGTCAGTCTAATCACGGATAATGCAATTAAATTATTATCATTATTATCATTATTATTATTATTATAAATCATTATTTGTCTCTATGTTCCTGGACTCTACTTATTTATTTGTTGTACGAAGTATCATCCTCGATATATCATTGGTATCTATCGCTTATCTCCTGTCGACGGGTCTCAAGTCAAGAGGTCAAATTCCTGCTTTGGGATGTTTTTATTTGCTTTGCTTTGGTTTACTTTGCTTTGGTTTACTTTGCTTTGGTTTGCTTTGCTTTGGTTTACTTTGCTTTGGTTTGCTTATCTTTTATTTTATCACAAGGCTATGTACACTTATGAAGTATATAGATCAATAGGTTAATAAGTAGATAACTTGGAAGTACATGTAGAGTAGGAAGTATATAAAACAATATCAACCTATTTATCCATCTACTTATCTATCTATCTGTTCATCTATCTACTTACCTACCTACTTATCTATCTATCTACTTACCTATACCTAGTATCTACCCGCCTACTTTATTATACTCCGTCTCCATCTATCTATTCCTTCTCTTACTTTACCCTTATTACTCTATTTACTCTTTACCTTATTACTCTATTTACTCTTTACCCTTATTACTATTTACTCTTTACCCTTATTACTCTATTTACTCTTTACCCTTATTACCCTTATTACTCTCTATTTACTCTATTTACTCTATTTACTCTCTTTACTCTCTTTACTCTATTTACTCTTTACTCTTCACTCCATTCCCATTCTACCCTTATTATTATTATTATTATTCCTCTACCAACCAACTCTACCTACCTACCTTACCCGACCTACCCTACCCGACCTACCATACCTACTACAACTCACTTATCTACCGCCACGGAGTAATAAAGACTTCCAAGGTTGAATCCTTTCCTCCTCTTCCGGTCAGCCTCTTATCTTAAACTGCTGGTGGTGATTTACTTTTCCAAAGAAATCATCAGCTGGACCCCTTGACACAAATTAAACATTCCTCATATCTCTTGTTTCTCTCACACTCCTGCTTATTCCTCATTTACCACTTACCACTTACCACTTACCACTTACCACTTACCACTTACCATTTACCATTTACCATTTACCATTTACCATTGAAATTGATTTACACACTTTATTATTATTACTCACATCGAAAATCTATTATATCTTCATATCCTCGTATCCTCATATCCTCATATCCTCATATCCTCATATCCTCTCATATCCTCATACTCTTTTACCCTCTTATCCTCCTATTGCACTCTTGTGTATTTACGCCAGCTTCCTCCCTCGCCAATATCCAACAACTGATAATAATAAATGAGATCATGATAAGCTATTGATTCTCGATTCTCGATTCTCGATTCTCGATTCTTGATTCTTGATTCTTGATTCTTGACTACATACAATACAAATACAGTACACCCACCACCCAGTTTAAAAGTACCGTATCGAATTCACTATCGAATTCACTATCGACTTGCTTTCAATTATGCAAATAAATCATTATTTCTTCCCCATAAAACTTATTATAAATTCTTTTTCATACACTCCAGCTGTTTATTCTTCACTCCCGGACGAATCCTGTTGATTGTATTATTTAAATTCTCCGACAGATTTGGGTTCTATCAAGTAATAAATACAACTGGTTCATGCGGTAGCTCTGGGCACGCGAGCAAACACGATGCCTACATCTTTCTCGTTATTCACCACTCAAAAACCGAAACTCAAACCTTCAACGTCTTCCCCCTCTTCTTCTTCTTCCTCTCCTCCTTCTTCTACTCTCAATAAATCGATTTTCGAATTCAAATATGATCCAACTTCAGATATCATGTCAAAGTCAACTTCCAGTACTGAGGTTACGAATGGTTTTACCCTTCTCCAGTTGTAATTCCTACAAGAGGAGGTCACCACGATAGTTTCAAAAATGGGTTGGCATTTGAGCCAAGAAAGGATCGTCGTCGTCAAACTACTAGAAAATCCTCATCAGCACGGTCAAGTCGTCGCCCTCACGATGTCTATTCGCCAGATGCGATTCCTCCTTCGGTGGCTGCCTTGCTGGCGATTACTGCCATTCCGCCTCCCAAATCAAACAGAAGTGTTCGCAGACAAGGCATATCTAGGCCAAGGTTGACGGTGGATGCTATATTACAACATACTGCGGTTTCAGAGAAAGAACTGAGTATGACGTTTGGTATGAGTCCAATGGAGTTATTGTTAAGTCCCCCCGAAGAAATCGATTCGACCGATTGTTGTTCGGAGAACGGTCCGGGATCAGTGATGTCCAGTAGGACTACATCGAGCGAGTCTGTGCCATCATTGGATGGCGCTTCCCTCAGCGATGCATCGACTACTCCAGGCTCATTAATAACACCTAGTTCACGAGGGCGAAGGTCTTTGCTAACCCGGAGGTATCAACCAAGCTTCTCGGAGAAAGCTCTTTGCACGACCATCCTTTATCGGACGTTGATGTTGAAGAACTAGACTTTAGAGTCTTCCAACGTACATCCGATTTAACCAAGGATCAACAGCCTGTTACTGGTGTCGACCCCCCACGTCGCAAATCCGCATTCAAATCAAACTTGACTGCATCATTGCGTGCTTTGAGGTCTGCGGCAAAAATCATTTTCGAGTCTCACAACACCTATGATCACACCTGATGATTTCCTTACACGATCTATCATGTCAATTGATCCTAAAGTCCCATTTACGGATGAAAGGATGCCACCTTTACTGGTTGATACACCTACTCCAGCACTGCGTCGCTATCTCAACCCCACAACGAATGCACCCACAGATGCTCATGTGCCAACCTCCCTCACACAAACCATGAGTGCTCCACAATGCACGGCATCCATACAGATGCAAACTTACAAGGTTTCCAAGTCTCCAAGAGGTTCCTCGCCCACCGGAATCAACAAGCGCAGAGAAGGAAATTCTGAGCAAGCTTTTGCCGAGGTCGCATCTGAGCCAGTCGCACGACAACGCGATATGAGGGAGAATAGTGACTTTATCCGAATTGCAGTTATGGAAATGGCAATGCGAAAAAAAGGAAAGTTGGACGATCGCAAACCCGGCAGAGCGAGATGGGCTCTGCCACCCAGACAGGCACCTAACAAACCTTATGAAATCGGAAACGATGGAGTTCCTCTTCGGTGGACTGCGCTTACTTACTAAACAGAACCAGATGTTCGCCACAGGCCTTCGCGGCGCAGTGTACGCGACACGTTGACTGAGGCTTAGTTGTTTATTTACGTGGCACTGGTTCGAATTTACGATTCATGTCTTCCGTTGGGCGGATGTTAGGCGGTAGTCGCGCCTCAATACCGGATACACCTTTTTTCAAATACCGACCTTCTAGAAGCACCCTAGTCCCACATATGGATTCCCCCGAACGGCTTGGTTGTATCTCATTCGACTTATCCAACTTATCCACTTTTTATCTCCGAGCACGAAAAAGGCTTTTTACACGATGACAAATGGGGGGTTTTGCTTTTTGAAAATTTTATCAGTCGGTAGAGGAATTCCGACGACAAAATTTTACTTGGCGTTGTAATAGATTGGCATCATCCATTACAATTTCGGAGCAATCGAGCAACAGCTACTATTTTGGGACTTCTATGAACAACCACTGGATTGATGGTTGTATTTGGCTATCTACTGTGTGTCAGGTGGTGTGTGAACTGGCGTAAAGATTCGCCAGTATGACATGACTTGGAGGCTCCAAGTAGGCCTTGAAAGAAAGCAAAATGGAATGAGACTGGCGGACAAAGTCGGAGTGGAGTGGTTGGATGATCTTTGGGCAGGTCAAAAACCTTAGTAATATGGAGATGGAATTCTTGACATCCAGTTGTGCGGGCGGAGATGCAGGTCCAAAAAACAGGGATCCACCACTATTATCTCATCTCACATGCGAGAAGAAAACTTGTCATGCACCAAGGGTCCGAAAGCGTGGTTCTGCATACCAATTACGAAATACAAATGCCAGGTTTGGCGGTGGATGACGAATAACTTTCATTTGACGACTGAATTTTTTATGAATGCATTCAAGGGAGTTGGGAATTTGAGCTTTCCACCATGATACCGATAGTGACAGCGAGCGAGTGGTTTTTTAATGGAGTTTTCTTTAGATATGGATCGTCCAGTACGATTTGGGTTGTTTTATTAATTTCTTTACTTTACTTTGGCGTTATATATGGATGGATTTTCAGATGAGGCTTGGAGAGAGGAATGGATGGATGATATGAATGGTAGGGCATTTTGCGATGGTGGTCGATATGATACTGGCTTGAACTTTTTCAATACCCACCCTGATGGCATGAGGGGAAATATAAGGATATATATAAATTAACCAACATGGAAGATTTCATTCGATTTGATGTGACCCTTGTTCCAATTGTGATGGTTGTGATAATCATGATGGTTTAGCAATTTGGCAAAAATGAAAAAATGAACATGCTAGATTGATAATGCGGAAGAATAATAAGAAGAGAGAGAGAGATATACAGTTAGGTACCTACTTGGTTATAGATATAGATACCAAAACTTTCCAATTCTTTCACCGGCAGGATCCATCATGTCATCATGCCGTTGGGAATTCTGATACTTGACTTGAACCGCGCGCGTACTCCTTTGTAAGGAAGGTGAGGGGAGTTTATGGGGGTGGGTGGTGGATTGATGGATTGATGGATGGATGGATAGGCATATATTGAGATGTTGGTATACTGATTGGTTGGCTGGTAGATAGGTATTGAGGTTTGATGATTCTTTTCTGCTCTCGTTTTTGGTTAGGGGGTGGGTTGGTTGGATGGATGGGTTGGAATTCGGCTTTGGAGGTTTAAGAAGGGGTTGGACTTTGTTTGTTTATTTGTATATATGTACAGTAAGTACAGTAGGTACTAATAGGTATAAAGTTTAAGCGAAAGGTCTATTTATACTAAAACTTACTTCTCTCTTCTAATATTGAATATATATTATTTAATAATTATATATATATATATATATATATAATATATATATATATATTTTGGAAATTGTTGAGTACTTGTTAAGATTTATATAAATACTAGAAAAGGAATAAGATGGTTTATCTTTGAATATTTCATTTGGCTTTTTATTAAAATTTAAATTTAAGAAGCTTAAAAAACCTAGAATCGATAAGATTATTTGATTTTAGTATAGAAATTAGATTAGAGTTATATCCATATATATGAAATATTTTACAAATTAGTATAATATTTATAAATCCGATTCGATATTTAACTTCGATATATAAGTAATTTCAGTTGATGAATATTTAATATAATTACCAAATTTTGAGATTATAAATCCATGAAATTTAGGTTATATAAATATTTCGAATTGTAGTCTTCAAAACTAATGTATTTTTCATTTGTTCTTTAATCGATTTTATAGAATGAATATAATGAAAAAGGAATAATTGAAGAGTAATTTCTATTATGCATAAATTTACACTTTAGATTTTGAAAAATTCATAATTAGTTGTTGATTTATTATAGATTTTAGAAAGTCGTTAATATTATGAAAAATCCTCTCGTTCAAACTTGATTGAGGTTACCCGTGGACCTAGGTACTGTATACCATCGAGAACCTTGGGAAGGCTATATCCTATCTGAAAATACCTCTATATACTTACTGTCTGTTGGAGATCTCGGGAAGATCAATTGGTTATTTTTAGACTTGCTTTGCTTTGGTTGGTTTGGGTTTGGATTTGAATATCTATGCTTTTAGCTGCGGGCCTGGCCTCGCCTCGCCTGGTCGGGTCTGGTCTGGTCTGGTCTTTCTGATACAAGTCTAATCGTCGTGCTAGAAGTATCTACAGTAGGTTAGGGAGATGGTAATCAATGCCGATTGTTGTAGATTGTTGCAAATTTTATTCTGGCGGTGTTAGGTATTCGCTGGGGGTGGGTTAAACGGCTGCTATGGTATGTTTGATGAGTAGAAGGAAAATGAGAAAGAGAAAAGGGCAAGGGTGCATCTACTACTGGGTTGGGGAATTGTTGGGGTGATGTTAGGGAGAGGGTAGGATCTTATATTTATTGTACGGATTTATAAAGATTTATAACACGTTATTCTTATATTGAACGTTTCTTATGTTGAATGAATAGATGAAAAGCAATGTCTCGTAAGCTAGGTATTATGTGATCTTACCTAGGTACCTACGATAAGATCATTAAAAAACATCATTGAAGTTCTTGATTGGAGATTTAAATGCGTCAAGGAGAGACTCCATATTTATTCATTCGTTCGTTCATTGGTTGGTTCACTTGTTCATTCATATGTTACTTTTTCATTCATTACTTCTTCATAACACACATATATGCACATGCTCCTAGCTATACCTACCTACCGATCGATACGAGTAGCTGCATGCATGCATGCTTCCCGCTCTGCGGCATTCAAACTCTCGCCCCGGTAACGGTACTTACTGGTAATGGGATTGACGACGGCGATAGTTGACACCCGGCCCAATGATCTCGAAATTCTTCAGCGCGTTCCATATTATGATTTTGGTAGTCTCGCATTATTGCATCGCAAAGCGTAGTATCGCACAAGACAGGATAGCTGGCAAACCCATAGCTCAGCTCAGCTAAACTATCATGATGGAGGTGGAGATGGAGATGGACGCGCATTGGCATGAGGATAGGACGGGGGATGCTGTTGTGCGGCCGGTGATGGATGGGACTGGTACGGACACAACGCATCGCGTGCGCCCTGCACATTCGAATTCAAATTCGACGCTGCATTCCACTGCATCTCTGCTTTCAACAGCATCGCCGCAATCGATAAATCATAATTCGAGTACCACTTCGTTGCGAAATATAAATACAGGGGGAACGGCGCACAATGCAGCAATAGCGGGCGCTGCGTTGGCCTTTTCGAATTCGGAGAAGGCGAATTTGGGGAAATCGAAAGCCGTGCCGCCGGTTCCGAATAAGAATAGAGTGTTGTTGAATTCGGGGGCGGATGTGAGAGGGGGTGAGAGGGGGGATGGGGTTGCGAGTGCGAACACGTATAGCGGGAAAGATGGGGCACTGGCGGCTGCGGCTGCGACGAGGGCTCGAGTTGGAGGGTCCCCCGGTAGGGGAAATGGAGTGGTAGGGGCAGCAGGCTCCGCAGGGGGAGATCGAGAAGCTCGTCAAAAGCGTCGGTGATGAGTGAGAGGATGGGGTATGGGCAACAGATACTGGGTGGGGAGCGAATGGAAGAGAGCGAGATGATGGAGGGGGGGAGTACTGGTGGAGGATCGGAATACCAGGGAGGGCAGAGGCGGGTTCAGAAACGGGTACAACAGAGACCCAATGGGTACTTACAACCTCCATTTTCGAGCGGTACGAGCACACCGGAATCGGGTTCTAATGCGAAGAATAGTTCGGCGGCGTTTATAGCGGCGAATTTCGCGGCAAATAGGAGTATAGATGTTACCCCAAATCATACAGGACAGAGTCAGAGGATGGGAATGGGAATGGGGGTGGGAAACAAGCGAGTCCATTGCCCAGTAGGAGCAAAGCTATGCGAGTTTAGTTGACAGTGGGGAGAGGAGGTTGGATGTATCTCATATCCCCCCTACGAGGTCATTAGTGGGAATGTGGGAGCAGGCGGAGAGTGGGGCAATGAAGGGAGGAGGAAGTGGTGGTGGAGGGAATGAGATTGTGAATAGACAGGAGGGGCCGAAGAGGAGACCAGCTTCGAGCCATGAGTCTATATCTGGTTCAAAGCCGGCAGTACTAGCAAGGCCTGTTTCGAGCTATGCGCCCATACCGGAGCAAATGATATCTACTAAGAGACCTCCAGTACAGCCTCGACCTTCTTCTTCACAAGCCCCTTCATCTGGGCAAATGATGTTTACTTCAAAGCCTCCAGTGCAACCTCGACCTGTCAGCTCACATACTCTTGGTTCTAAGTCTGTAGAGCCATCTTCGAAACCTCCAGCGCAGAACCCTGTAGTACACAATCCTCGGCCTACTTCGCATGCTCCGTTACCAAATCCTTCTACAAAACCCCCAATGCAACAGCTCTCTCAGCGTGATTCTATGTATGCGCCTCCCCCACAAAGTCATCAACTAAACCTACTTTACAATCTGTTCGACCTACATCCTCTCATGCTTTAGAACCTACTGAATCATCCTCGAAACTTTCAATACAAAAACCTTCTGTACCACCTCCACGACGGTCTTCTACTCATGTTCCTGCTCCTGAGAACCAATCCACAAACCTTCCAATGCAAGCTCCTCGGCCCCTTTCAATGCATTCCAATGCCTTAAACTCCACCGACTCCACCGACTCCACCGACTCCACCGACTCCACCGACTCATCCTCAAAATCACTCACCCAACCTCCGAGACGTGCATCTACCATCAAAACCCCTTCTAGGCGTCCTAGACCCACGCCAACATCTAAACCTCCAGTATCCCAGTCACTCTACAACAATGGTGACGATGATGATGGATCCTCGGACGATTCTTTCGTATCCGCTTCCTCCCAACCCAAACCGCGGTCCCCCTCGTGGCGCGCAAAATTAGCTCAGCAAAACCCGACGCCAATCCTCCTCCAACCCCCTATGAATGTCAACTCTCTGGCCGATGCCATAGTCGCCGGATCCCTCGCCTCATCTCGTGCTTCTTCGCCATCAATATCTTCGGTAACTATTCGTCCGCCTCCTCCACCTACCCGACGACTCAAAAATATAAGCCTCTTCCAGTCTGATACGTCCCGTACACCCACACCTCCTCATACTGCTGGACCAGGAAACACACAGGGAGCCACCATGCTAAAAACCACCATGAGGAAACCCAAAACGAAAAAGGAACTCAAGGAAGAGGAAGGTGAGGGGCATAAGAGAAGAGCTAAAAAACACTTAGTCAAGACGCATCCGAATAAACATCATGAGGGTGATCGCAAACGCTGGAGAGATGTGATCACGGAGAAGGAGCGAAAGAGATACGAAGCTGTCTGGGCTAGCAACAAAGGATTATTCCCATATACCGTTAATGGGAGGGAGAAATGGTGGATGTGGAGGGTGCGGGTGATACTGTGCCAGGAGTGGTGGTCAAGGATCTTTTGGGACAGGAGTAGACTTCCCGGGGATGTGTTGGAGGAGGTTTGGGGTTGGTTGACAGGAGGGCGCCGGGGCAGGGGACACAAATGCGAATGTGAGGGCCGGGGGAGGGAGATTGGATAAAGAGGAGTTTGTCGTGGGCTTGTGGCTGATAGATCAGAGATTGAAGGGAAGGAAGCTTCCTGGGAGGGTGGGGAAAAGTATTTGGGGGAGTGCAGTGGGAGTGGGGGGGATTAAGATTAGAGATTTTAGGCAGGTAGATTGGTTCTGCGAGGAAGAGGAAGGAAATTGGTTGGCTAGGGGAGAAGTGATGGAAGAAGAGAACTGTAAATTTCAATAGAAAGATAGGCGCGATTCGGGATTGCACGGATGAGTGTGTATATGTATATAGAGTGGGGTGGCGGCAAGAGAAGGGATAACTAAGCATTGGTTGCTTTAATGGAATAGGACAGAAAGGATAAAAAGGGTAGCATAATCATGCACCTTGTATTAACACATCATATCATGGCATTGGATTGGATTGGATTGTTTTGTATTAGATTAGATTACATTGCTAGCCTTAGATTCGAGCTTAGATACCTAATTAGCATTGATACATTAGCATTAACGTTGACATTAGCGTTACAAATTCAAATTCAAATTCAAATTCAAATTTTAGATGCAGATGCAGATATAGATATAGATGTAGAACGGTATAAATTTTATGAATCATTCCCTATCCATATGATTGATTGAGTATATACGTATATGTATATATAAAACAAAACAAAACAAGAAAATCCACCCAGCCACCTAATCCACACCTACACCTCTCGCCTGCCTCGTCCCTCCCCCCGCCCTATTCCTATTCCAAACCTAGAATCGAGAAGCTAGAGCCTCAACATCCGAACGTCAACCGCACCCACAACACAATGAATGTATCATCACGCCCCAACCAACATACATAAAAACATCCAAATCCCTTCCTTCCTTCCTTCCTTCCTCTCGATCAATAATCCATTTATCCATCTCTACCCCTTTCCCTCCTTCCCTCCCCCCCCCCCCTCGCACCCAAGAGCAGACCAACAAACAAAACCACAAAACCACAAGTTCAAAAGGTCCCCACAACTCATGACCGTTCAAACTAAAATCACGCAGCGAAATTTCGCAAACGACTGTTTGACTGATCACCTGGTAGATGAGATGAGATGAGATGAAATGGGCATGTTAGATTTCATGTGTATTCATGGATATGATTTATCTATGTTATTGGGAATAATGATGGATCGAATATCTATCTTCTTATACCTATGTCGTTCCTGCTATAATGTCACACATTGCCCGGTTCATCGATGAGCAAGTCGCAACTACATCATCTCATGCTTGTAAGCTTATATCTTGAATTAAATTTCGTTTTATTCATTCCAGTTGTTACCAAGCCAGCCAATGATAGCCAGCCTAGCCAGCCACTTAGCCAATACCGAACTATGCAACATAATAAAACGCCCTGCTGATGCTATAAACTCGTTTCCGCCCCGCTCCAAATTTTATGTTATTGATCCCATACCACCTGCACACCATAAAAACATACCAAGAAGCAGAAGAACCTCGGATCGAAGCTGAAAATTACTCAAGTCCCGCTCCGCCTTGAAACCTCATCCCCAACACCCAGCTGCCCTCAAACTCCACGCCCCTCCTAACCCTCGTTCCGCGGCCTTCTTCCAAACCGCTATGCCTAATCCAATATCCGCAACAAAAAGCTGCCAATCTCCACTAGCTTTTGCACTCCCACCCGTAATCCCTAATCCTAGTTTCTCCCCATCATCAACTCCCTCGCCCATACTCATTGCTTCTAATAAACCTTTCTTGGGCGCTCCCATTGCAACTACGTATCTCGCGTGAATATATAACTTTCTTCCATCGATGATACTGACTTTACCGCTTGTGGGTCGATACCGGGTGTGGAACATCGATACCGGTAGGAACGAGAAAGGATGCTTTACTTCGGTTGGCCCATTCAATGAGCTCGTAGGCTGCAGCTTGGTCGCTTAACCGAAGTTCCTCAAATGTCATTGTGAGCCCGAGGAGACCATCTATGATAAGATCAATAGGTACAGCTAAAGTTTTGACGTGATCAAGAAGTTCGGCTTTGGAGAAAACTTTGCCACCAAAGCCACGAAAAACTTTGATTTGACGGCGTAGCCCAACCAAGAGCTCGGAATCACGTTCGAGACCAAGGACACATACTGCAACATCCAGACCGTGGTTTCGAAGGTGTCGACCAGCTGCTACCGCTCGTAAACCGCTTTTGTTATTTCCAGCGAAGACTATCACAATAGGAATAGAGGATTTTTTGCCTTGGGTCAAACCACGACCTCCAGTGTTCACAGCTGATAATCCGACTTCTGCGATACCACGACCTGCGTTTTCAGTCATCATATCCTCAGTGAGGCAAAGTTCTGAATCTGCAATATTCTCCAGATTAAGCATCTGAAGTGCTGATATGGGTTCACATCGACGATCCGAGGGAACAAGATAGAACATAGGTTTTGATGGCACCGCAGAAATGTTTCGCGATGGCTGGGAGCTTGGAACAATGCCCTCCTTTCGTGAAGTTGGTCTGGGATGGGTACTTAATTTACTATCCGGTCTTCGCGAACGAGAGTTTCTACCACTTCCCGAAACCTCTTTGGCTACTCCTTTCTTGGATATCGGTATCATCAGCATCACTCTTCCAAGTCCCTGCAGCTTTTGCGGCACCATTTGATAAACCCAAGACGTTCTCAGTGGGGTGAAAGTTCTTTCCCCCATACGTCCCTGGCTTTGCTTTCGGTATGCGATTGTGTCCAACTAAACGGTCTGACTCTGCGATACCATCCTCTGCCTGAATTTGGTTAAAGACACTCTTTTTGTCAAATTTTGCCAAGCTACCAGCAAAATCAAAATCTCCCATCTCTTGCACATCAGTGGCATCTTCGGTAGCCCATCCACTCTCTTCCATATTCTTGTTGCCCCTTCTCTGAGACTTCTTCAAGGTTGAAAAAGGTTGAAATGACGTAACCGGTTCTAACAATGGAGTCTGTCTCCAACCCTTCGAACGGGTTGTTTCTTTCGCTGGGATAACATCCGGCTCCTGGAAAGCTCGTTCTATAGGCCTTTTGCCTTGATTCTTCCTTTTGCGAGGTCGTCGTCCTGACTTGCCCAAAGCCGGCTCCACTGACAATCCAGCTAGCTCTGCATCAAGTTCTTCGAGGGTCTCTGTTTCTTCACACCCCTCTTGATCTTGAATTCCCTTGGCCGTATTACTTTCGGGTAGGGTTGATGAATTGTTTCGTTCTTTGAGCCTATCGTCACGACCGACGGCAGTTTCCACAGAATCATTGCGTTCCATCGGAGCACCCTTCCATTGTGATCGTGATTGGACTGGTACTGCCGGAGAAGCTTCTGATCTCGGTCTCTTGCCCATGCTCAGAATTGCAGGATCTTCAAAACTTTTCGCTGCCGATGCAGGTACAGCTACTGGAATCTGTTGTATAACGGGAGGAGGTGGATTGTACTTTTCATTCCCAGCCTCCACCAATTCCACAATCTCAGCAGCATTGATCATAAACTCCGGGACATATTTTCCATTAGAAGGACAGGTGACTACGAGGCACAATTCGCGTTAGCTAATACAACGGATGTTTGCCAATGTTACTGAGCACCAACCTTCTCGTAAAGTCAAGCTTTCACCGGGAACAATGCTACAGACGGTGCCTCTCAGTTGCGCACCAGGCGGAGAACTCAAAGTCACCAACATGGTAAGACCAATAAATTGGTTCGACATGTTGGGCTCGGGTTTTGGGTTTTCACCACTGGTCAAGAAGAAAGCTTCACGATATGCAGTAAGTGATGGAGGGTGTATAAGCGCTTAGGATTATTTGGATGGCTTCAAATAAATGAAGATAGGAGGAGTTACTGGTATAGAATTGATTTAGAAATAAGAAGAAGAAGAAGAGCTTCTCAAAGAGAAGAGGAGAGAAGAGAAGGAAACTTGACAAATATGTTTAGTTTTTGGATGGTTGTTACAAGGGTAGGTTATAGCGAGGATGTGGATGTGATAAAAAAAAGTATATCGGGTTTTTGAGCTAACCTAAGCTTAGGTTTTAGTCTAATCGGTAGGTCAATTGCCGCCTCAAAATAACTTCCCCGCCGCCTTATCGATAGGTGGCGGGGTGAATTTGCTAGGAAGGACGATGCAGATTTCAAGACGACGATGATGATGATGATGGATGATGTCAAACTAGCTATGATGATATACCTCCTGGGTAGATAGGTGTATATATAATATATACATAGATGTAACTTACTTTCATTGAATTAAGATGGAGAATCCTTAAAATCGAGCATTTTTGGTGAAAAGTCGAGGCAGTACGCGTGTTTTGATATTCATTCGTTCAGTACCTATTTTAATCATTTCACAAGAAGTCCTGGTAATTTGTTCGTGATAAATTCTATATCTATACATATATGAAGAGGGTATTATTAATCGTCCCTAATTCCATGCCATGATGATGGCGCCGTGCAAAGACAACCCGGTTTCCCGGGTCCAGTACCTGATCATAAATTTGCCATGTAACCTTCACGACCCGCCTAGGAAATTTTGAGCAAACCTCAGCGACTCCTGCGACACCCAAAATTATGCTTTCATGATCTCATAGATACCATTTCAACAACAAAATGATGCGACATCTCTTCCTCGTCCTCATCGAGAAAAGGATCGTCCATCAATGGCTTAATGGGATTCGTAGGTACCCTGGGTGGATGTGCCTTTGCAACTTTCGGGTGAGCCAAAGCTTTGTTAACGCTATATAAGCTGTTATAAAATTCAGCAACCCTTGGGTGAGCCATGACTTTCTTTGGGTCAAAATTCTGGACCTCCAATCCAGCTTGGCTCGTTGCTCGACTCAATGCAACATACGCTTGGCCGTTCTCAAACACTTTCTTCAAATCAATCTTAACACGTTCTAGAGTTTGCCCCTGTGCTTTATGAATGGACAGTGCCCAGGCGAGAATCAAAGGTAATTGGATGCGCTGTGCCTGCACCTCTCCATTCGGGAGCTCAATCTTCCACTCCTCTGGCTGAACAAGAAGATCCCTAACAGTTCCATCTGGGATAGAAAATCGAACCAATGGGAATAGCCTGCCGTTACATGAGATTCCAGTGCGAGGTAACTCCCTATTAGTCTGCTTAAACTTAGCGAGATCTGATTGGCGGTTGTGTTCTTCCTCGGCATCAGAAAGTTCTTTTTCATTGAGTATATCTGGATTCGAGTCGTAGATTTCGAATGATTTTTCGCTCATGAAAGCAACAACTTTACCCAGTGATCCGTTTACTAGACCATCATCCATATTTTTGATCAACATGACCTGGGCTCCCTTCTTTAGTTCGATGGATTTAGGGGCCATCATGTTTGAAAGGAGTTTCTCTCTCATCCCCTCATCATGGATTGACCCAGAGTCGACAGCATCAAACCTATACGACTTGCCGTGAAGACTTCTCAGTCTGAACGTATTTGAGCTCTCAACCTCACCTCTGGTCGGGAACCTAAAGACAGTCAGCGAAGAAGATGGTTGGTACTTTGTAATACGCACAGTTCTGTAGCAGTCAAATCATCTTCGTAATTAAATGACGCGTTTCATTCCGGCGAAAGCTCTTATGGTATCTTGAGAGACCTTTCCTAGCCGCATCTCATTCAACATATTTGCGAATACTATGTAATGTTAGTCTGATTCAAGATGAAGTCATGTATCCAACCTACCAGGTCCTTTTGGCGGAAGACTTCTGTTAGACCAATGGTGTGATTGATTGCAGTTTTCCAGGTAGCAGCATCGAATGCAAATTTAGCACCTCGACTCTTTTGATTGCTATCTGGAACAGGGGGCAGTTGGAAGAAGTCTCCGGTAATCACAAGTTGTATACCGCCGAATGGTCGTCCATTGTTACGTATTCCCCTCGCAATTTCTTCTAGTTTATCGAACAAGTCGCCATCGACCATAGAAATTTCATCAATGACCAAAACTTTGGTCCTCATCCATCGAAGTTTAGCTTTATTGTTTTTTTTAATCTTCTTTATAAGAGTACCTACGTCCTCTTTGCCAAGCCCAATGCCACCGAAGCTGTGAAGAGTCACGCCGCCAATATTGCATGCAGCTAAACCTGTTGAAGCCGTGACAGCAACTCGGTCGCTCTCGCGAACATACTTCTTCTTCAGAGCAGCGATGATTGACCTCATTAGAACAGATTTTCCAGTCCCTGCTGACCCAGTGAAGAAGACACTTTCCCCCTGATCCACGACTAAGTCCTTGACTCGGGTTTGCTCGTCAGTCAACTGTACCGGGGCCAACCTAGCAGTCTTGATGCGACCATGAGCATTGGCAGCTGCCTTTTCAGTATCATCGGTCTTCATCTTTCGCCTTTCCTTGGCTAACTTCTTACCATCTGCAATCGTTTTTGCACTGGTCATCCAAGGTTGTCTCTTGTCTTCTCGAGGAACGTAGGCCCACTTGCTTGGATCCCCTTTCCCAATCGTAGGACATTGCTCGGGTATAATGGGCCTATCTTTTTGCACCTGATACAAGTTGTGGCAGCAGATGAGCCGCCATTTCATTTGAGAACTCGATTCCTCGGCTTTTTCTTGCCTGTACAATACCTCGTCTTTTTGTGATTTCTGGTTCAGCCATGGCAATGTTCGTCGTTTTGATTGGGCAGTTCATCATCTTCTACAACTATAACAGATTCTGCCGCCAAATTCTCACGATCTCTCCGCTTTCTAGCTCCAGGCGGTGTCTCTTTATGTGAGGGTGGTGAAGAAGACCAAGTCTGCGCGCTACTACTCGGGCTCTTTGCGCTTGTACTCGTTCAGTGAATGGGGATGATGGTATTGTTGGACGGATAGGTTTCGGGGAGCCGGCATGGAGGCATTTGTAGATAAGGGCTGTGTAGGCAAAACGTAACTAATATCAAAATCTATATTATCGTCATCGCTCAGATCATCCGAATCAAATTGTACAAGATCAAAACTGCTATTCGGGGTGTCTTTGAATGAACCGTCCCTACTAAGTAACGAACTCAGATGTGAGCTGGTAGTGCTTGAGGCAACGGTTGATTGGCTTTCCTTTGGTGGTATCTTCCCATTTGCCGACGCTGGCCTCAAGGGCTGGACGAATCCACCAATTGCCTGTGAAGATTTTGGCTTTGGCTTTAATGAATCTTGAATATTCCCATTGCGTGTCATATTGTTGTGTGTAAATTGCTTTCTTCTTTGCATCATCCTTCAGATTGGGAGCTTGCGGCTCTGTAGCCTTAGCTTTAATCGCTCGTCCTAACATCGCGTTTTGCGACAGAAGAGTGTCGAACTTCTTGAGTTGGTGCATTGGCGTTGCGAAAGATAAAATGAGGATGCGCTCTCCAGCGTTGCGCAAGATAACCTCTAGCAAATGAAGACGGCGCTGGAAAGGCGGCGCGGCCAAATGGCATAAAATCGTTTGGGGAAAGTGCAAATTGTTAGGAATGCACTGGGTTTCACTTATTACTGTTGTGGGAAAATAAATATTACTACAATGAGTAGAATTATAGAAATTTGTTAGCTATTTGGACTCGGCGTCACGGAACTCGCGTTAAGAAAGACCGCGTATCAAATTAACTAACTGTATCATTTATTACCCTACATTGGCGTAAAGGAAATTATGTGGGGCTCCAGCTGTTGCTGCCATGAGAACATTTTGTTGATTCGACAAAAATTTTACCAAGTACGGTAGGTACAGTCGTATTTTATCTCAGCGTTGGCTAGATAGCCCTGGGGAATTCACGTCTCTAATTATCAATTACCTACCGAGTACCTACGTACCTAATAAGTATCTACTTGTTCCGATGGAATTTTTCAATCACGAAAACCTCGCTCGTGTCAACATACTGTTTTATCTTGTCACGTCAACCAATATTTTCGGTTTCTCACTTCACGATCATAAACTCCAAGTAGAGAGAATTTGTGATATTCATGGCTGGCGTTTGGCAGCATCAGTCATTAATTGTTATGGGTAGCTGTGGATGTTTCTAACTCTACAGTCCCCTCATCCCATTTGGCACCCTCCCTCTCGGGCCAATCAATCCTCCAAATCTCCCGAAAAAAAAAATCCAAGGTCGATCCTATCATTTTCATTACAATCTTCCTTACAACATATTTTATGTAACTGCCGGCCACTTCGATAATGACAAGGTTGACCAAAAGAAGTGACATGGCACAATATAAACGGGGGTAGTCGCTATAGTAGATTCGTGACTCATGAGGACAAAAGACGAAGAATGAGAGACCACATATCAAATGCAGAAAAATAATCCAAAGGCAACGATAACCTAGAAGAGAAGAAAACAACTTTTTGATGGACGTAAAAAATCACCTTTCCAACACTAGGAAACATAGAAACTACAGATCAAAAGAAAATTATTCTTGAAATAGAGCGCCTATGCAACTTCAATACTGCTCGGCCTAGCCGTCAAATAAGAGACCAAAGCACAGATGCGGAAATGAGATTATGCACCAAAACTTAATATCCCAGCTCCCCATAAGACCCTAAGAACTTGACAAAGCGAAATACACCTGAAAATAATTGCTCCAAAAGAGGTCATAAATGCGTGCGGCCGTGTAAAACTTAGCCTGGTAAACCACCAAAAGCCGTTTCCATAACTTTGTGCAGCGGGGAGCACTCCACTGCGCGGCTGGTGTTGGTTTGAGCACCTCGACCATATCCTCCGCACTGGCTGGCCACCGTATCCCATGGTTGGTTACCGTATTGAGCTGGAGATTGAGCGGAGACCACCATATCTCCTTGTTGACCAGCGAACTGGCCTGGAGACTGCTGGTTAGCCATAGGTCCAGCCGATTGAGGCCCAGCTTGAGGAGGCATTCCACATATTGTGGGAAATAGGCGTTGGGTGTTCCAGGGAATCCACCCGGAGTTGGTCCGGCTTGAGGACTGTAACTTTGCTGAGAGCCGTCGAAGCCTGCTGAGGGTAGGTGCTTTTATCTTTACCCCACTAAGAGAATCGTCAGCACAGGAATGATACAAAGGGATAAGGTGGCTTACACTACACTTGAGAGGACGGCCGTTTTACATTGTATCCACTCAATTGACAAATAGCCAGTGCGGCATTCTCGTGAGAGTCCATCTTTACAAAGGCAAAACCACGATCGGCTTGGAAACGAGTCTCTAAACATATCCAAAATTTTGAAACAGTGGGACAAGGTCGTTCTGCGTTGTGTATGGTGTCAAGTTTCCAACGTAGCAAGTGGTTTGCCATTGAGGAGTCTGCTGAACAATCATATCGTAACTTTGGACACCGTGAGTTGGGAAGTGATGGTGGCCGAAAGGTGTAGTAGGAGTCATGCCATCGCAGACATGGCCTGTTGCTGCGAGATAGATGGTTGGCCCTCTGGTTTGCCAGTTGCAACGAATGGCTCGGGAACCAAGCCATTCGCCGTCATAGAGCTTAGTGCCTTCTCAGCATCCTGACGTTCGCGGAACGCAGCAAAGCCGTAGCCCCTAGACCTTCCTGTCTTCATTCCCACATGACACGTGCTTCGGAGACAGAACCAAACGCAGAGAAGGCCTGTATAAAACCTCGTCATTGACTTCATTTGAAAGGTCTCCACAAAAATGTGAAAGTGGTTTGATGTATCTTCCTTGTTTGATGTGTTCGATTGGTAGGCCCAGTTCACTCGAATTTCCTGTTGAGTTAGAATGGCTACTCAGAAAGATGTATTGATTAACACTTACAGCCTGGTGAACACGTCTTCCATTCAAAGTCTGCATGGCTCGCTCAGCTGCTCCAGGGTCTCATATTCGACGAAACCGTAATTGAATCCTTTGACTGAAAATCCATTAGCATGAGGTTGATATGGAAATAAAATGTATTTGGAAAGAGTTGAAAATTGTCAGACTCTAAGAGGGATTTTGTAGGCCTGCGAGCTCGCAGCTTGAGAATTTGACAAAGATAAAGGGTTTGATACTGACAGCACCTACATTCTGTCGGGAATGATTTTAACATTTTGAACAATGACCAGTCGTCTCGAAAATTTGACGGAGCACATCTTCAGTGACTCTTGGATCGAGACCTCCGACATATAATGCGCGCTTGTTTGGTTTGGAGCAGCTCGGCGAACGAATCGCCCGCGCTATCTGGCGACATTACCCCACCATTCTCACCCATAGGGGAGGTGATAGCAGTTGGGATTGGGTTTGTGTTCTGAGGAATTATGGACTGGCGGAGTGGTGGCGGTGGCATGTGCGAAGGGTTGCCTTGGCTATTATGGCCATTCTCATAGCCTGGGCACCAGCAGAAGCCTGCGGTGGTGGTGGGAGTTGAGCACTGGTTGGTGGAGGACCGTTGTCTGCCATTGTAGAATGTGATCTAAGATGATAGTTTATTTGCGGTTATTTCAATATCTGCGCGGACCAAGTAGATAGAAGTAGGATCGAAGTAGAAAATTGTGCGGGTATGGTCGTGAAGAGATTGATGACACAAGGAACGAAAAAAAGTTGAGTTGCGAAGATGCGCTGATTTATGTTCTTGTGTAACTTGAACGATAAGAAGCGCGAAAGACTCGAAAATTCGATAGATAACTTGCGAAATAGACCGCTGAAAGATAAATAGCAACAAGTTAAGTTTATCACTTGTTGTGTGAATGAATAATCGAATATTGTAATTTCAAGATGAACAGAGAGAGTTCGATGAGCTAGAGGATGCAAATGTTTTAGAGTAGTAAGAGATTGATGAAGGAGGGGTTTTCTGCGACAAATCTCAGAAGACCGAGTGAGAAATAAAGAGGAGAGAGGAGAGAGGAGAGAGGAGAGAACAGAGAGAGGAGAGAGGATGATGACAATGGAAGGTACAAATAGGAAGAAATTATTCAATCACGACGAAGAAAGTCGAAAGGGATAGAGAGGATACAAACACCACTCGAAAGTCCAAACGCCTGTTATTCGACAGTAGAATTGAGAAAGAGAGAGAAAAAGAGACGACGACGACGACGCTGCAATATTTTCTGCACACTGAGAAAAAAGATGGCGGACGAAGGAAGAAGATGGGGGGGGGGAGTAAGAAAAGTACGGAAAGTTAGATGTTCGCGCAAATTGCTGCAGCAAGTTGAATAATGAGGGTCTGATAAAAAGAGTAGCGTGAGGAGCTCTTCTTTCTGTTAGTTTCTACGCTAAGATTTGGACAAGGCTACATTGCTACTATATATCTACCAGTACGTACCTATTTTATGCCTAGGTGCTGATGGTACTACTAGGTAGATTCGTCAGCCGAAAGGGTGGGAATAATAGAAATCCCTATAACAAGATGGGTGGATGGATGGATGGGTTGGATGGATGGATGGGTGGATGGATGGATGGGTGGATGGATGGATGGGTGGATGGATGGATGGGACGAATATATGGATGCAGGTGATATTTGATATTGAAGATTCACTTTCACTTGTTCTTGTTTGATATATACATTCATTCGTCATGTCGCGTCGGGTACCTCCAGCTACCTTATCTAGGACTTTGAAGGTTATTACTGAACAGATCTATGGATAGATATATGGATATCCATATAGATAGATAGATTATCTAGGTCCGCGGGTAGGTGCTTTGTACACAAAAACCATTTCAAATGATTATATAATATCTGATATTCAATGATATTCAATGATATTCAATATTATTATATATATTACGTACCTATCTATCATTCATTTTGTTTACTTTATTATTCCAAGGTTGTTCATTTCCAAGGGATTTTTATATTTTGTTTCTGTAAATGATTTAATTTATATTCTCAATTTAAAGCACATATTATTAATAAGGGTATATTTATTGATTTGATTGAATACTAATTTCGTTCTGCTTATTATTATTATTATTATTATTATTATTATTATTATTATATTATTATTATTATTATTATTATTATTATTATTATTATTATTATTATTATTATTATTATTATTATTATTATTATTATTATTATTATTATTATTATTATTATTATTATTATTATTATTATTATTATTATTATTATTATTATTATTATTATTATTATTATTATTATTATTATTATTATTATTATTATTATTATTATTATTATTATTATTATTATTATTATTATTATATTATTATTATTATTATTATTATTATTATTATTATTATTATTATTATTATTATTATTATTATTATTATTATTATTATATTATTATTATTATTATTATTATTATTATTATTATTATTATTATTATTATTATTATTATTATTATTATTCTTATTTATTATTATATTATTATTACCTAGGTAGGTATCATCATCATCATCATCATCATCATCATCATTATTATTACTACTACTATTACTATTACTGTTACTGTTACTATTACTATTTATTCGCTTACTCTACGAAGATGATGCCTTCTTTTCTTTCAATAAATTCAATTGGGTCAATTGGGTCATCAATTTTAGAGAATCCCCTTCAAAAATCCATTATTTCCGGATTTTCTGTATGGTGGGGTAGAATACTACTGTACGGAGTAGGTAGATACATTTGGATGGCTACGGCTCAACGTTTGTTAGCTTCTACCAAAGTTTTGTCAAAGTATACATACAGTAGTAGCGAGTAGTCGCAAGTAGTATGGATAAAGTAGTAGTTTACCGTACTTGTATTATTTCAACAATTCAAGATCCACTCTCGAAGATATATCTATATATATCTCCATATACAGTTGACCGTGCGATGAGGACTACAGCAGGTAGACTTGTTCAATATCCATTTGCATAGTACTGTATCATCAGGTGTACCTAGGTACCTAGGCAAGCATCTTCATCTACAGTTTAGATTGCGGTATGTATTCCTCGGATATCCTGATTTCTTTCCACATCACTCTATTCCCTCCTCATCAACAAACCTCATCCTATTATTATCAGTCTGCTAGATGCCTCCCTCCCTACCTATAGCTACTTAGGTATAATCTCCATTGGCCACTTTCAAGAATCAATCCTATAATATTGCATCGTCTGGCTTTATTCAGCCAGCGAACCCCCGTCCATACAGCACGGAACAGAGTCATTACTTTATTCAAGAGCTTGTCGCTGAAGCGGACGAGAAACTTACTGTGAGAAAGTAGATGCTATACCGACGGGAAGGAATATCAAGGAGTGCCGATTGGCAAGAGGCTTGATTTGACACCACCAGTCATCAATTAGTCAACGTCTTGTGGACAGATCATCCCATCTCTCTTGAGGCTAAACTTCCGTGCGGCCCAAGGCATGACTGAGCACCACACACAGACATGGAATCATACCTAGCTTATCTCCGCAATCTCATTAGATGGGGTTTAATGAAACTTTACCCGACTACAGCTCTCCACGGCCAGTTATTTATTAGGTAGTTTCTGCTTATTTTCATGATTACTATTCCTGCCATCCATCTCAAGACTAATAATAGACTGTTCTTAAGACAAGATTACGCAGCATGTTCAAGTAGCTACCTAAGTAAGTATTCTAGCTATCAAGTATTAAGTAGTTGACAAAATTCTGAAGGCTTTTGTCAGGGACCCCAATTCAAAGATACTTTCCAGACTTGTCTCAGTCCCTCGCATATAGGGCGTTGGGCGCCCTTTCAAATCCCCTCGTTTGCCTGCTTCTATTGGATGATTGGTAACATATAAGGGTGGTATTGTTTGCTCATTAGGGAAGTTTATGATTTTACGCCTCACTTGTACTTCAAAAACATTAAGATGTCGACATAGATTTGTTAGCGACCTCTCCTTTGCATGAAACCAACGACGAGATATCACTTGCATTGCTTATACGTTTGGACTGAGGAGAACATATTTCAATCGCATCATCAAGGTCCGAGAGCGATGGATCTAACTTATTCGTCATTCCTTTTGCTACAGTACCCCTCCAGTTTACCACCACGCTGAAGATCACTTAAGCTTCCACTAGTTCTGGTTGGTAGGTTTGCACAAACCTTTTGCATTGAGGCAAGAGACGGGCAAACTGGGTAATGGTAAATTGCATATATCGTACTGTACTGTGAGTAGAAATTACCGGATAAGTACATAAAGGGAGGGGGATTTCACATGCTTGGTTTTAACTCAAGAACTTGTACCTGATGAAGGGCAATTCCAAGTTCTGCACAAACCTTATCAGGTTAGTAAGCATAATTGGCCTAATCGTTAGTCAGTGTTAGCGGAACATTCATAGCCGAACCTCCGAACCTCAATAGTTTCTATTTGAACCATATTGATCAATTTGGTAGAGGGTTGTAAACTCAAAAGTTTGTTACAATATTTACCACTCCTTACAAATATATCTCTTTTATTGGAAATGGCTGATCTCCTTTTTTTTCTACTTTAATTTAATATTCTTTTAACCCTTTTTCTGATTCCATACAATCACAATCACTTTCCTTTGATCATGGCTCAACCGCAGCCCAAAACCCCTCTGGAGATTCTGCAAGCATCAATCAATGGCGTTGTACGTACCTTTTCTGAATAAACAAAGTCATTAGCTAAATTGGTTATTAGCTTATAGAGACTGGCAAAGCTTTTCGTGCAACAGGCATAGATGGAGGAAAAACAATGGCTGTTTCTGCCATGAAACTTCATTCAACCATTCCATATATAACCAACAACTTTCATCGGGCCTTGGATGATCTTGAAGCCGAAATTGTGAGTGGTATCTTTAAATCATCAGTCGTACAGGTTTGACAAGAGATTGCAGGTACGAGCAAAAGCGGTCCTAGGACGAGATTTAGAAGAAATGCGATCGAAACGAATTGCTGCGGAAAACCCTCCTGTCCAGATTATCGAAGAACCCGCAGCACCTGAGACCTTACCATCTCCGCATACTACGTATCCTGAAGATCTACAGGGTGCTTTTAAGCAAGAGAGAGAAGCAACACCCCTGCCAACGGTTTCGAGAGAAGAAGAAGACCCGGTCAGAAATGATCCGCCGAGGGAATCTGTACATGAAGAGATGAAAGAGCCCAAGGTTTTGTCTCCTCCAAGTATGAGCGACAATAAGCCCCAAGCTATTGGTCTTGGAATAAGTACAACACTTCCAGCTTCCACAGATGCCCCTGCAACTACCACAACAGGCGGGCATGATTCATCAATTGACTCACTTTTCGATATCTCAAATAGTGCTACCAATGATGACTCTTCAGCTCTCAACTTTGACAACGTGGGTTTCACAATGCCAGACGCAACCACAAATACTCAAAATCAGAACAATAATCAGACACAAAATACTGAGTTTGACCTCTCTACATTTGGGAACAACCCGCAAGATTTTAATATGAATGGTATCCAGTCTTCCAATGAGGCATCGTCCAACAACGCAAATATTACAACAAACAATAAAGAAGCAGATCTGATGGATGACCTACTTAACATGAATTCCACTGCTGGCAATGGCACGAATAATAATCATAATAACAATAATAATATGGACCTAGACTTGGATCTAGATAACATGGTTGGAGCAGAGGAAAGTGTATTTGACGAACTGTTTTTTGGCGGTGACGATGATGGAAACGTAGGGGGGGATGTGGGCGAGATGGAGCATGGGCAATTCGACAATGCATTTTTTGGTCTTGACTAAGATTTTGGATATACGCACTGGGAAGAGTGCCTTCATGATGGCCGAAGATAAAAAAATGTGTTCTCACGTGGATACAAAATTTTGCATAGAGGAAATATCTCAACCAAGTATGCTGATTTCACTACCACTCCTTTTTTATCCACTCGTCTTCGTGAACTGTTTTTCACCAATACGGTGGAAAACATTATTAGGCGATAATTCAATGAGGTTGTTTCTATCTTTGACTGCAGTGCGACAATAATGAATCCACGATTCTTGAATATCTTTCAGAAAGTGATTTCACTTGACCAGATTTACTAAACCCGGTTAGAATACAAAACTGGACTTGAGATTTCAAGAATTTTCGAATGCTGAAAGCTTTGAATTTGGGATCTGAAATATTGAGAATTATGGCCATTTTCTTAACTATGATTAGACATCCTATATTATTTACGTTTTTTCACTATCACAAGCGGAACAACACCCTCCCCCCTTCTTCACCCCATAAAAAATAGCTCTCAAAGATGAGGTATACTGAGTCAGCCAAGCAAACCCAGTCCAGAATTGCTAAGCTTCTTAATTCCAGCTCACTCTTCCCCCCTGCCTTCTGTCGCCCTCAGTATCTCGCATAGCGAGTTGACCTTTCCCTACTCCTCCTTGCCTCAAGCCTTTCCATCTCCTCTTTTACTATCTCTCTTAACGTCACTCCCCTCGCGTCCCAGTTCAGATCTTTTAGAGAGGTAGTCTTTTCCTTCCATATCAGCCTTCTCTCGCGTGCTACTTCGCTCCCAGATTTTTGCTTGTACTCACCAATGCCGGTGTAAACATCTCCATGGGTTGTGGGCCTGGCTGAGGGGTTTTTGGTTTTGGACTGGCGAGCTCCATGCTCCGCCGTGGCTGAGTGGTTCGGATGTTAGGGCAAGGAGATCTTCTTCAACAAGGGACTTGGAGGAAGATAAGGGCCTTGTGTTTGTAGAGGAGCTTGGGGCTGTGGGGGATACGAAGGAGAAGCGGCAGTCTGGATCTGATGGGGTGATTGGTGTTAGGGGAGGAGCCTCGTGGTCTTTGGGCTTCCCATCGCTATTAGAAGGGGCTTTTGGAAGTGATGTTGATATTTTGTCTTTCCCATCACCAGCAGAAGTTCCAGGAGGACGTTGTGAAAGGGGATTCTGCCAAGGCATCTTGTGGTTTTGTAGATGCTGATAAGGACGTCGATGTGGATATGAAAGCGCTACTTGTAGATGTTTACCGGTGTCTTATGATGCATATAGTGTGCAACTTCAAATCTAAACATTTCTGGCCAATCTACTAAATTGAGGCTATACCGGCAAGATATCTCTTTGTCCGAGGAATAGGAGCTAGATTCTTCGACTTCCCAAAGAAAGATCAAAGCTTTAAGATATCTAGATCACATTGTTCTCCCACAGATCATCAAACAAAGAGATCCAACACAACTTCTGAAAGTGGAAAGTTCAAGTATTACCCTTCACACGAACAAAGAGCATCTATCAAAATGCGTCAAGCTTGAGTTTCACTTTAAAAAAGAACAAAGAACTTCGATTCAATGCTTTGGTTTTTTTTAAATCCTTTTCGAGAACCTCACTCTTCTTTCAATCGACAACATCAACAGCAACAAAGACAATACCAAAGATGCCACGACCTCACAAAAAGGGAAATAGGGATGACGAGTACAAGCCCGACAAGGACGAAGACTTCGCCGACATCGATATCGATATCGATGATGAAATAGCCCCCAAAGCAACAGAAAAAACCAGAAAAGCCAGAAAAGCCAGCAAAAGCAGCAAAAGCAGCGAAGGTTATACAGAGAGGACCTGCTAAAGGGGTTTCTAAGCAACAAGCGCCAAAAGGATCCCCTAAAGATACTCCCAAACCCACTCTCAAAGACACCCCAAAGGCACTCCTAAAGTAAACACCCGCTCAACCCCCACACCATCCACAGAAGGCGCCTACAAAAAGCCCTCCCGCCCCCCAACACCAGCACCGCTGCCCCCTCCTCAACAACTATCAAACGCCCTCACCATCAGACCCCTACTTCTGCTGTCATAATCCCTCCCCCTCCCTCCTCCTTCCCTCCAGCTCTCCAACCTTTCTACGCCTTCCTCATATCTGCAAAGTTTCACTCTCCCCCTCTGGTTCTTTACCTCCCTCCACAACTTACTATCGCTTTTCTCATCTTAGTCTCACGACTTGTACAGAGGTGCATCGATATTTTCTAGGTTTAGATCCGACGGATGAGACGGGGGGTGGTTTTCGTAGAGGGGAGCGAGGAGGGATGTGCTTAGGAAGGCGGGGGCGTTGGATGAGGAAGGTGCAGAGGGGAGGAGACAAGATGTTATTTGATTTTGAGTCGGAATGCTAGGTGTGAGGATCATATGAAAGAGGGGTTTTGGTATGTTTTGATGAGGGTGCAACAGATTGTGGAGGCACCCAAGGAAACCCAGGTTGGGTATCCTTCTACTGAGGATATGAAACATGAAATTGATTTTGGATTTGTACACGTAGAATTTTCACGGTGGTAGGAATGGGGGTAAAGTAGAACAGGGTTGGGGGGAGATGGTGTAGATTTAGCAAGTTGAGTATGCTTTGTGTTGAATTTTGAATTTTCGTACGTGTCTCCGATGTTTTCTATTCAAGGTTGTCAACTACTACCGGTAACAACCAAGCATGAGCATCCCTATTTCAAAGTAAAGAGTCTAATAAGATAAGCCAAAATACTATCAGTTATGAGTCTAAAAAGGGATATTTTTGGGTCGGAAATATAGCTTGAAATACTCATTCAACTTGATGTGCTAGATTTATACAGATGGTTTAAGCGTTCGACAGTTGCCATCTGTTTGAGTCGAGATTTCTCCGATCTCGACTGATCTCGACTCATCGCGCAACAGGAGATTGTCATTGAATACACAACCCATACACCGATGCTATCTTTGATCCACTATCAACTGATTAAAAACAGGAATCTCAATCTTTCGGTATAATGTACCAAGTGTTCAGATATTATGAAGGGCCAGTCTTCTATCTCTCCCGTGCATTTCTCCCGTGTATAACTAGCCTTGTCGGTATACCTGATATTCCAACTACAAGGGGACAAAATAGAGAAGCGAGATTGGCTCAATGGAATGAGTGGAGCATAGTCTTGCCGCAACTCTGTGGCTGTTGTATTGAGAAACTTTTGAGAAGTTAAGCGATCCAATAGATAGATAATAAATCCACTATTGTGATATTTGCTAACGTACTCGTAGCTATGAGAATAAAAATGGCGAAGAAACATTAATGGACAAAGCTTGAAGAAGGTGAGTGGCGATGATACGAGGTGGAGAGGATGAACCGTTTCCAGAAGTTTAGCTTTTTAAGTAAACATTCAACCTGGGGTGCCTACAAAGCCAAGGAAGGACAGCACAGCAAACCACCTGGAGGTTGCGCGCATATTTTTTCGAAAATGTGCGAGCAGCATGTAAACTTGGCCGTGGTGCTTTGGTCGCTTTGGTCGCTCTGGCGCAAAGCGTGAAGTTTGTTTTTCTATATGAATACCGATTGAAGCGCTCTCATAAGAAGAGATGCCGTCTGTATCAAGTAATAGACAAGAGCTGAAGACAGTTACTTCACCGCCCTTATATTAGAGTAGGTGCCATGTCATGGCGTTTCTCCGGCACGTTTTGCAATGCCCCAGAAAGCATTGTCGAAGGGTAAAAGTATAGCTCATTTCCTTCCTATAGACTTGAACAATCTAATTGTCAATGATTCTGCTGGGAAGTGCAGGAATTCGTTCGGGTGTACAATTCCTCTCTAATAAAGGAGGTATTGTGGCAACTTGAAAAGCGGATTTTCGCATGTTGCATCTCAAATTTGGTATCTTCACCGAAGACAAACGTCCAATCTTCCATCAAACTGGAGAGAATACCGGTATATCTGGAAGCAGATTTTGCTTGTGCCACTTGGCATGAAACCGATTCTGCATAAATACGGAGATGCTACGGAGAATTGCTAAGCTCCATTTGCCGTATTATCATTTAGCCGATATCCTCGTAGAATGTTGATTTGGTAATGACCTCCTAGACTATCTTTCGTGGCTCCAAACTCTGCATACAGAACTGTGAGAGATATTGCCCTCGTGTTTTGTCTTGAGATGTAAAAGCAGACTGTTGGGATAGATATATATCAGATGAACATTCAGGGTAGCCTGGCTTGGCTTGTAAATTAATAGGTTCTAGAATGGCGGGCTTTTAGGCTACTAACTGCCGATAGGCGTTTGGCCTTTTCTGCCGCCGAATTGCCGCTTTTGTCGATGTTAACTTTAGTGCTTATTTTCGGATATTCTCCACTCCCCATCTGCTTCAGCAATCGAAGGATTATCTCTTCCAATCATCCAACAATTCGTTATTACGAACATTCCTCCTGGCTCATTTATGGCTCAAAGCACCAGCTAAATATGTATTGCCTTTCTCTAGAAAGGCCGAGTACTCCATTATAGCACATAATAGCATGTGCAAATCTGCCATTGGACGTGTCTCTTGAACTTTATGCCCCAGTACGTGCATCCGCTCTACGGAGATGCTTTAGTGCAAACCATTTAGCCGAGTGTGTGAATCTCCTGAGGAATATGGAGGGGTGTTTGAAGGACATAGTAAAACTATGTTGAACATAGCCCAACAATGTTTGAAGAGCGCGTTAACCGCCGATTGGAATTCTCATCACGATACCTTGCTTGTCCATACAGGCTATAAAAGAACAAGTAGAGAAGTCTCTCTGTACTTTATTTCGGTCTGTACATTTCTCATGTCGACATTGGCGAAATCTGATATTGAGCGCTTAGGGCGCCAAAGGCCCCCTCAATTCAAGACAGCATGGACTGAATTTGGATTTGTGTAAGATATACTACTTTTTCTCTTATAGTGATTCCCATGTTCAATTTGTCAGATAAGCAAATGGATTCCTGGTTCCAAGCGTTTTCTTCTAAATACTGATGTGTAATTTATTTTAGATTTTCAATTTGCGGTTTCTATGATTCTTTCGGTATGTCATTTCTAAGCATCGATAAGTAGTTCTATTCTCACGCTGTATGCACAGGAATATTTTGTGAGCGGATTTGCTGTCATTGTTCCGGATCTTGTGAAAGATCTCAATATCCCGGTATCTTCATCAACATGGCCAGCGACAGCTTATTCTTTAATGGTCTCATCTGTAATGCTACCCCTTGGTAGATTGGCAGACATTTATGGTGGACGGCCTGTTTATTATTGCAGGTCTTGCGTGGCTTACAGTATGGTCATTAATTGCCGGATTCTCGAAAGACCAATACATGCTCGATATATGCCGCGCTTTACAGGGCCTTGGACCAGCGGCGTTTATGCCATCAGGGATGCTGTTACTCGGTCGAACCTATCGGCCAGGACCTAGAAAGAATTTCGTGTTCAGTGAGTGGCCATTAATGAAAAACTATTACGTATCTAACCATTTCAGGTATATATGGCGCATGTGGAGCAGCTGGATTTTTCATTGGTATCTTTTTCGCTGGATTGACTGCCCAGTATACTAAATGGGATGGTATGTGCAGCCGCCTTGCTTTGTTGAATCCTATTGACTCATTATTAGGTATTTCTGGGTGGGAACTATTTTGTCTTTCATCAGTGTCGTCACAGCGGTGTTCTGTATTCCATCCGAGAAAGATAATCATGATGGGCTTCAGATGGACTTGGCTTGGGTCGGGCTTCTAGCATCCAGTTTCATTCTTTTCGTTTTTGCCATAACGGAAAGTGCGTACGCACCGAAAGGATTCAAGACCCCCTATATCATTGTTTTCATTCGTTTCTGGGATACTCCTTTTCGCAATCGCTTTGTATGTCGAACGGTACATTGCGGCTCAGCCACTCCTACCATGTTCGCTTTTCGCTGTCCACAAGAATGAAACCTCTCTTAGTCGCCCTATTCTTCACATACGGAAGCCTAGGAGTCTTCCTTCTCTATACTACGTTCTATTGATTGTACCAACATAATGGGTACGTCTAGCCTCCAACTCGTTGCATGGTTCATCCCGCTTGCTATTGGTGGATGTCTTATCGGCACGTTCGGCGGCTTCATACTTCATCTCGTCCCTGGCACAGTCTTAATCATCTTTTCCGGTATATGCTGGATCATTGCCCCTTTGCTATTCGCCCTCGCTCCCATGCATGCATCATTTTGGGCATGGGTCTTCACAGCAATGACTTGTGCAACTCTCGGAATAGACATAACATTCAACGTCACCACAATCTTCATCACTACTTCCTTACCCTCATCTCAACAGGGTCTTGCGGGAGCTCTGATAAATTCAATTATGCAATTCTCCTTTGCTGTGTGCTTGGGAATCTCGCAAATTATTGCTGATTGGGCAGAGGATAAGAGTGGGAGCTTGAGAGATAGTTACAAAGCAGTATTTTGGTTCGAAGTTGTATGTGCTAGCGTCGCGCTGTGTATTCTGATTCCATTTTGCAAGATTGACTCGGCAACGGCGGGACTTACAGGCGACGAGAGCAGAACGTGGAAACTGAAACCCAGAGTACGAATAGTGTTGTGGAGATAGAGAGAAGGATCGAAGCGCTCGTGTGGGCCATTCTGAAACCCCATCTTCATCTTCTGACTCGCTAGGTCAACATATTTGTTGATGCTCGGTACCTTTGATGCAAGCCCTCAATGGGCTTAGGCATATTCTCGAATGTTGTTGCTCTCGGTTTCTACGGAATTTGGTTCAGGATAGGTCTATACATTTATTGTCGAGGTTGCATGGGAATTCCTCAGCGCAATAAGGTGTTTGCTTTTGGAGTTTTAACGGGTATAACAGGGGTAACTTCGGATAGCGAGGGGTTTTGGAACGTGTCATCGAGGCTGCTAAGCCGATTTTTGGGTTGGGATAACACCTACAGGAGCGATGGATACTGAGACTGAACATTGAAAAGTAGCATGATCGGACGGGATTGTATGTATTAGGAACATGTCATCAGTGGCAGCTATAGAATAACGATTTATGAAACCCGTCCTATTCTATCAGCATTGGAGATGGAGTGAAATACGGCCATAAACACTCGAGAGCAGAACTTCCATGAGTCCATAGATATTAGATGTCACCAGTAGCCCACAGCCCAGTCAAATAAACCTTTAAATCACCATCATTCCAAAAGCCCGTGGTCCTCTTTTCGAAACAAACATTTCCCTATCTCTAGAACCCCCAACTTTTGATTATCTACTTTATCTAATCCACCCCTCTCATTCTTTACATTCAACCAAACCAAGCCCTCGGGTAACCAAACTTCATAAAACACCCTCTAACCAACCATTCTACTCTTTTGCTCTCCTGGTCTTCTGCGTCTTCTTAAGATGTGCTCGTGCATTGACCGCACTTTGATACGACATCTAGAAAAAAACAGGCAGAAGTGACAATGTTAAATGTTAAAAAGAGGTGCGATGAAGTCATCCGAATATCAATCTGGGAGACAAGCCCGTTTTTTATGTGTTGTTAAACACCTATTATTGCAACTGGGACAAAAAAAATTGATGGTTATGAGAGCTACTCGGTAAGTTCTAGTCTATGGAACATCATCTAACACGGCGAGGGGACAACTGCCACGAAAGCTGACTGCAGGTAAAAAATGGCGAGAATGAGTATAGAACACAGTTCCAGAGTCCAGAGTAATGCTATTATGAATTGGGTTTGAAGCTGGGTTCAAGTCTTGATGCTGAGAGTTTTATGCGGTAGTGGATGGATATTGGGTACGGGGACGTTTTGTGCTGGAGAGGGAGCTGAGTTTCCATGTTTTTGGAAGGAATGTCTTTTGCGCCGGAGAAATATTGGATATTGTAAAGTATGTTAATTTGTATTGTTAGATGATACAAAATACGAAAAAAATGAGATGAAACCTAATAATGCTCATTTGCATTCCAGACCATCTGACATACTTGCAAGTATGTTCACGTGTGAGTAGTTTAGGCATTCTTAGTTTGATTCTCGCTTTGAAAAAGGATACAGACCTCCAGGTTAGTTTTAGAGACTGGGTTCCACTGTGTTTATTCAACTATTAGGTCTCAAGTATCAACTATCTAGGTCGAGGAGGCTGAAGGTTGAACTAAACTGCTCGATTGTTCAATGTGCTAATAGTCTGAACTATAATCGGATAAGGCTTTTCTTGATTTACTAATTCATTTTGGAAGGCCAAATGCATCTTGAATAGGATAATCATCCGGAACACCTAGATGGTTCGGAATGTGATGCATATGACAGAGAACAAAAGTTAAGTTATAGCCGAGCACTAAGCACCATTCCACTGAAATTAGGCCTTTAATCGCTTGGAGATTGAGTTAGATAGGTTAGAGGTGTCGAGAAGTTCACGGTGGCAGCAGGTTCATTGAACTCTGCACTATCCTCGTTGCACTCCCGGCCCTGACGTAACTCTCCCGCAATCCCCTAGAAAGTGATGCCTATCTCTTCACTAACTCCAACCTATACATGCACCACAGTATTAGCCATTCACATCTTAATTCCTCTTCAACTGCCCTCCAATTAATACCCTCACTGCCCCAACTATCGATTGCCCATCGCCTCATCTTGCACCTCTATTCTCTACTGCCTTCTTTTATATTGAAGCATGCGTGCGTGAAATTCAATTGTTAATTTATGGTTTATTAGGATGAGAGTGATGGTTGAACGTCTTCAACGTCGTCAATATTCCATTTACTTTCAGAGTGCCAGACAAGCGTAATATTCAACATAGTATGAACGTCTGCAACGTGTTGAGTATCTGAAAGGCCACAAGTCTCTGAATATCCGACATAGAACCCATGACTCAACTCCTTCAGAATACAATAAAAGAGCAAGCATAAAGAAAAGTATCAAACGACATGAACAAGCAGCCATTACGGCAAGTGGATGTAGCTTACGAGTCAATTATGCCGACGACAGCCAAACTTCAGCCCGAATTGATGGAAAGTGATGCATTTGCTTATATAGGCTCGTCTGCCAGTTAAGCATTCACCATACAAGCTCAATCTAATCGGAATCCTGACTTTTGCCCACAAGCAGCTGTCACATCTCTAAACTACACTTTTTAATCTACCGGCTACCAAACAAGCGAAAAGGATTGCTTGTGCTACTGCTATGGATCTACTTGTTAAGGTGTCGATCTTACTAATTAGAAGCTCATATCGATCAGAATTAATTATGCCTTGGCTCAATCTAAAGAATACCAGTAAAAATATTTCAGGTCTCACGAGAACAATAAAAGATATATTTCGCTTCAACTAGACCTCGCTACTAGTTTCGTGAACCAAGTATGGCACTAAAATCACAGTATGTAGAAGCATATCATATAGATCAATCGAAGCGCAAGGGATTGCCTAGTGTAATTAGCGTGACTAGCAGGATCCCACTCAACCCATGCAATACAAACATTAACAACAGCGCATATAGTCTCAAATGACTGTTGGTCTGATTACCAGGGTGATCATATCCAAATTTCGATCGCAGCCTCTGTATAATCGACCAAAATTCGCTAGGTGGTTGATATAGGATCGCTGTGCTAACCGAAAGATATAAATGAAATTGGCCAGCCGATTTGAAAAACGTAGGTAGACACTGGCATTTCCATCTTGGCAAGTGACGTCATCTAATTCAGCTATCGTTGGTATGGTCAATAGATCTCTAGTAGCGGAAGACTTGTTCGACCATCTTGAGGTGCCTGTTCTAACTTGCCACGGGAGACTAGATTTTTAACAGAGAAATCATAATCGTCTCGCAAAGTCCGAATTTTTCCGCTAGAAAATATATACACTGTGCAGATAAAACGATGTGATTTGTGTCCGGGAAATGGATCATGTGACTTTTGAGCTGTTGTACGAATAATACGACTAACTGTATTAGGCGTACTAGCACCTCGAGGACGTCTATAAAGTCGTCCTCCATTCCATAGATTACATAGAGAATAACAACGATGATTATAATAACAAAGATTTCAGTACTTACACTTTAACTGGCCAAGTTAATACCGACAATCTGTGTATGAAATGGATGCTGTCTGTTTGTCTCTCTGAATCTCCGCCGAACAGCCTTTTGATATCAATAACAGTCTTAATACGCATGATTTAATCTCTTCTGGAGGGACTTTTATTCTGTTCTGAGTGGATTAGGATGTCTTCCATGTTGAATTGTTACTAGAAGATTGACTAGCGATTAGGGATCTGTACCATCCTTTGTCTTAATATAATTTGGATTCGATTTATAAATGCCAGCGCAGTACTAGAAATTTCTTCAATCTTAGCAGTATTTATGAATGGTATTATGAAAAGATATATGTAGGAATAATTTGAGCCGACTCCGAAACCGGTACACTCATCGGGGAAGCCTTAGCACTGTTTAAAGTTGATGGTCTAGCTCTGTTAATAGCAATATAGATGATGAAATATCGCCCATGATGCAAGAATGCTGATACTACAGCATTCTTATGTTGAAGGTCAATCTATAACATCATTAGCACCGACAGAAAGTGACATTTACAGCATTCGATCACCAATTTACCCCCAAAGTGAAGTCGACAGCGCTTTCTTATCCACACTGCACAGCTGAGCTACCAAAAAGCAGCAGAATGAAGATTCAGAAGGCCAAGGAAAAGACAAGTTGATCTCGGATTAGTGTGAATCCGAATGCTTCTAGCATGGTTCGGCTTGAAGGTCAAGAAGGCATCTGCATTTGTGGCTGTTAGAATGCTTCATGGATGAATACACTGCAAATTTTGTCGATACATCAACAAGAAGTCGAGAACGGTACAGGCTTGATAATTGAGATGTAGAGGCCGCAGGACATTTCTGTCCAACATTGTGCCGAGCCACCGGTACTGACATTGGTTTCAGGGGTAAGTCGTAGGCTACTATGAAAGGACTGACGAATCCGAGACAAATTTACAAAAATAACCAAAATCAAGCTTATGGAATTGCATTAAGTTAAGACACATTGTTCTTGTAGACACCAATAACAAGATGTTTGAATCGCCTTTCATGTTGCTGAGCTGATGGGAATATCAGTCATAGCTTGTGCATTGAACCTATTATAACCCGAGATGGGACGGGCACTGGTCCCCAACATTTGTTTTCACTTCCCCAAATAGACCATCTCCAATTTTGTAAACTAAAAAGTTACCTGCTAGGCCCAAGGGCCTAGCCGTCCTATATAGTCGTGGACTGAAAACGGACGTTAATAAAATCAATCAATCAATCAATCCGAGATGTGAAACTCTTGGATGTCTGAACTGGACTCCATGACTGCAGATGGCATAGCCATCTCCCAATTTGATCCCTGTTGAATGTTGTAAACGTCGTGTTGATGAAGGACTAGTCCTTCAGTAAAGATTGGAATCTTTTGACAATAACAACTCCACTCAGCGCTGCCACATCGCTGCCAAGTTCTCTTAAAGATGAAAATAGCAATGTTGTTGTCCACACTAATAATGCTTTCGCAGACAAAGATCCTCTAGCCCAATTTCCTTGTGAAGATGAAGGTGCCGCCGAAGATATCATAGGACCGGTACCATACACTGTGCACACCAAATAAGTACCTTGGCTTTGACAAATGAATTACACCTGGACTTCCAAGGCTTATTAGAACCAATAAACTTATTGGCGATACCATCGATAAGAAAACACGAAAAGAGAGCATTCATTTTTTTAGGCTGTAGCTCACTTGCAATTGAAGTCAACGTTATTCACGGCTCTAACCGGAAGATCACCGGCTAAGACTTCCTTTCCTCCCCCTTTGTCTGTCTATTTTATTTCTTCCGTACGCTTCCGAGGAAACTGTCCCCTGAGCTAGGCATGTCGAGGCTAAGTCGAGAGTCTCTTCAAAGAACCCATGACGTGCGCGGCGTCTCCGTCCCTGTACAGATATAAATACAAAATTTCATTGTCACGTATATCTTCAACCTTTGTACACTCATTCTTCGCAACAGCAACAGCAACAGCTTTCATAAATTCAGATCTTGGGGTTAAATTCTATCCTTTCATGCATTTCATGCACAGGTAATCTGTGCAAAGTATGCGATCTAACCACTAATATTTAATAAAACCGAATAAAGGAACTGCTGTGTAACCAATAGAGTGAATTCTGATGGTGGGATCAGTCACTCATCAAAATCTCTATTCAAATTTCATTTTCATTCATGATTTCATGAACATCAAGGATCCCAGCTCAGAGCGGGACCCTTGGGCACCCTTCAAGCTTCAGGGCATCCACCCAAATATTTCCAGGGCCAGTTGGTGCAGTTGGTGCAGTTGGTCCAGTTGGTCCAGTTCTCAAAATTCCCACCCTTCAAGGCTTTTTCACCGTTCTAGATCTTTTGATGTGTTGGTTCGCGCCGAAGTTCGTGGGTCCGAGATTGATGAGTAAAATGATGGACGCGTAAAGGGTCGTGAACGGTAGATGCTACTGCACCACTTTTTGAAGATGCTCCTTAGTATCGGTGCTAGTTACGGCAACTGGATTTTTGTAAAGATTCGGTGAACGGTGAAGTGATGGTGAACACAATAAAACCATCTAGCGCATTGCAGCTATCTAGTGTGTCGCTGCTGACGGATACTTCATTCATATGAGCATTAACCATTAAGCTTCGATGGGAAATGCATGAGGGTAGGTCGATCAATGATTAATTCTGCATCTGCACCTGCATCTACAGCTGCATATACATTGTAATTACTACATGATTTTTACTTCTTTTCCAAGGAGAAATCGCCACGACTCTTGAATCTTGATTAATCTTACAGTAATCTCGTCCCTGAATCGGCATTCTGCAGTGGTATAAAGTTGCAACACGCCAGCGACAATCATCGGATGTTGACCATGCAAATATTTTATACGCACAGTGGTGCAATGAAGATCTAGATATAGTGCCTATCTTATTAGACCAATGATCCTTATGTATGATGTATCAAAATCCCTGAGAGACCAATGCTTTTTTGCCCTGTTTCCGCCAAGCTTTACAGTACGATCAGACAAGATAAAAGAAACGACTAATCGGCCTTACGTTTGTTTTTCGTTGATTTTTTTTTGATATATAATATAATCTTACAGTCATATAACAGAAGACGTTTTAAAAGTTGAGGCATTTTTGTCTGTGCCAATGAGAGAAGGGGATTTTGATTAAAGACGGCCCCTGATTTTGTACAGGTGCGAAACTTCTAGACGCCTGATGATGAATCGGTCGGCTGGAGATGTAGGGACTTGTCCCTGGTTATGGATGCAGGTAGGTGATATAGATTTAAAGGCTCAAACCCGCCAGCTTGCTAAGAGAAGAAAGAAAGGGAACCCAATAAAAAATCGGCCTTACTTCTTACAAAGAAATAAACATCGCATCATACGATAAAGGAAGGGTTAGCGAATAGAAGAACACATCCAAGAACACATTCAAGAACACATCCAAGAACTCCATAATCTTGGAACCTCCTCAATCTCTTAATTCCCAATCTCAATATAACGACGTGTATTTGAACACCTGCGCTCCCTCGGAGCTGTATCTAGCCAGATGGCTGACTGGGCTGAGGGGGAAAAAAGAGTTTACAAAGTGTATCATTCCCCATGTCAACCCCGGATATTGTAATCTTGACAACCCGTCAAAATTCAGGGAGCAAATTCATGCAAGTCCCTGTTGGGAATCTCGTTGGCCCATCTTTGTCATTACATTAATCAATTTGAGATGAAGTGCCGCGTTCTGGGAGAGTCTGGATTTTTCGATATGTCATGATGTCACGATGTCACGATTGGAGTGTGTCTAGTACATTTCATTTCTACATACAACAGGTAGGTAGGAAATGTGCTTTCCCGTGCGATGGCAGTTTATAGATATCGTGGAGTGTTTGCTGGCCTGTAGTTTTTATTATATAAGAAAAACACATCATAGAAACTTGGTTATATGAAGCGGAAATTTACAGCAAGGCGGTAGGTAGAGCCGCTGTACCTAAGTAGGCAGACGACATCCGACGGCTCATTTGATTAAAATCTTTATCTCTCATAGATAGATAAATAGATAGATAGATAGGTAGATCTTTGGAAATGGCAATCTACTGTATCTGTAAAAATACCAACATTGCACCAACATCTCCACCCAAGCCAACCTTTCTGATCCTCCAGGAATGAGCCTCGAAAAAGTAAATAATATACACCAACACAAATGGGGCTTTATCTCCTCGTGTCACCAAATCTCAAATCCAGTCAGCTTCCTTCTCCTTCTACCCTTTCTGTTCATCTCTTCCTCGCCTCAGCGCTTTCGAGCCCCTTACTCTACGTAAACATTAGAAATCCAAACAAGAAATCTTGGAAAATAGTATTGAATTCCCACTAAACATAAACGCTGGAAATCCATACAATAGCGTCGAAGAAAATAGTGAAACAAATTGAATTCATCACTTTGATAAATCAATAGCACGAGATGCAAGGACTCTTCTGTACAAGAGTCCAGTGGCACATTCGTGTCAGAATTTCGTTTCAAGAAAAGCAACGAAAAGGAAGTGTATTGAGGACTGACTGGATAATGATTCTATATTGACTATTCAAGTTGTAGAATCCAAACCTCTCAACCTTGAGGAACTGGTCTTGTGCCAATTCTTCATCTTCCCGTCGTCACAATCTTTACACTCCTAGCTTCTTTCTACCTACCTATCGACCTATCGACCTACCTACCTACCTACTCATCTATCTATTCATACAGTTTTATACCAGACACAATTCCTCTTGCGCCAACCCATCAAACACCTGCACCAATCAACAATCAACAATCAACAACGCAAGCAATTACCTAGGTTACGTATACGTATATATATCTCGAGCCCCCGGCTATCCGAGATGAACCAAATAAGGCGAAGATATTTAACTTGTTTCAAAATAAGTGAGTGGCACTGCGGGTACCCAGGTACTAGCCAGTATATCCCAGCCCTTTTAGCACTGTACCTTTATCCCTACGCTACGTGCTATGATTCGTTTCCCCCTTGGCTAATGCTTTCTAAAACAAAAACAGACCTATCGGGATGATTTGGTACCTGGTTTATTATATAACTTCATCATTCATTGCATAGGCACTTTGATATTGCATTCATTACCTTGTGTCATTATTATACTAGTAATTGTACCGTCCTACAGACCACAAAGTATAGTGTGACCAAAAACGCAAGGAGAGTTCCTCTTCCTCCCTCCTTCTCCTCCTCAAGAAGAACTAGAAAAGTCGTTAATCCAATCCAATCCAATCCTCTCTCTTCCTCACCGTCCAAGCCATCCATCCAGTCCACCGCAGTCCACTCCAATCCATCCATTCTTGGGCTCGATTACATTAGATTAGTTAGATACACGACAAAAAGAATTCATTTTATTCCTTTAATGAAATAATCCCATCTCTCCCCAAAATTGCTTTAATAGGCTTTGCTTTTAGTCAAGTCCGTACCTTGGTACGTGAACTCTTATTTTACTACGAGGGAAGATGGGAAGACGAGCACCACCTGCAGCTGGAGATTCGCGATATTTCCTTTCTTTGATGACTTGATGCACCACCATCTCCGGGCTATCCCGTAATGTTATCAAATGACAAGAAAGAGAGCTTTGATGCAGAGAATGAATTCGAAGAGGATGAAGGGGTGAACAGTGTGCGGGTGTGAATAATGTATTTGTAGTGTGTTTCTATTCTGAGGCATAAAGAAAAGAATTTATTAATGTGACCTCGGCATTGTCTAGTTTTCTATTATTGCACGGAGAGTCTTGAAGAAGTACCTAGCAGACATATCAAAGAATTGGACCTTTCTTTCTTTTACTTCGTACTTGATATCTAATAACATTCGAATTATTACTGGATGGGTAAACTACCCCTGATTATTTAAAAGCTGTCTAATTCCCCATCATCCCTCGAATAATTGCCCAAAAGAGTCATTTATTAGAATTTTCATTTTATTCATTCATTCATTTATTTATCTATATACTCATTTTACTCATTTTACTCATTTTACTCATTTTACTCATTTATCTATCCATCTAGATACGATACTATACGAAAGTAGGTATACACTCATATCCATACTCTCGATTATTCACCCTCTCATTCATTCCTTCCTTTTTTGTCATACCCCCCCTCCCCCATCTATCCTTGTTCAACATCATCATCCAATCCGATCCTTCTACTTTCCACAGAAACAACCCTTGTATCAAACACTTTAAAGATTACCCACTAAATCTTATTAGTTACGCCCCACAATAAACCAACCCCAGTTCTCACCCATCCATCAAACTTTACTTTCTTTGAAATAAAACCATCTACTTTTCCACTCATCTGGATCTATTCCTTCTTTACCCACCACAGATCTACATTCCTTATTAGTCTTTCGAGGCACTTACACTCTTTCCAAAATACTAGAAATTCTTTGAAAGAATCTTCTTCCCACGAGTACAGCAGCGCTGCCAATATCTTCACGTCAATTTCTTCAACGAAACTCCAGTCTCTCTGTCCAAGTACAGCTCACTAGGAAATTTCAAGACAACTCAACAAGGAAATTAACTTACACTTACCCATCGACATCAATCAAAATGCGTTCCTCTATCGCTATCGCCTCCCTCTGCGTTGCATTTGCTTCTGCTTCCCCAATCGTCAAGAAGGGTTTGGAAATCGCCGCTCCCGCTGCCAAGGAAATCATCGAAACCCATGTTGATATTGTCACCGACGTGGTCATGGTCACTGTCACTGGTGAACCAGTCATTGTTACTGCTGGTGTCGCTCCTACACAACCTCCTGCCATCGTGACCGTCTCCGCCCCAGGATATTATCAACCTAGACCTCACAGACACTCCCACTCCCACTCTCAAGCTGCCGCCTCCCCAGCACCAACCTCAAATTCCCCATATGTCGTTGTCGTTACTGAAACCCAAACTCCTTCCTACGAAGCTCCAGCTCCTACTAGCGAAGCCCCAGTTACTACCAGCGAAGCCCCCGTTACTACCAGCGAAGCTCCAGCTCCCACTAGTGAAGCTCCGGTTACCACCTCTTCCGTTGCTCCAGTCACAACTGAAGCTGCCAAGGTCATCACTTACCCTGCAAGCTCCGCCCCCGCTGCAGAGACAACACCTGCTGCTGCTGCCACTGATGCTCTCAGCCCAACTGCTGTCACTTCCCACAATGATGCCCGTGCTAGCCACAAAGCTTCTGCTATGACTTGGAACCAGACTCTTGCTGATTATGCCCTTCAAGAGGGTAGCTGCACCCAATTCGCACATGACTTGTGAGTTCACTCCACTCAATCATACCAGAAACGAAATACTAACATAAAATAGAACCGCCGGTGGTGGTGGATATGGTCAAAACATTGCTGTTGCCGGAAACTCCAACTCTGCTGCTTATACCACCGAAGGTGCTCTCGCCGATGCTATCAAGGAATGGTACGCTGAGGAGTCCCTCTACGGCAGCTTGTACGGTGTCGCCAGCCCATCTGAGTCTGTCGGTGATTTCTTGCATTTCACCCAAATGGTCTGGCAAGGATCCCACCAAGTTGGATGTGCTGTTAAGACTTGCGGAACCGACAACTCCATCTACCCAGGCATGTACATCTGGTACAGCGTCTGCAACTACTACCCAGCTGGAAACGTCATCGGTGAATTCGCCACCAACGTTCTTGCCTAAATGATATCATGCCCGTTTGCACATAAAGGAGTTCTTGGCGTTTACGCTCTGAGGCTTAACTTACCTTTCATGTATGAACTTCTATTGAGAGGGGTTTTGTTACCGAGCGCTGGGACGCTTCTTCATACCTTCGATACGCAGCTGACGACATCTTATAAAATTGGATAGATTTGGATGGATTCCGCGTCTTCCCTGGGTGTTTGACGATGTTCTTGATTGATACGTTGCGCCTTTTAGATACTCTTGATAGACTTGGGTTTCTAATTGCGTTTGGTAACTTCGCACGTGTTGGCATTCTTCCCATCATTCAGTTCTTTGTACATAATTGAACATATTGGTCTTTGCAGAGATCCTTTATCCAATACTTCTTGGCTTCTTGATTGCATTGTCATTGCATTGTGCTTGTACTTGTGATCGTAATGGTGATCGTAATTGTGAATGCGGGTATAAGATTTCATCCCTGGAATCTGCTGAGGTACACAATTGGTTTATTCCTTGAGGAATCCATGGATGGAGGTGCGAAGTATCTGGTTGAAAACTGATGTTGGAGAAAAGTCTAAATCCTCTTGCCGAGTCTTAGGTGGTTGATCTGATCTGATTCCAGCTGATCTACAATGATGTGACGATATATGTATGATTGAAGTGAGGTGTGATTGAGATTTTACATGGGAACAAGAAAAAGCTTGGCAGAAAGAGTCAGTTTGGATCCAACATCTCGGCAGCTACTAACCGCCTAAGTAGGTCGGTACGTACGGTGGTGCGGTGTGATTACCTAAGCAAAACTCGACGGTCCGTGCCTAACCTGAGCTATTCAAGACTTTCCAGCTAGGCAAGAGGTGATGAAATCCATGCTGATGATAAGGCGATACGACTAGAAATGTCTCAACTTGGGAACTTTTTCGCTGATTCACATCATCCAACAATTTATCATTTTCTATTCAGATTTCATGTTGTGCGCGCTTTCTTGATACTTTAATCGATTCCAGATATCCAAATATATCATTGAAGTTTGAATAAATATACTTTTAAAATAATCCATTACCCTTTCGAAAGCCTCCGGTACTCGTCCTTATTAGTAGGTCAACAAAAAGTACAGTTAATTAAGTGCGGAACAACGAGGCAACCGTTAGTAACCTTGAGAATCAACTCGATAAACACAACTCAACTCCACTTCTCCCGCACAAGAATTTCGCTTTTCCTTTTCAAATTGGATATACATATCACGGCCCAATTGAAGACCAAAAGATCCTTTGATTTAAAGATACACATTTGAATTCAGGTAATAATGGCTTCAAACCTACGTGGAGCTGGGGAGGGGCAAGGCATAGGACAAGCATTGAAGAATATGTTGGGAAAAGCTACCACCACTGTACCAGAACAGAAAGACGACAAGGTGAACCTTATCAATAGGGCCAGTGAAAGCAAGAGTCCATATGTTCGAGCTCACTCTTCAAATCCTGTTGCATGGCAGCTTTGGGGGACGAGGCTATTGACTTGGCGCGCCGGGAAAATAAGTTGCTGTTTGTGAGCATTGGTTACAGTTCTTGTCATTGTAAGTACCCCCTACTTCGAAGCTCGGAAAATATTTGATCCAAGGCTCAAAAGATGGAACAAAGGGTGTCATATTATGGAGCGCGAATCGTTTGAAAACGAAGAGGTAGCTGCGATATTAAATAGCTCATTTATACCAATCAAAATCGATCGCGAAGAACGTCCGGATATTGATCGAATTTATATGAACTTTGTACAAGCTACAACCGGCTCCGGAGGATGGCCTTTGAACGTCTTTCTTACACCGAGTCTGGAGCCAGTATTCGGTGGGACATATTGGCCGGGACCAAGTAAAACGACAGACTTTGAAGATCAGGTCGACTTTTTTAGGAATTCTGGATAAACTGAGTACCGTTTGGTCAGAACAAGAATCGCGGTGCCGACAGGACTCAGCTCAAATTCTTCAGCAGTTAAAGGACTTCGCAAATGAGGGGACTTTGAGTAACAGATTGGGGGACGGCGTAGACAATATTGATCTCGAATTACTGGAGGAAGCCACTCAACATTTTGCGAATAGCTTTGACCAGTCAAATGGAGGATTTGGGTCAGCTCCAAAGTTCCCTACTCCTTCAAAAATCGCTTTCTTGCTCCGTTTGGGACAATTTCCACAAGCTGTACTTGATATTGTTGGAATTCCCGATTGTCAAAATGCCAAGAATATTGCCCTTACAACTCTCAAAAAGATGGCCCGTGGCGGAATTCGTGATCATATAGGGAATGGATTCGCTAGATATTCTGTTACGGCTGATTGGTCCCTTCCTCACTTCGAAAAAATGCTTTACGACAATGCGCAACTTTTACACGTCTATTTGGATGCCTTTCTTTTGTCGAGGGACCCAGAGTTCCTAGGAGCTGTATATGATATTGCAACATATTTAACAACTACCCTCTCACACCCAGAAGGGGGATTCTATTCGAGTGAGGATGCCGATAGTTATTATAAAAATGGCGATACAGAGAAGCGAGAGGGTGCCTATTACGTTTGGACTAAACGAGAATTTGAGAACATCATTGGTCGCGAACATGAACCGATACTATCAGCTTTCTTCAATGTTACCAGTCATGGTAATGTAGGGCAAGAAAACGATCCACATGATGAGTTCATGGATCAGAACGTACTGGCCATTTCAAGCACCCCATCTGCACTGGCGAGTCAATTTGGCATGAAGGAGGCCGAAGTTGTAAAGGTTATCAAGGAAGGCAAAGCGAAACTAAGACGTCGTCGAGAAGCTGATCGCGTAAAGCCGGCTATGGATGATAAAATTGTCGTCAGCTGGAATGGTATTGCGATTGGAGCATTGGCAAGATCAGCAGCTGTCATCAACGTTTTTGATTCAGTCAAGGCCCAAACCTACCTAGGTGCCGCCCTCAAGGCAGCCAACTTTATTAGGAAAAATCTTTATGAAGAAGAATCCAAGATTCTGTACCGTATTTGGCGCGAAGGACGAGGAGATACCGAAGGATTTGCAGATGATTATGCATTCTTGATTGAAGGACTTATCGATTTATATGAAGTTACTTTCGATGAAAAGTGGCTTCAATGGGCCGACGAACTTCAACGTAAGGATTTTTCCCTTTCCTTCTAACATCTATCCTACTGACTGGCTTCAACAGAATCGCAAATTGAACTCTTCTATGATACACAAAATACTGGGGCCTTCTTTTCCACTACCACCTCTGCATCAAACGTAATCCTTCGTCTTAAGGATGGTATGGATGCATCTGAACCTTCCACAAACGGTACCTCCTCTTCAAATCTCTATCGTTTATCTTCGATCTTAAACGACGAATCTTATGCAAAAAAGGCAAAAGAAACAGTCAAGAGCTTTGAATCGGAAATGTTGCAATATCCTTGGTTGTTCCCTAGTTTCATGCCGACGATTGTAGCTAGTCATTTAGGTGTAAAGAGCGTGGTAATTCATGAGGCAAATGGTGATACTTTAGGCGAAAGTCGAGTCCGAGAATTCGAAAAAAAACACCTAGAGGTGGATTAGGAACTATTGCTCGATTAAATTCTTCGGGTAAAAATGGACAATGGTTGAGAGAGAGAAATTCGCTGCTGAAGGATGTGAGGAAATCCTCCGAAACTAAGATACTAATCTGCGAAAATGGGTTATGTAAAGAAGAGGAAGCTATATTATTCGTGGATTCGGGTATAAAGGTGGAAAGTCCCCAGAATAGAGAAGGATTGAAAATGGCTGGTTTGAAGGAATCATTACCGAGTGTTGAAGATGCGAATCGAGGACAGGAAAAGGCCTCGCAGGAGTATCTACAGCATGCTGGTTCCGAGGCTACAGCCTGCGTTCCGAACCCAGGCAAGGGAACTAGGTACTTTTTACATAAATTAATAGTGCATTCCTTCCTTACAGTTGGGAATATGCCTAGTTGGCCACACTTGGATTCCTTTTATATGTGAGGAATGGGATTGGCTTAAAAAGAAATGAAAATAGCGACGAAGTCAGGCGTCAGTCATTTGATATGGGTTTAATCGCGTTTGATAGATATCATCCTTCAAAAATGTGTATACAATTTTGTTTCATTCTAGAACTTGCCGTTGTGCTTAGATGCAATACTCATATATACTTGCTTCGAGTTGCATAACACGAAAGCATGAAATCTCCAATCAAAAAATGAAGTCATCATGGTTAATCTTGGCAACGTGTATGCATAGTTTTAAGCTGGCTCACTGATTCAATGGCATCACCGAGACTTTCATTTGAAGATTTGAATAGATCACTACGGTTCACGGTGCATAGAGATATTTCGATATGACCAATGCCCCAACTAGCCCTGGAGAAATGATTCAGTAGGCAAGATTTTAGTGCTTACGAGAGAAAGGTGTGGTAGAGACATAGATTCGTGTATCATTTGAGAGATTCGGTATGTCGTTTGTAAAAAGTGAGTGTGACGTTGGACGTTTAAAAAAGCATCCCCATTCTCATTTGGCCCTCAAGATTTTACTTCCTCGCCGCGATACCCGCTCCCTGGGTATCCATAGGTTAGATCCAGCAGTTAAGTCGGTTGGTCTGGAATCATTATAAACCAAAGTTACTCACGCCTCGTACCCTCCACAAATCATGACCAACAGGTAAGTTAGTTGGTCTGGAATCATTATAAATCAAAGCGACACAGTCCCCGCTTCACACCACCCACCCAACCACTCTCCTCCCAACTCCATACCCAGGAAGAAAAGTGCCAAAAAAATAAAGGCACCGTCCTCATAACCGGCGCCAATAGCCCCCTCGCTATCCCCTCCATCCTCCACCCTCCTCACAAACCACCCCCCTCCAAACTGACCCCCTCACCGTCCGCAACCCCTCCCCCTCAGACCCCAACACCAAAACCCTCCTCCAAATTCTCTCCACCTTCCCCCAAACCCGCTACTCCATCCGCAACCTCGATCTCAGCTCCCTAACTGCCGTCACAGACTTCGCTAACGGAATCAAAACAGAGATCGTCACCCAAAAACTCGACTTACTGCTCGCCATCATCTGCAACGCATTTACATGGAGTGTTTCCTCCGGGCTACATTTTACCGCCGAGGGATACGAAAGTTGCTTCGCGATCAACCATCTTGGGCATCTTTCCTTGTCTCTGAGACTTCTCGATGTTTATGCGTCTGACGGGGGGAGAATCGTCGTGTTGGGGAGCGATGCGCATTTTCCTGGTAAAAGAGGATTGAAGAAGTATCCTCCATCGTTACCGGATGATTTAGACTTGTTAGTGAAGCCCGGGCCTGATAGAGAAGGGGAGGAGATTTCAGAGATACGGAATCTCAAAGGCGGTGGCGATTATGGGGATGTATCAGCTGAATGCGAGATTGAAAAGGTATGTTAATGGGGTTAATGGATTGGCCATTTTTTTCTATCGTGTTGTGTTTCACTAACACCCCTTCTCTTAGTCCCCGTTACTTCATGTCCGCAAAATCACAGCGCTAGCCCTGGATCCGGGAGGTATGCCCGATTCCCGCTGTATGAGCCCCGACTCGGATGTTCCCGCCATGTGGACATTTCTCATGAAGGGAATTCTCAATCCTCTATTTCTAGGTCCTCTACGTCCGGTTTTTAAATACACGGCTCCGAAGTTGTCACTACGTTCTACGAGTGAGGCGGCAGTGGATCTTGTTGAGATGGCGGTTGGAGAGGGGTTTCGTGGGAAAAGTGGGTATTCTGTTATGGGAAAGAGAGATGGGAGTTTGCCGGAGACGAGGGATGAGGGAAAGCAGAGAGAGGTTGGGGAAAAGAGTCTGGAGTGGGCGGGGATTGGAAAGAAGGATATCGATACGGATTTAGGGGAGGAATAGAGTAGAAAGTAGATTGGATGGTTGATGAGTGAGGGATGAAAAGTAGTATTCGTGACTTACTAATTTTCACTGCTACTATTGGAAGTTGGATTGGAGGAATTTTGGGTTATTAGATTATTCGCGAGCGGTGGATGGATGGTTGTGTGCTATCCGTAAGAAGGTAATTTTAGATATACCTTTAAACGAAAGTTCGCAAAGCGCTAAAGAAATCGGAACAGGGGCCTCTGTGATTCCTTGCAATAGCTAAGTGAGGTCTCTATCCAGAGTTCAGATATAGAATTCGGATCTTAGCTATAGGTCAACATCTGATATACCGAGGGCCTAAGATCAAAGGCTCAGCATACTTTTGAAGACTCAAAACCACGAACTCCAAACATTCCAGCTGTTCGAAGCCCTGCATCCAAAAAGGAAGGGGAAAATGAATCATCGATAATGCCACCTTCAATGCCCACCTTTATGGTTCCACACTATACATCGGCGCATCACTTGTAACGAGCCACATGGGATTCTTCTTCTGGTTTAGATCATCAAGCCATATGCAAGTGATGAGCTTACAAATGCACACGATCTCCGATCCAGAAAGAACCGACTGAGACCAGCTGAGATAGCGACCCCAGATTTCTCAGTTCAAAGTAGAAGTGCCGCTATTCGGTCCTGTATGTTTTTTTCTAAGTCGTATTATTGTTTTGGAAATATTTGTATCTTGAAATGGAATTTTATGAAGTACTAGATATTGATTAGATCGGAGATTGGGAGGGATCTCGAGTAAATAGCAATGGTGAGTCTTAGTTTCTGATTTGATGAGTTTGGTGATGTTCTACCATAATGGCACTGGAAATTGAAAAGTAAATGTAGAAAGGCGAACACATTACTGAGGATTTATAGACACACTTGTACCGAGATCAATACCAGTTTCTAGGATCAAGTTTGAAAGGACGACTCGTAATGAACTCCCAATGCCAGGCCCGGAAGGTATTTGATATTTACTGGTCAATGAATGCATTGCTGATCACCACTCCGAGTAGGCCATCTCTCCACTGACTGTGAAAAATCTCCCGATTCAGACGAAGCCGAATTGAGTCCTAGTAAAGCTGCAGAATTTACCTTCGTCCAAGTGGAAAATAAAAGAGGTCCAAGAACAGCAGCTCGTAGTCGTGTTATGCGAGAGTTTTGGCGGGAAAAGAGATTGCAGAAAGTGCAGGAACCCGGGGCGACTCGAAAGAAAGAGTTATATGATCCGAGGCCGAAGAACTCGAAACTTAGAGCTTTACGAGATGTTGATTGTTATCAGCCTATTTCTGGAAACAGAGGAGATGATTTCGGCTCATATATCAACACCCGAGAAGTTGGCGAAGCGGCTAATCGTAAAGCGCCAAGAACACAATTGGCACAACCAAAGCTGAAAGAACTATCGAATCCAAGCACGCTGCCCGAACTGTTTTCAAAACACAGCCAGGGAATCATTCCCCTGAGTAGGACTGGAATCGCAGATGTGGATCCATTCTCAAGATTAAATGTCGGCGAGGGACCAGAAGTACAAAAGCTACTCCATCACTGTAAGCTCTTCAGCTTCACTCCTCTTCCAATAGAATTCCTTCCATTATTCTATTGAATAAACTGACAATAAAAGATTGTTGGGTAGCAGCATCATGTATGGATAGGGAGGCTGCAAGTACGGGTTTTGATAGACTTGGATGGCTATTTTCGAAAGTTATTTGGCTTGACCCCACACCAGGTCATGTTTTTATGGGATTCACTATCCACCATATGGCTCGACTTCATGGCCAGAAAGAACCACCTATCGCCATTAAACACAAAATGGAGGGCATGCGCGTGATCAATGAGAGATTCGATGATCCTGCAGAAGCCCTTTCTGATGGAAACATTGGAGCGGTTGCAAGTTTCACAAGCCATGAGGTAGCTAGTCTCCGTTTTGATTTTATGTAAACGTTCTAATACTTGTATAGTTACTCTCCGGGAATCCAGAAGACTTCAGCATTCATATGAATGGACTAGACCAGATGGTAAAATGTAGAGGAGGTCTTATCGCTTTTTCTGGAAATAGACCTTTGCAGCTTGTGATTGAAAGGTATGCTACACTTGCAAAAGTCCTACCCATGGACACCGAATGACTGCTATTTCTAGTCTAGACCTGTGCAGGGCCTATATACGAATTAGCAGACCAACATATTCGAAGCATGATGCAATTCAACGGAAGATTTGACAAAGACAAGCTCACTTGGAACGTCGACGATCCAATACGAGATTGCAAATATGCAAGCGAGAAGTGATTTTTGCGCAGACTTTATTAGGATGGTTGATGGTCTAGAGAGGGCCACAGCAGTGGTCAAAGATGCCGCATCCAAGATAATATTCCAAGAACAATGGGACAAGTTCAGTGATCGTGTCTTTTCTGAAGCGATAGGAATGAGTTGGCTTCACCCAACTGAGTAAGTCATAGATGAGAGGCACAATTCAATTTGGAGATGTTTTCGGCTTGCATCCTTGGTTTATCTTCAGGTGGCTTTACATGACCTCTTTACCACCTCACAACCTAAAGGACAATACTTCCAAGCCTGCAAATATCACTTACTTGACACAACCACTGATTGGGGCAGAGCTATCGAAATGCTAGCCCGTGTTATTCTTCTGGGAGAGCGCTCGAAGACAGAAAGACAGAGGAGAGCATGGTATGTAGCCAATGCGATGATAGAGTTGCAAGACTTTGGGCTGGGGAAATGGAGAATGGCAGAAAGTACCTTGTTTAGTTATCTGGGATCTTTATCTGGGAAAATTGAAGGTGGATCAAGCAGACCACCTAATATAGCCTTGAGCAGAAACCTTGATATATGCAGCGGAGACTATATTTCAGATGGTGAAGATGGTGGCTTGGAACTCTTCTATGATTAGAACGTTCTGGTACCGTTGTATCAGCAGTTTCTCCTCAGCTGCAAAAATATACTACGATTACAAAGCTATAAACTTTGCTTCCATCGCGGATGTAGAGAACGAGGCTTGAATTGAGCAACGGAGTGGAACTCTGGATATAAGGTCTATTCTTAAATCCTTCTTTATAATCAACTTTGAACGACGCGGAAACGCCGATGCATGCACCTCAAAAACGCAAGTCTAACGCCTAATTGAGTGGCTCGATTCGGTATCCAATAGAAACTAAAAACTCTGGCTGACTCTGCAGATACACAGCGGGATAATACCAAGCTTAATAGCATACACGTGAATCTCCAGAAGAAAAAGTGCACGCACCCGATTTGGTAAGCCTCATCATTCCTGCACGCAGGATAAAAAGCGTTCGTTTTGTGCGACCAATTCCCGAAGAGGTTTGTGCATTCAAATGATTGTAACACAAAGACTCTACTTCTATAGTGTGGCTGCCCTCTCACCGACTATAATACCTGTGAAAGTGATGTCAGACTCAGTTCGGTCCCCTGAAAAGGCGGGCATTGAAAAGTTCGATAGATTCTTCTACGGGTTTTCTTAGTTGCCGTCTCGGATCTGTAAGCAGTAATATTTTATGGTGTGTGTGATTGAAATAGCCTATTAAAAGGCTATAAATTTAAACTGCGTAATATCCGCCGCCGCTGCCTAGAACGTCGGAAACCTACGGCGGCTGGAGGTTTTATAAGCTTTTGGTGTCATAGTTGATTACTGATTATATATATACTTTCATATCCTTCGAGGACTTCAAGGTATAGACTTAATTTGAAGTGAAAACAATTGTCCTAACAACTTCAAACTTACACAAGCTAAATCTTTCAAAACACGATTCAATATAAAATGGCAATTTCTACTCCAATTTGGTACTCGCCTCCTTCACCAAATTCTATGACATTTGATCAAGATGCACCGTGTGATCTGAATACTGACGCATTCCAGTCTGCTTTTCCATATGTATGTTCGATCCCTGGGCCCATTAAAATTAAGGTATTAACATGACGAACAGACAACCTGTATGATCTCACAAGCGGATAGTACATATACCATACCGCCATATCCGAGCCCATATCTTGATACCATTGATATGCCCACGGTACCGGAATTGGATCAGAGCACTTCAACGAAACACAGCGGGAGAAATTATTGGATCGGAAACAAACGATATGATTGACGATGTGCCGAATAGATCGGTAAGAGCATACAATTATATCTTAGATAGAGGTAGTTCTTGTTCTCTGAGCTAACAAAGTATAGCAACGAAGCCAAAACCGCGCCGCTCGCGAGCGGAAACCTAAATCTCAGAGTAGTCGCACGCGAGAGACATCGCATGATTCGGCGGACTCAATATCGGAAAAAACTCCTGCGCAGAAGATGGTAAGGATTCCCTCCTATTTATGAAGACTCACCCTGACTTTTTCCAGAGGCGGCTTGTACAGAATCGCGTGTCTCAGAGGAATTTCCGAAAACGCCAAGCAAACGAACGTCAACGACTCGAAGACCAGGTGAAGATGCCTCAGTGCCGAGTTGCATAATATTAGTGATATGTATCAAGATTTACTGAGTCGATATGAGCAAGTACAACGCGAAAAGTCGTCGAGTAGTGAGCTGGTAGGGGGGTGGATGGATGGCGCTGGAACCTTGGAACATATTCAACCTTGGAGGAGTTAAATGGATGAATGACTATAATGATCCGGAGTTATGTATGTTTTTAGGTTGGAGATCTGGTGGGAGAATGAATACCCTCTCTCCGAACTTGTTTTATAGGATGTTGAAGTATAGGATGGATTGGTAAAACTAGAGCTAATCATGGGACGATAGCAGGAAAGTGCATAGTACCAATACCAGAGAACTCTCTCTAGGCAGGGATGATGCAAAACTCAAATTTTCTCAAACTCTGATTGTTCTACTGCAGACCAGTGACCAAAAGACTCCTTTCAATATCCTGTAATATGAATTATCAATCTTCAATCCGACTTTAGGCCGCCTTTGCCGAATCTGCAGCGTCATGGGCCTTTGCCGAGTAGTGGTGCATAGGCATATAAAAGGTGCACGAAAAGGAAAAGCAGGGCGGCTGTGCTACAGATGCAGGCAATCAATGCACATTCGTAATTACTACAGCAAGTTCATACTTTTTTCAAACGTTGTTCTCTGTGTTGATGACGCAAAGGTCAATTGTTTTCTCGGCCCGAAAACTCCGAATGGGATAAAAAAATGTATACTTCGGTCCCCTTAATGCTCATTCTCTGTGATTTACACAGAAAATAAGCAAATAAGGTTCTGCAGGCATAGAAGTCTAGATCCGATTTACCGTTTGAATGGCCCATCAATGATAAGATCCGTCTCAATCTATGAAAAGGAAAGTCAACAATGGCGTGGAGTAAGAGGTGGCCACAAGGAAGTGTAAAAGCCTTTCAATAAGTATCCTGGAAAAATGATGTATTATTATGAGTGATATCTGTGGTTTGAGTGGGTTTTCCTTACAATCTTCGTTGTGATAATCAACCGTGGCCGCATAATGCCTTGGGAATGTATATTCACTGAACGCCTTTCAATGCAATGAATAGTCCTAGTTCCAGCGGACATAAACATGACACCGGATACCCCTTCCTGAAAGCACAGGATCGGTTTCTACTCCTTTCTGTATTCTCGTTCTCCAATTGCCTCCAGTCTTTTTCCTCGGGCTCGTTTCCACTTGTCTCCTTGACACCGCTTATCAAATGCTGGCTTTCCAGCATATAACATATGCCCACCAGTATTTCTCTCTCCACCTCCTTCAAGCTCCTTGCTTAGTGAAATTGGCTGATTGCCTCTAAAGCGTTTGGCATATCAACCAATCCTCGTTTACATTCGCCATAGCCCTTCTTCAACTGCTGGCACTTGGTGGGCATGGTTTCGAGGAGAGGAGCTCGCCAAACAATCTGAAGGTTTATTGCGGTACACCATGACGCAGTCCGACTCTTGTAGGCATTGTGCTAATGCAGCTCCTACGATAAAAAGTTAGCGGGGCAATGAAGAGAGCAAAGGAAGATGCGAACGGATATCTTGGCAAGAACTCGCATGTCGAATGATTTTTCTTTGGTAATTCGAGATAAGATAAATTACGTTTCTAGTTTTCGAAATGTAGAAGGTTTAATCAAAGTAAAACATAAACCATAGAATGGAGGCTATGGACGGTTATCATGGATAATTGCATTTCTTAGGCACAAACGAAAGTTCATCTATTATTCTTACTAGTACTATCTACCTAGGAGCTTAATAATAGGAAGGCGTAACTTCAAAAGTCTTCCACGGAAGCATCTACAGACCCGTTAGATTACCCGACTCGACCTAGATTGAGTTTCAAGTCCCCCAGTAAGCTGCCACTGAGTGATAATAAAGGAACTGAGACGACAGATAATTCATTCATTCATTTATTAATGTGATCGTTTGATATCCAATTGTCAAGCATCTGATATATTTGACATTTGAATTCTTCCTCTTAATTTTTTCTTCTTTGATCAGCAAGAGAATCATCCACAACCAACTATCAAGGACTGAGGCGCAAATGAAGTGAAGGCGGCGGCAATTGGCAATGTGAAAGTGGATGTGATGTCAGTGAACGTTGGTGGCGATTGGATTCTACGTGTATCGCAGTTCAGAGTGGTATCCACTCAATTCTTTGACTAATATGATTTCTTCGCAGGCACAAGAAATCTAGACTTTGTAAAACCATATATCTTGATATATTAAGCTCTTTATCTGTTTTTCGGTCAAGCTTTCTCCTCTCATGGTATAAAACCCTCTCACCGCTCAAATAGATCCTCAACAGGAGAAAGATAATAAAATGTATCTTCCATTCATCGGACGCCTCTGTCTGTAAGTTCACTGTTTAGTTAATATATCCCGCGGTTGTTGATTGATTATACAGGAGCGAATATCTGGCGCTGATCAGCTCTTTTTTTCTTGTTGGATTGGAAGCAATAATTAGAATATTGACGCTTGCGCTACGTGTGTTTGATACCATTTCTGTCTACATTCGGTAGGTAGCATGAGCTAACGATGGCATAGCTTCAACGATCCTAAAATTATGCTATCGAGCTTCAAGGCGGGCTTTCAACCGGTTTACTTCTGCAGCAGCTAAGAGATCAGAGACACGAAAGCAAGGTTGGAGCAGCCCTTCAGTGGAATGCGAACCAGGAGCGGGACTGACAAACACAGATATATCTACCTCGATTCGAATGCTCCAGACTTTGTAGATCTCTGCGAATTAGCTGTTATTATGCTGAGGAACACGTGGTACAGACAGAGATGGCTATCTGCTATGTGTTCACCGACTCGGGTGGAAGAAAGGAGAAGAAAATAAAAAGTCAATAGTGGGCCACATAGCACCAAAAAGCCTGTTGTTTATTTACATCATGGCTTGCTCATGAATAGTGAGGTATGGGTGTGTTTGACTGATAAGGAGAGATGTTTAGCATTTACCCTGGTGGAAAGAGGATATGATGTCTGGGTAAGTTTGATACATATTGACCTACACTCTTATAGTCGACTGAAGATCTGTAGCTTGGAAACAACCGTGGAAACAAGTACTCCAAGAAGTCAATCCATCATTCACCATCAGACATAGCTTTTTGGAACTTCTCGATAGACGAATTCGCCTTCCATGATATTCCAGATACCATACAATACATTCTAGACACCACTTTCTGCGCTTTCGCTGTCATACATTGGATTCTCGCAAGGAACAGCTCAAGCATTTGCAACTTTGGCTGTTCATCCGAAGCTCAATGATCAAGTAAATGTATTCATTGCTCTGCACCTGCTATGTCTCCCGCTGGTCTTTCGAATGGAATTGTAGATGCACTTGTCAAAGCGTCACCTCAAGTTCTGTTTCTTCTTTTCGGTCGTCGATCAATTCTGTCATCGGCAACAATGTGGCAGTCAATACTCTACCCTCCAATTTTCGTCCGTCTTATTGATATGGGACTATCGTTTCTCTTTGGCTGGCACGCCAAAAACATGTCCACATCACAAAAACTCGCAGCATACCCTCATCTCTATTCTTTCACTAGCACCAAATCTGTTGTGCACTGGTTCCAGATTATCCGTACCAAGTCATTTCAAATGTACGATGATGAGCCACAGCGCGTTTAGGTGGCGTGAGCAAATACACGAAAGTCGCTAAATTTCCCACCCGCAACATCAAAACACCAATTGTATTGTTGTATGGTGGCAGCGACTCACTAGTTGACATCAATGTAATGTTGAAAGAGCTTCCCGCTCACACAACCGCCATTGAGATTCCCCATTACGAGCATCTCGATTTCCTCTGGGCTCGTGAAGTAGAAACCCTCGTCTTTCCGCACGTCTTCGACGCTTTGGAATCTTTCTACAATGCAGATCACTCGAAAGAAGAATACGAGCACTACAATCGTGCCCGTATCAACTCAATGCGTATTGGTAGTAACAATAATAAGCTGTTGACTTACTGAGCGAAGAAGATAGTGGAACTCAATCCTTAGGAAGCGGAGCCTACGTCGACGTAGACCCAGATACCACATTCCATCCTGGAGACGAATCATCGCCCGATCTCAAAATAACCGACCTTATGTATAACCATAATAATGCACGAAAAAGAGTTAAGCTTAACTCTCAAAATTCCTACATAAATGATGATTCATCTGAAACCTCACCCATTGGCCCCAATGTGTCTGACCCCTTCCCTCGATTCAATGGCTTACACCGTGCCCTCAAACCTAAATCTCAACACCATCCAGGAAGCTCACAAGGAGAACCTTCTACACCCCCACCTCACTCTAACCGTCAGAGCTCTATCACCACACCTTCCTCACAGGCTCGACTCCCACATCAAAACACCTACTTCCTCCCGCCTCGGTAACCCCCTCCGCAGCAGCTCCATAGGCAGCAATATCTCCTTCGAAGCAAAGGAGGCAAAAGCGGGCCCGGGAATATCGCGGAAGTGGTATCAGTCTCGGTGTGGGACGTGTTGTAGGTGGTGTAGTGTCTGGGCTTGGGGAGGGTGTTAGGGGAAAAGAAGATGTGTATACAAGTGATATGAATAAAAGTAGAGAGGACAGTAGTGCGAGTGCGAGCGATATAAGAAAAGAGAATGGTAAAGGAGGTGGGAGTATGAGGACTTTTGGGGGAGTGTTGAGGAGGAAGTCAGATAAGAAAGAGATGATGTAACTTGTACGGATGGGAGGGAGAGTTCGAATAATGGATATACAACAGTTGGAGATAGGTAAATAGAGTTACAGGCCTTTCTTTTAATGGTTCATGATCGTAAAGATTGGACTAATAATGTTTTTGATGCATTTATATATAGAATGGAAGGAAAATCAGCGAAGAAACTAGGGCGATCAACCTACGAAGAGGCTTATTATTAGATCAAAGCTTGGGTATAGAAACTTGGGGCAAGAGAGCAGTTAATACAATTCAAAGAGCGCATAGAACTATCGCCCGAGTCAAGTGCGCATAAGTACCTAGTCTCAACAGATCACATAAAAGATATGAACATGGATGCATCACCGTACTCAGATAAAACTCCCCAGAGCCGAGCGAGAGCTCCCTGCAAGTTATATATTAGAGTTTGCTTGGATTTCTATAGCTGGGTTCTTGCAGATACCAGATGGGAATTAACAAGTAGAGTAGCGGAGCTTACCGGTGGTGATCTTCGACGGTCTTCCGGGTGAGATCCCTAGACTTCTCTAGTTCGACATGGGTGATTGATTGTTTTTGAAAAAGTAGTTGGGGACAGATGGCGCGTATCAAGTATGAAGATTGTCTACTTGGGGAAATGAATAATGTGATTTGTCTCTATGGGTTTTGTTGAATTTATTTACACGGCTAGTCTGCTTACTATCTAGAATATACAATCCCATCCTGTTAGTTCTCCCTTTCCCGTTCCTTTCCTAGGTATTTGTTGATTATTTTATACAATTCCTTGGTAAGACATCAATTTCCTGTCCTTTCCATTCCAATCTACCCAATTTCATATATACAATGCACCGAAGTCGAATATTAATTCCCATGGCCTTGACCCGATTTCTCATTCCCCATTCAAGCCAGCAGCTATCTGGATACACTTGGTTATTCGTAGCGGAGCGGGCCCAACTTCGGGCTCATAAACCTCCAAGTGAGATGGCGCTTCCATCCAGAGTACCACATAATGAGCTTGTTGAATTTGTCTCGTAGAATAGTGCAAGTGAGAAACGTAGCAGTTATGCCGGCAACTGAGCCTCATAACACCCATATTTCCATCTATAGATCTTCCACCTCAGTCTTGACATCACCATCTTCTTTCCCTGCTTTCCACCGGGAGTCTCCAAGCCAAAGTCACTAAGAGTGACACGCCCATAAGTCCCAATCCTCCATACTATAGGCACTTCTCTGCCCGCCCACCAGTAGACACTTGTGAATAACAATGGCCCCAACCTCTTCCAAGCTGGCCCCAACTGCGTAAATTACCAAGCTTGCCACCTCTTTCATCCTCGCCTGCTCGAATGAACTGAGAGCATTGAGACCAGTAACCACGGTTGCAGTTGTGATCGCAAGAGAGTGTTGCTAGGTAGAGACCGGATACAGTGTTGATACGGGCAAGGGAGAAAAAGTGCTCCGAGGCACGATACTACACCTATACGAACAGAGAGGAGAGGTGGAAGTCGTCGAGTTACACCACCCTGCAGAATAGAGGCTACAAGACCCATGTATCCTAAAGACGGCCATTGAGTGCGGATGTGTATCCAAAAATCGTATGTCATAAATGCAGAGAAAATTCCATACCCGAGAAAATAGAATAAACGAAGGTGAGTGAGGTTAAGTAAAAAGTGAGAGTTTGTTCTTCCCTGCTTTTTACTCCATCAGTACTTGCCGATACCGTTTTAGCTTGAGTCTTCTTTGCAGAAGAACCAGTTGCCTTAGTAACCCCATTCGTAGCAACCGGCTCTCCGCTCAACTTAGCCTGCGCAACTTTACTAGGCAGTGTCTCCGGCAAACAAATATATAAGTATAGTGTTTCTGTCACAATCAAAAACAACGAGAACCCTGCAGCAGTGGCAAAAGGGTTTGCTTGTACAGTACTGATTGTACTGAGCCAAGCACCGAGAGCAGTCCAAATGTAAAGCTAATACTAAAACATATTCCCACCAATGCCATTGTTGCACCACGTTGTTTCTCATCTGATATATCTGTAGCAATTGCAATTGCTAGTTGAACATTGCCTTCTGAGAGTCCGCCTACAACGCGAGAGAGGAGAAAGGTACGGAAATCCGTGGCGCAAACCCAAAGGAGGACGCTGAGAATATTACCAGTCATACTAGCGAGAAGAGCTGTGCGGCGGCCATATTTATCCGAGAGTGTGCCAATAATGGGGGATGCGAGAGCTTGGAGAAGACTGTGGTGGAAGGTATTAGTAAAAGCTAGGTCAAAAGGAAAAGGAACAGGAAAGTTATAATTGCGCACGAGAATAAACTCCCAAGGGCTCCACCCAACAAGACAATATCATATCGAGAGTCGATCGGTTTCGCAAATGATGCTTTGTAGGTGTTAAGATATGTAAGGATATGCGCGAGGAGAGTAGGAGATTCTGATGATGAGGAAAAGGCTGTTGGCGCCTCAAGACTGTTTCACTATTAGCTATCTCTCCGCATATTGAGAAATCAAATAAACTCACTTCCTATAAAACTCCAATAGCTTTGGAAATAAGGGTAATATGAATGTGAATCTACCAGAAGAGCGCGTCAGTCTACTTTCTTTCTGCCTGCATGTTTCATTTGGAAGGTATATCATACGAGATCTAGAGTTGGCGAGTTAGCAATAGTTTTACTATCTTTGTTGGACGCGCATCTGCCAATACTATGAGACATACCAAATCTAATAGCAGCGAAAAGAAAACGACTTTCAACACCTTCTTCCTCGTCGCTGGATCTACCGGCGCAGCCATTTCAAGTGTATTTGGATAAACCCTCTCGATGTCTCCTGAGAGATGCACTTCCTTTATGTTCCTTCGGAGGTTCGTGCAATGAAGTACAGTAAATCACTTGAAAGTCTAACCAAAAGTCCACTGCGTTTTCCAACGGTAGGTAGTTAATCAAAGGCTCACAACAAGGACCCTTACGCAATAGAAGGAAGGGTTTGAAGAAGAACTTTGAGTAGTTATGAGAATAACAGCAGAATCACTATAACTTGTATGTGTGATACATTCTCTAAGCTTTATGTAGGCACGAATAATACTCTGTACACGGTTTCCAACTTTTACGTAGCTGGCGTGGTGGGACTTTACCTTTCCATACCTAGGTAAGGGTAAGTTCTCCATAGGTCAGGTAAGATCTTGCATATGAGCCTTCCTCCTCTTCTGGTCCCTTCATTTGCATAAGTTGCATCATCATCCATTTCATTCTCCACAAACATGGAACATCCGCTCCGACGTCCTAAACATAAACAATGACACTCTTAGTCTCTTACCTCTTACTCTCTGCAGACCTCGGACTCGGAACAGCACTAAAAATATATTGTTGCCATGCTTTTCAAACGCTTCTAGTCCTGCAGCCACGCCCCGCTCTTAGAGGTACCGATCGCCCGGCATTTATTTGAAGAAATCCGTAGTCCTTGTCGGTTTATTGTTGACAACTTGGAATCTTGGAAAGTCCGAATACGTCGATGGTTGATTGGTGGGTTTCCCTTCTTGAAACTTTATATGCGAGTAAAGAAGCTTGTGGCATTGATGCAGTACGAGAGTACGAGAGTACGAGGTCAAGATGATGATCAAGATCAAGACAATCCCATTTTGACATGAATAAGAGATTCCATCGCTTGGAAATGAATATTGACGCGTTTCTCATTCGTCAACATCCCACTAGGTCCACGGGGACTGTAACTAGACTTGTAAATGAGTGAGTATTGAAGCGTTATTCATTCACCGACATTGAACCAAATTTGTAAATAAGTATTGAAGTGTCCTCTCATTCGTCAACACCGAACTAAACTTCGAATTGGATGTAATGAGCGAGGATACCACGGAAGTCAAAAGGAGAGAACAATATCCCGATGTACGACAAGAACGTGTGAGAAGGAGTATCCTTTCCTTAACTACCCTAACCTCTGGTTTCACTCTTCCTACTTTCAAGAGTAGTTGCTCATCTATCTATCTATCTATCTATCTCATATCTCATCATAAGTCTATGCGTCTCCCTCAAACCTCACTTCAACCAACTCAATACATACCTAGTATACTTCTTCTCTTCGCCCAATACCCATATATCTAATCTTGATCCATCAATGTATTCGATCCCTTGCCATGGTGTCTTAGAAATCTTGCCCTTACATTCATATTTCCATATTGATATCAGATTCTCACTCTTATCAACGCATAAAACCTGCAAATGATCTACCTATATTTGGGGTATAATATCATTCATTCACAATCTCCTCTGCATACATACAAAGATCCCTTTCTTCGCTACTACCAAGCCAAACCCATCACCATGAAATCTTCGATGATATGCCAACAACAACACCTTGAAATGGAAAATTAACTAAACCTTTCCTTCGTTCATTCGACTTTTCATAAAATAGGAGACGGGTATGCTTTATCATGATAACTTTGGAGCTCTCAGCCACCAAGAGAAAAACTGAAGGTATCTCCCATATCTCTTTAAAAATAAGAAATCCCATGCCATATACCATGAAGAAACAAGAAAATCAATATATCCCTCGAAAATTCTCGTCAGCGTTTTTCATCATTCTCCAATTCATCAAATTCCTGTTGTTCATCCACCGGGAATAGGAAAAATCATATATCGGTCCCCGTAGTATATTTCCTAAACGCCTTTATCACACCCAATCCTGCCCAACAATTCTTTTCTATCGCTGTGTCCTGGGATACTTACGCCGCTCGCACTACTCGTGGTTTTCTTATAGCGAGTATTTCTTAACGTCCTTCCCTTTAAGTTTAGCTCTTCGACACCTACTTCTTCCTCGTATGGTTCCCCTTCCATCAAATGAACCTTCTCAGTCATGGGTTCCTCATCCAGATCAATATCTTCCTCTTCTTCCTCTTCGTTGTCACTTCGGGTGTCATCTGCTTGCCCACCTTTGATAACTTTAATAGCGACTTGAAGAATCATCCAAAACCACATTAATGTGATGCCTTGAAGGAATAACAATGCGCTGAGGAACCCCCATTTGATATTGTTGTTCCAGCAAACAAGTCCGACAGGATCTTGGAATGGCTTGAAAAGATGTCCAAAGCGATCGGGAGCTGGGAAAGGACCCGAAATAGAGCCATTTTTGCCCTGGTAGCACCCGTAGTTGATCACTTTTGGTATATATCTGCCCAGACGGAATAGCAGATAATAGGTAAAATGCATGACGGGCCGTTACCCAAGAAAGCATGAAGAGACCAAACATGAAATCACACAATTTATCGTATCCGAGGTATTTGAGACATTTTGCAGCCTATGGAAGCTGTTGTCAGCTTGCGTCAAGTAGAGTCTTTTGAGGGTTGCTTACTGGGAAGAAAAGATCCACTACATCCATCAACAAAGAATTACATTTGCAACTTTAGTTTGGTGGTAACCATAACTTGTAAAGATCAAAGCAGTTGTAACAATGTGATGTGTGAACATCTGCCAATGGTCCTTTCGGCGTGCCTCGATATTGATAACCATGATCTGTTGAAGCCAGAATGCATACTGGACAAGGATATACCATTTTCGCAGTCCACCAACCTCTCGATTAGGCCAATTAGTCCATAGTTCACTTAAATTCCACCAATAGTCTGAGTTGACGTATATGTACTATGCATCTGTTAGCGAGGGGTTTTTCTAAGAATATGGTACTCTAGCTAACCATTCCAAGTGTCCAAAACACAGAATAGTAGATCATAAGCCAAGCCTGCTCAGCAAATCTTGTTTCATCTCTCGCAGTCTTCACTCCACCCTTTCTTGCCAATGGTCTTAAGACATAATCCATGAAAGCAGCGCGAAGTCCCGTAAAGATCACAATCCAATAGAACACCAGCCAAGCATCATTCCATCCTGCGCAGTACTCGCCAGACTCCGGGTTGTAGTAGGAAAGTTCAAAGAATTTGCGAGTGTGCCTGCGAGCTTTTGGGAAGCAGATGTGCGTTAAAGAAAGAAGCATTAAAAGGTTGACAGATAGTCCTAGAGTTCATTGTTAATGAAAAAAATCGAGAAACTGAGTCAGGCAAGGGAATTTTACCAGTTTGATGGTCCACCACAAATCTGCAAATGATATCGAGAGGACTATCATCTTTCCTTTTGGCCTTTCTCTTACCCATCAATGGGCGAGTTAGAAAATCTGTTGAGTTGTCGAGTTTTTTCTCTATAGGAATAATAGTATCTCCATTTTGATGTGACCATTCTGGCGCAGCTTCGTTTGTCCCATCTTGAATCGTATCGATCGGGGAATTTGAGTTCATGGCGACTTGAGAGGGAGGGGAAGGTAAATTTTTAAATTGGTGGTTTGTCAATTGTTGAGGTTCAATTGAGCGAGGAATACATATATTTCTCTCTCAATTGTCCTTCGAAAACCGAATCTTCAAATGAATGAATATATCATAGAATATCCTACGTTTCGTATTGTAATAGGAGAATAGAACCAGACCAAATTCGAGTCAAAACGAATGTGGGTTAGAGACAGTAGACAATTGAAAGGTGGATGGGACAGTTTTGATGTATCTGGCAGGGAAGAGAAGGCGGTGAATATTTTTCAATTGTTCCGAATCACTTGTGCTCAGTGTACGGAGGTGCTTTTTTGACGAGAGATTTGCGGGCAACAGGTGGAGTCGGATGTTGGAGCCAATTTGATGAGCGTTATGAGTGGCTGTAACCTCATAATACTAGGTAAGTAACATAACAGTAAAGAAGGGGAAGGGGGTTGTTGGGAGGAGAGGACGGGTTTGTTTTACAAATTAGATAGAAGAGGCGATCCCAATTAACAAAACAAAACAAAACAAAACAAAACAATCATATATCATACATATCATATCATATCATGTCATATCATACAGCAGCACCTAGGTAGGTACTGTCATTGTGCGAGTCAGATTCGAGATCAATCCTATACTATACTTAACACGTTACGTACCTAGTAGTAGTAGGTAAGTAGGTAAGTAGGTAAGTAGGTAAGTAGGTAAGTAGGTAAGTAGGTAAGTAGGTAAGTAGGTAAGTAGGTAAGTAGGTAAGTAGGTAAGTAGATTGGCAGAAAGGTAGAAAGGTAGAAAGGTAGAAAGGTAAGAAGGTATGTATCTACTACCTAGGTGCCTAGGTATATTTGTTGCTGGAGAAGATAAAATCCAAATGACATATGTCCCGGTAAGATCATTCCCATTCTTAATCTAACCGTCGCCCATGAACCCAGAGCGTATACGGTATACTACTATACGAGACGAGGAAACCTCCGAATGCCCAAGTATCTAAATTAGGTGTTGGATACCTATCTATAAAGGGGAGGCTGTACCCCCCAAGGCTCTTCCTTCCTGATTCTATTACCTGGGTAGGTCTATACTACTAGGTAGGTAGGTGGTCTTTTCTTCCCATGACCCGCGACCGACCGACGTTGGACTTGGTTATCTCAAGTTCTATCTGAGTTCGAAAACCACTTTTTCTTTCGGAATAATATACTTTACGAGACTCGGAATTACAACCCTTCTTGATTTGCACTAAGCGATCTGGGTCTAGATGGACAATTGGTACTTCAAAGAGGTCACATTATTTAACTTAATTAATAGTTTGAATTTCTTAATTGACTTGAAGAGCAGGAAATACGGTTATACCTTGTTGAGGGTCACAAGGAGTGCATCATGCAAGTACTGCACCACGCCAGCATGTGCACACAGCACAATGACATTTTCGTTGAGGAGCTTTCTTTGGGATTTTACATGTTCCGTTGCCCCTTCAGTGTCAATTATTAGACCCCTGACACAAATAGGAGGGGGCAATCATCAAGCTCAGACCTGTCAGGTTCAGTAGCTTCACGCAAAAACTAACGGCAGAAGAGTTTTTACTGCATGTGAACTGGCGACTTATACATCAAATAATATAATTTTGCTTCAATTAAAGGGGAGAGCACCACTAAAACAAACATATTCGCCCCCAATAGACCCACAGAAACCCCATCCCAATAATTCCAGTTTTGCAAATTGACCCTTAAACCCCCATGATTATTTGTTGCCTATTGAAAGTGGTACTGCAGAAGCTAGATGATACCGTACTTTAGCAGCCTTTTGATGCATGCCACCCTCTGATCATAGCACCCTCTCTAGTTATTTTGTTGGTTGTTGAGAATTCGGAGAATAGCCAAGAACAGGTTGATGATGTCAAGGTAAAGACTGATAGCTGCCGCGATCTCTTCCTCCACATGGTAATGTCTCATGATGAGTTGGGTGTCAACAAGAATATAGCCGGAGAAGATCAGGGCGGCAATTCCAGAATAAATTAACTCGACGGTACTGTTTCCTGGGGAAGAACATAGCCATAAATCCAAAGAGGATCAATGCCCAGAGTCCACCAAACAGATATGGCATCCACGAAGTAAAATCATATTTGGTTTGGCAGGCGAACAGGGTGAGCGCAACAAATATTCCTGCGGTAAGCAAGACAGCTTGAAGGACAATGCGTGAATCAAATGTCGAAACGATGACCGATATTGAGTATGCTTCGAGCGCTGTAAATCCTCCGAGGAACAGTAGGTTGGTTGGGTAAGACTTTCGCTTCCAATATGTCAAAAGCATAAAGCCAATTGCGCCGAACATCTGCAAGTGTTAGTATAGTCCAGATATATCAGGAACACAGCGTACCGAAATCCATAACATCCAAGTGTTTGACTGAATCCAATCTTTGTAGGATTTGCTGAAGAAAGAAACTGAGCTTAAAGCAGCTGTGGCGATGAGTTGCACAGAGCTGGTAACAGTATCAGTATGATGTGAATGTCTAACATTGATGTGGTCATCCAAAAACCAAAAGCACTTCGGTAGAGTTGCGCAATACTCACAGAATAGCATAAACCTTTCTGACAAACTGGAGAATTTGTTAGCAGCATGTTGAGAGCGTTGATAATTCTAACCCCATACCTGCATTCGAATCTCAATGGTTGCTTCAGCTACAGAACCTCCGAACTACATCATTGTCAGAACGAATTCCGCACGATTAAATGCCAGTTATCTTCTAAATACCTTGAAGTCATCCGGGATATTATCCTCACTGCTTCTTGGCCCACCTAAGAGAGCGTCATTATCCGCAGAAGTAGAAGGTTCGGCGTAAGATGGAGGGGCTTGCGAATAATGAGCGGGATCATCGAGTGAGTCTCGCTGAGGAGCGCGAGTGTATTTTGTGTTTTGATGCCATAATTTTTCTGGGCCTCCAAGAGATTTATTATTATTATTGTTATTATTATTCGCGATGCACCGTGGCGTTGAAGTTGAAGAGTTGAAAGGTGATATCGATATAATTGAGCCTAGGTAAGAAGGTAGATGATGGATGCACTTGCGAGGAGGCGTTGACTTAGAATACCGAGGAAGCCTAACGTAATCGTCATATACAGTAATAAACGTGGGGTGTAACGTACGTTAGCGCCGCATCGCCGAAAGGAAAATTGTAATATCTACGCAAGAATGATTGTTATTGTTTTGGCAAGGCTTTTTTGATGCTTCAATCCAAAATACAACGAAAACAGGGTACGCCTCAATAACTTTTGCGGTCATGATACAGGTTTCACTCAATTGAAATCAAATTCACATCATTAAAAGCATCCTCCAAAGTGGATTTGTTATCTTCAAGAATTATTGACCTAATAAGAAATAAATATCGATTTAGCTGCACATTAGAAGGCAATAAGAAACTACGTTATTAGCTTTTTGAAGAGCCAGAATAAATGCAGCGCCGTCAACGACCTGCAAAAAAAAATCCCCAGCTCCAGAAATCCGAACGAAAGCGTATGCAGCAATCAACAGGCATCTCCATCGCCACAAGTCATCCATCCATGTTTCCACGCGTAAACACATTTCCCCTGTACATCATCACCATTAAGCTTCAGCCTCCGTGTGTGTTCCATTGGTTGCTTCGAGATGAAGCACTTTGCTCGCGTTGCATTCTAGCCTCGATCTCCTTCAATTGACTCTCACGAGCCAACAACTCTTGTCTTTTTGCCTCAATCTCTCGTTGCACCTTGATCTCGATCTCCCTAAGCTTCTCCTCCTCACGACGGAGTTGCTCTTCCTTTAAGACGGACGGATTGAGAGGCCAAGTCCTCAGGATTCATAGAAGCATCACTGTGAAGGTATTAGCACGCACCAGAAAACAATCAGAATGAAATAAAACGTACCCTCCACTACCGCCTTCAACACTCTTGCTGAGCTTCTCGGTACGTAATTCTCATACAAGAAGTCGTGGGTGATTTCCTTCAAATCTGCCAAATGGCTGTGTAGAAGAGCACTTCGAATGGCAAGGAAGTCGGAGTGTCTTGGGTTATCAACCTCTACAACACCCCATGGATATTGTCTTGCACGAACTTGGCGTCCACCGATCTCAACAACCTCCTCGGATCCTACAATGGCGAATGGCATCAAACCACGAAGCTCAGCATTTTCCTCAACTGTGTCTTCATCGTCCTCCTCGATATCGTAAGGGAAATTGTAGACAGGGATTCTATAGTGCTCGATATCCTCCATCACAAGCTTTTTTGATTCTGCGAGTTCAGCAGGTGTCAAGGAATCAGCCTTTCCAATGACTGGAATAACATTAACTCTAGGGGAGAGGCGCTTCATGAGCTCAATGTCTAATTCGCGGAGGCTATGGACACGTCAGTTTGGTATTGTGCGGTAGATCTTGAGATTCGACGTACCCGTGGCCGGTAGGGGTGATGAAGTAAAGTAAAGCATGGACACGATTGTCGCGGAAACGAGGGTTACGCTTGATACGGGATTCCTCTGCCAAAATATCGTCGTACTGTCTCTCAAGATAGCCAACAATCTCTCCAAAAACTTCGCACATGTCAGCTAGAACACTTCAAATTGAACATTGTTCCTCCTACCTTGCCTCGTTATCAATTTGGTCTCCAAAGCCAGGTGTGTCAACAATTGTGAGCGAAATACGGGTTCCTTCTTCATCTAATTCCAACTCTGCAAAGGTGTTAATGTAAATTCAGCTTAGGTAGAACAATCAGATCGAGGTGCTGCTCACCAACTGTGATTGGCTTAATCTTAACTCCTTCCTCGATATGAGCATTGGTCGCATCATCAGAGTCCTTGCCAGAGAGAACCTTTTTGCCGCATTAAAGTGTTCACGAAAGTTGTTCGTCCTGAAAGATCCAGTCAATATCGCCTCTCATTCCCATTGTGTGGTTTCTATTGTCGTACCTGTGCCTGATGCACCGCAAACCATCAAACAGAACTGAATACCCTTCTTGACATTCTTCTTTCTTCGCATCTTAATCTATGAAAATGGCTGAGTTTAGTATTGATCAAACTTCGATATGTGAGAACAAACCCAGAGGAAAACTATTGGGGGAGTTGCGGTCAGATTGTCCAAACGTGGATGTAGACCTAAAAAGTGTTGATAGGGATAAACATACAGCATTCAACGGAGACGACATGATGTCTTATTATTACGAAGTCTTTAACCACGAAGAAAAAAACGATTGAACCGGATTGGAAGTGTAAGACGATAAGTAAAATTGAAGAAGAAGAATTGATGGAAAGAATGTAACTTCTTTCTTTCTATTGAACTTTTTTGGAAATTGAAGTCGCGAATTTACTTTCGTAAACCATCGGTCGACAAGTCGTTGCTTCTTCAGGTCAGGGGAATTAATTAGCGAAATAGAACTGGTTGGTACATCAAGCGCTTTACCTAATTCAGATACGGGTGATGAGCTTGTGGAACCAAAGCGGCGAGGCTGAGAAATGGGAATTTCTGGGGGTGGTAAAGTAGGAAGGGAGTTGATAGGTAAAGGTATGTATGTTTCTTTATCTTTGTTCTATTTTTTGGAGACGGAGATGGAGATGGATATGAAACTTAATTACTATGATCAAATGATTTTCTTATCATAGCTTACCTTACCTGCCTGCCTGCCTACTTACCTACTAGTCGATAATTATGAATATATAATATATATATATATATGATGTATATAATAAATTTATGATCATCACAAGATCACATTCACTCCAAGTGAAGGCAAAAGGATAAGAGATTTATAAGATTCAATTTCATGTGCGTATACCCGATTAGGTATAACGTTGAATGCAAACTTTCTAATTAAACCAATCTAACTATCCATATACCACCTGGGCAGTACCTACCTACTAGGTACCTGCCTACTTATTATCATCTTATTATTATTCGGTGGGTAGATACGTCTACTCACTCTGTACCGTCGGGTTTCTTGCTTTCTATGCCATTACTGTATTGATTAGTGAGGTGTACGGTAAGTTAAAGACTAGAAACGTTAAGGGTCTTAAGGCCGCTGAAAGTGACTACCTATCCCTAGTCCTACCCTTAATTATTCTAATTACAAACAGCGGATCCCGTAACAAGTACACGTTGATAGCCTCACTGACAGCCTCTGGCTCACTGGATAATAACAAGATAGCTCATACATACATATCCATACATACCGACAGCATAAGTAGTTCGTTTCTATCATTCACCCATCTCTAGTATTTAAGACATCCATGGATTTCTATTGTCATAAATCATTTAAATAACTCAAAATATCAATTCTCATTAATAACAATGACAGGTTCCACAAGCTCATAATCTATTCTACACTATTTTTATCCGTTATCTTTCTCTTTTTCCCTTTTCTAGAATAAACAATACCGTGGCCCGTTATCGCTATCGAAGATGAATACCAGGCCAGTGATAGAGACCTCGCAGAATCCCGCAGCCTTATCAGCCTCCTTCAACTATGATGCTAGCTGCTTTGCTATTGGACTTGATACAGGATTTCGTGGTATGGTTCAACAGTAGATTTCCCAAAGGACTTATTTTCATTATAAAATATAGTATTCAACTCGGAAGGATGCCAGCATCGAGTTACCAGAGGTATGCCTGAAACCACAACCCTGAAGGTGTGCCAGCACTGATCGAGGTAGACTTCAATGGTGGAGTTGGAACAGCAGAGATGCTTGGAAAGACCAATTATATTGCTCTAGTGGGTGGAGGCAAACAGCCAAAGTTTGCTCAGAATAAGGCATGCAGATATTGGGTATATTAGATGCATCTTCACATGTTAATATCGCTTTAGGTGATCATTTGGGACGATTCAAAACGAAAGGTCGCTGCACAAATATCGGTCCTTACATCTGTTAGAGGTGTTCGAATCTCAAGAACTCACATAGTGGTGGCACTTCTTAACAGCATTCGTGTCTACCATTTCCTTAGTACACCTGAACTATATCAGGCATACGAGACTACCAGCAACCCTTATGGATTATGCTGCTTAGGTGCGAGTACCTTGTTATTTCCTGGCAGAACAGCTGGGCAATTACAAGTAGTAGAGCTCGGTACTGGGAATGTTAGCATTATACCTGCTCATTCGGGAGCCCTTCGAGCTCTAGCATTGAGTCGGGATGAGGAGGTCATTGCAACTGCAAGCGAAACTGTAGGTCTTCGATTGCTCTCATACGGTTCTGACAGCTCCTAAGCTCATGCCAATGCAGGGTACGTTGGTTCGGGTGTTTGCAACAAGCAATTGTGCAAAGATAGCAGAACTTCGACGAGGTGTAGATCACGCCAATATCTTCTCTGTTTCCATTGCCCCCTCGGGTCAGCTTCTGGCTGTTACATCAGATAAATCCACCCTCCATATTTTCGATATTCCACATCCATCGAAGCCTCCACGGTCAGAATCAGACCCAGGCCATCGACGACTCACATCTCTTGGCGGTGGTGGTATCAATAGCCCAACGACACCGGATGCCGATACTAGCCACAAGTGGGGAATTCTAGGGAAACTTCCTTTAATGCCCCGAGTCTTCTCAGACATATACTCCTTTGCAACAGCCACATTTTCCACTGGCGAGGAACCTCTGTCCGCATCTTCTAATCCACTAACAGCAAACGACGCTGGACCAAAGCCCACGAAAGGCGTCATTGGATGGACAAGTGATGAGAGTATAATTGTTGTAGGAGCAGGCACTGACAGTAGGTGGGAGAAATTTATCATTGCCGAGGGTGAAGATGGTAAGCGTTACTGCATTCGGGATGGCTGGAAGAGGGTTCTTAGAGTCGAATAGACTCCCTTTCATGTTTGATGCATATATGTAACGGCACGGCAAGGAGTCGGGATACCATTATGATCGGAGTTGGTTGGGTATTATCATATATGGGTGGGCGTTGCGAATTGTTAAGGGGTGCCATAGGTAAGAGCTTTCAAATCGCATAGACTCAGTATTTATAGAACGATCAAGCTTTCATCAATGCTTAATCTAAAGGCATTTAGAGCTATCAATATTAGGGTTCTCGCATGCTTCATTAGTATTGCCTCCGTCTATCATGTCTGTTCTCTCTTGAATCGTCTCTCCTTTCTCTTCTCTCGCTAGTTCTATCCTTGTCCCTACCTTCTCGTTCGTAACCACGACGCCTTGGCGCATCTTTATCTCTATCTCTCCGTGATCGAGAATCGTATTTATCGTCTTCCATTTCGCTTGGTGATCGTTCACGCCGTGATCTCCTATCTCTTCTGCGATCATCTCCTGGAGATCTCTTCCTAGATTCACGCTCTCTTTCCCTATCGCGACCATGGGATCTATGCCGCGAATGATGACCATCATCTGAATCTTCTTCATCCTTGATACGTCGAGACCTGTGGTGATGTCTATGCTTTCTGCTCTTCTCGGACTTCTCGGACTTGCTTCCCTCTTTGACCCGAGCCAGTGCTTTTGCGACCTCTTCCTTCTTCTCCTCGATCAGGAACGCCTTCATTGGATCATCCTCATCGTGATCTCGAATCAAGAGCGCTAATTCTCTCTCCTCTTTAAGCATAGGCCTCTGTTCTTCTTCTTCATCATCATCGCTACCCTCGCTCTCCTCGCTGGCCCTTCGTTTCTTGCGCCTTTCTTCCCCTTCTCCATCCAAGTCCCCATTCAGATCCATCCCAGGATCCTCCTCGCCTTCTTTTCTCTTATATCTCGTATGATCTACCCTTAAGGTTCTACCAGCAATTACCGCACCTCCTAAGTTGTCGACAGCTAAATCTGTGCTCCTTTGGTCCTCATATTTCAAGAATGCAAAACCTTTGGATTTTCCGGTTTCCTTATCTCGCACCAAATTGATATATGTAGGTTCACCATATTGCGAAAATATAGTTAGTACATCTCCTTCAGATAACTCAAAAGGAAGGCCGCCGATATAAATATAAGCTGTATCGCGATAGTCCGTATGCCATGAGGCAGATGGAGAGCTAAGGACCAATTAGCAAGGCATACTTTATTGCAATTGAAATTCGAATTCATTTAGAATTAATAATAGATTTGTGAACTTACACCCCGTTCTCCAACTCACGTCTATTGAGCTCTTGAATCTGACGAATACTATTCATTTTGTGTATGGTATGCAAAGGATGAAACAATTATGGTGAGGCGGAAGAAACAAGGACAAGGCTGCCAAAATAAAAGATTTGGGCCCCTGCCTCGCGTGTTCACTGCACCGATTCGCGCTCACAACTTATTATGAAGCTTCCCCAAACCATAGAACTTGATGACTGAGGTCTAGATCAACCAATGCGATAATTACGAGCCACACTGATTCTTACCTTCCATATATCGAATGGGAAATTTTTGGGTTACGAAGAATCAACGACAAAACCTAGGCTTGAAAGATCGACCAACAAGCCGCATGGTTACGGGAGCGATATTGGGGAAAGGAGGTAAATAAACCTTCAAGACAGCGAATATGGCGAACAATAGGGCATCAACATACACGCAAGCCACGACATCGACGGATGATGAGGAAAAGAAAGATATGTGGTCATCCATGTTGGATGGAGTAGCGAGTGGGAAACGATTGCCGGAGAAGAATATCCTTGTGCTAGGTATTGCAGCAGCATCCCGAACTGCCAAAGAGGGGAAATACTAATACAAATCAGGAGGAACCGCAGACTCACAGAGAGAATTTCTAGAGGCTTTGTCTGTAGACGAGACCAGGAAATCTCAGGAAAGACAGAATAGCAAACAACCTCCTATTGCAAACAACTTCGCTTTGGGGTACACATATCATGATGTTTTGGATGCGGATCATGAGGGTATGCTTTATCCGTTGCAGTTGATCATTTGAATGAGGATCTGACATTATCTAGATATCTTGGCTCGATTATCTTTATATTTACTTGCTGACCCTTCACCCTCCTTCACGCCTCTAATGCAACCACTTCTCACACCTCAAACGATCCCGAACACACTTATTGTCATTCTGCTAGATTGGTCACAGCCGTGGTTCTGGCTGAGAGAACTTCGAGACTGGATACGTCTTCTGCGGCCGCTACTGATATCTTTGGATGAGGACTGTAAGGAGAAAATGGAGGAGGTTATGATTAGTTGGAGGGACAGGGGGCGCGGTGGAAGTACTTTGGACGGTGGAGGAAGCACTGCTACTGAGGGAGATGTCAGTTTGCCGTTGGGTCCTGGAGAATGGGAAGAAGCTTTGGGTTTGCCACTATGTGTGGTTTGTCAAAACGTAGGTTTTACAGTGCAGACACTAAATGTGCTCTATTAACAAGTACCCAGTCTGACAAAATCGAAACACTGGAGAAAGAGCGCTCGTGGAAGGAGGACGAATTCGACTTCGTTCTACAGTCTTTGCGCACAATTCTCCTCAAGCGTAGGTTTGATGTCTAGTACACTCACATATACATGCTGACTACATCAGATGGTGCATCTCTCATATACACAACACCAGGAATTACAAGTCCCCTGCAAGGTTTAATACACTCTTCTCTTGGCATACACTCTCTTCTCAAACGACAACCTATCAGGCACAATGTCATTGATCGCGACAAGGTAGTTGTGCCCCCTAATTGGGACTCCTGGGGTAAAATCCGAGTCCTGCGCGAAGGTTTCGATGTAGAAGAAGTAAACAAAGGCTGGTCACTGGATATTGAAGAAGATCAAGAACCCATAATGAACGGCGATGGTACAAGTACATCATCACAGCCAGAAGAAACTTTATCAGGAGGCGGCGCTGTATCAGCGTACGAAGAAGTCATTCGTGATCCCAGCCTCGATGCCTTGCAAGCAACATCTGCAGAATCGCAAGGTCTCAAAACTGGAGGTATCCAGTCCAGATGCTCAGAATTTTCTGGCCTCTCAAGTTGAAGTGCTACATACAATTAGTCAAGGACCTGATGTCTCAAGCGTGGATAGTGGTCGTTTAATTAATGGCCGGAAGGTATCAAGTGAATATGGGAACGGCGATGAGAAAGTTTCGGATGAAGGAAGGGTCAGTGAGCATATTGGACCTGTGCAATTCAATATGGGTGGTATTCAGGTCGATGCTGATGATATGTTGCAAAGATTAAGAGTATGTGTTTTCTCCAGCACGGAGATTTTGCGCAAAATTAACAAGACACAGGAACGACAAGCATATTCATCGCCAGAGTCAACAACACCTGGTGCTCGTACTGATGCATCAGCAGATGGCAAAGTTCAGAATGAAGCATTAGCATCTTTCTTTGCTGGACTAATGAAACGGGGTGGGACGGCGCAGAATAATCCTAAACCAGGAGCTTCGTCCTGAGCATTCGCTTTGCTTTGACAGCTTAGCACAGATGGCATAATCAGCCAGAGACTCTATCCTGGCATCCGCCAAGTCAATATATGAACGCAGAAGATGACGGGGTGAACGAAGCAGAAAGGAGGCGGTGGTTGAGTGAGGAAAGTAGTGAGTGCCTTTTTGCATGATACCCGGTGGGCTGGCTAGATGTAAACTTATACATTTGTTCCATATCGATGGATTTGATTCAGACATTTCGTGGAGTGTCTCCTGGAAAGATGGAGTGGTGAGGCAGTACATGACCATGCTTAGGTTGAGGCGAAAAGTCGCGTTTTGTGACTTTCAATTGAAGTCAATATGATCACGACAATTAATTATTTTAGATATGCAACAAAATTTTTCAAATGGAAAAGGCAGTATTCTATTGGCTTGTTACTTCACTAAAAAAGTGAAGACTGTGTTTGTTTGTTCATTGTGATTGGTCTATAGCCATTCACTCTGCTATAGTCTTATATAAAAGAGAAAATATTCTTCATGATCATGCTTTGTCACTGTCTTTCTTCCTCTCATTCATGCTTCGCTTCAGAACTAATCCAGGTACTTCTCCAACAACTTATCATCCCAACTATGCCTTCAGTTAGTTTTCCCCTCACATCTATTCTTTCGGAAATTAGAATCACTCACCTCAAATATTTCCCACTTAATCCCACTTCCTTTAGATTCTCATCGATAGCTAATCCTGCCAGAACACCACCAGGTTGCTCCGGTTTCAGTAATTTCCCTGCTTCATATAACCCAAGAAATTTCTCTGCATCTTTCTTGTCCATCACTCCGTTAGTGCTGTACCCCCTGATTTCCCGTTGCATGTCAGTATCGACGACGCCGGGACGGATTGCGAGAGAAGTGATCAGCGGTTCTTCGACGGAAAGAGTCTGGGCGAGATGGTTTAGTGCGATTTTGGAGGATCCATAGGGGCCCCAGGTGCTATAGGAAGAGGCTGCCGCACCGGAAGAGGTGAGCAGGATGGTGCCTTGGGTTTTGCGGAGGTGGGGAATGGAAGGGGTTATCTGTGTGGAAGTTAGCTCTTGTGTGATGTCCATGTGGGGTTGGTAGGGGGGTGAACAAATGCCAGGGCGCTGAAGAAATTGATGTCGAATAAGGTGCGCCATTCTTCTGGGGTGCTGTCGGCTATGCGTATTACTGGGGATAAAGTTCCGTGGTTGACTATTAGGCCGTCGAGTTTGGAGAACCGTTTGATAGTGGTATCCACGGCTTGGTGTCCTATCTGGTAATGGAGGATTTGGTCAGTTGAGAGTCCATGGATATTCCGTAGATGAAAATTAAAACAAAAGCTCCGTATTGTTCTTAGAGACGATATAGCTCCTAGTTATAGAAGTCTATACTTCAAACTCCCAAATCTAGTAGAAGCAGATGACTACCTGCGCTTCCATCGTACTCTCCACAGAGGGTAACAGAGACCGTCCAAACCCCAAAAGTCAGACCCTCCGCTCAACAACCAACCTTGAAATCACTCAAATCCCCGACAACAACTTCCACCTGTTCTGGATACTGTTTTCTTCAATTCCTCCATGGGCCCTGCAGTTCTAGCTACAAGTACCACATTATGTTTTTCCCTAAGAAGTTTCTGAGCAATAGCAAAACCGATTCCACGGCTCGCACCGGTAAGAATTATTGTTCTGGGTGCCATTTTTTCTCTTTTAGCGATGGAATTGTTAGAAGATCATGGTGGTGTGAATAAGGTAAGTCCACTACCCTACTTTCCGGCCACCCCCTTTCCGGCCACTTTTATCACGAAAAATGGTCATTTTTCGGCCATTTTTCGGCCATTTTTCGTGGTAAAAGTGGCCGAAATGGGGGTGGCCGGAAAGTAGGGTAATGGACTTATGTGATGATTGTGCTGGTTGTGAGGAAGACGTGACGAGGGAGCATTATGTGTTTTGGTGGGGCAATTAGAGATCTAAAGCTTTTTATCCTGAGATGCTCGAGATACGAACAAGTTCACCTACCTACTACGTACCCATGCATGTATACAACGCACCCTACAAAAATCAGGTAACACTTTTATTCTATAGGTATGATCATGTCATCGTCAATTCTAAGATCCGACTTCTAAAATGGTGAAAACAACAGGCTTCACTCTCATTGGATCGTTACGCCATATCATGTGCATGGAAGGGCGTAGCCGTTAAGTCATGGCAGCAAGAGAGCGTCTAATTAAGATATATAGATATAAAAGTGACATTTTTCGTATACATTCATTTTTAAGTTGGTAGCCTTTCAACCTTTTCATGATGTCCAACACCGTAATCCTCGGGACAGGTATAATCGGTCTCTCGACCGCATATTACCTCTCCCTTTCCCAGGACCCCACCACAATTCATCTCGTAGATCCATCTCCTACCCTTTTCTCTTCCGCGTCTGGATACGCAGGTGGCTTTCTTTCTCGAGATTGGTTTGCTGAAGAGTTATCCGAGCTGGGCCATTTGAGTTTCGAAGAACATAAGAAACTCGCGGATGAGCATCAAGGAGATGAAAAATGGGGGTACAGTGTGAGTAAGAGTATGGGTTATGTAAGCCATATCGCTGCAGGAAAGTCAAGAAAGAGTGGGAAGAAGGGGGCTAGGGGAGATGATTGGCTGAGATGTGGTGGAAGTAGGGTCGAGACTGCAAGTAGGAATGAAGCCAGAGATGCTGCCGTTGAAGGACCGGAATGGTTAAAAAGGAGCGAGGGTGATGAGTTGGAAGTCATTAGTGAGGAAGGAAGTACAGCTCAAATGTGAGTTCCAAATGGCTTCCCAATTATCCAAAATCACCTTAACACATGAAGTGACCCCCTGAAGTTATGTCAATTCCTCCTCACCGCCTGTTTGGCCCACGGCGTACAACTTCACCATCCTGTAAAAGCTTTATCAGTCCGCCAAGACATGAGATCTGAAATATCTAGTATACGTATCTCGCACACTTCTACAAATATCGAATCTAATATTTCATGTACGAAGATTTTAATAGCAGCAGGTGCTTGGTCGCCCGAGGTATTTTCTACTTTGTTTCCAGAATCAACGGTAAAATTGCCAGTCTCGAGTCTAGCTGGCCATTCTTTGGTTATCAGAACACCAAATTGGAATGGTCAACTGGAAGAAAAAGAATGCCATGCTGTTTTTGCTAGTGATGAGGAGGGGTATTCTCCTGAGGTATTCTCCAGGAAGGGTGATGAGATTTATGTTGCGGGTTTGAATTCTTCCAGTATAGCCTTACCCAAACTCGCGACAGAGTCAAAGATCCAAGATGAGGCAGTGCAGAAATTGGAGAAGACGGCGAAAAGGATGTTCAATCTCGATGGAGACATCGAAGTAATTAGGCGAGGACTATGCTTTCGGCCGGTTACGAACGGGGGGACGCCGATATTAGCGAAGATTCCCGAGCATCACTTAGGTGGAATTATGACCAGAAGTGCTGACGGTGGAGGTGTTTGGCTCGCTGCAGGACATGGTCCTTGGGGTATTAGTTTGAGCTTGGGTACCGGAAAGGTAATGGCGGAGATGATACAAGGAAAGAGTACAAGCGCTGATGTCTCGAGATTGGGCTTTTAACAAGGAACAACTGATGGGTGCAAGGAATTCTGGGCGCAAAGTTTCTGATTGAGATTTCAACTCTTTATAGCCGAGAACGTTTCTCTTTGAAAGCGTACTTGAAGAGTATGCCAACACTTTAACGATATTCCTTCACAAGGTCATTGCTAAAAGCAATCGATATACTACATGAATTAGAGAATCGCAATTTCCGACTCAAACAAGTAAATTAACCCAATCACACAATTTCCCAATTTATGTGTCCATGTTGTATGGTATACTTTAGCATCTTTCTTCATTATGAACCGAACTGCCACTTTGAGGCCTTGAAAATATGCTGGAATCATTGTTCATCATGTTAAATGGAGTTCTTTGGCAGTTGAGATGAATGACCGCTGTGATTTGTTGAGAGTTTTGAGAACTCAGTGCAACGTTGAACGCTTGAAATCAGCTTAAGCGTAAAAGATATCCAGCATAAATTTTCTACTAGGACTGATCTGTATGCTTTTTCCATTTTGCCTGCAAGCTGTAGTTCTGGAATGACCGGTTTCAAGTCAGCTCGTTCTGTGAATTTTTCATTTTGGGTACTCACAAAGCGTTGTCTTCAACATGCTTGAATCTACCGTTATCTTTCAAAAGGTACAGGCTTCTGTAGAATGTAAGTTTTTCATGTTTTCTCAACCCCAGCCCTAACATTCCGCTTAGCCATATTCACCTTGCACACATTCACCATAAATGACCTCCACCAATTGAGATTTGCCAATTTAAAGAACAGTGTCAGAGACCTCAATGGCCTGCATTATCCGGGTACATCAATTGAAACAAGTATGTCATCTCAACAAATCAAAGCATAATAGTGCAGCCTTTAGGGTTCCCGGATTGCAGAACAAAGCTAGCCTTTTGGCAGGGCCAATCGAATCCACTCCTTCTACCTTTTATATGTATTTCAAAAGCACCCGGAAATTGGAGAGAAAGAACTTGTAATACCACTATCTTGAAAATAATTGCGAATAGAAACATAGGTATGTATACAGTGATTCTCTGTTACTAATCGCTGATTGTAAGACTTGAAAAAAAATGCTTTCTGGGGCTGTTATTCTATGTTGGGGATGAAGCTTGGGAAGGAAGGTTATAGAGATTCTGAGATATTACACATCATGCCTTGGCTAGATCAACAGTCCAAATAATGATTCCATCATTCGAGAATAAGCGATGAAGGCTTTGGGAAAGAGATTTCCATTTCTCATGAACCTGCGATGATGATGGCTTTTGTGGAACATAAAAGGCTACGGGGCAAGTGAGTTTCATGAAATAACAACTGCCGTTTCTCACTCATGAATTTTTTAGCTACGTTTGGAAATTTGTAGAAGATTTAATGCATCTTACATCGTAAATGTCGAGGGCGTGAGAAGAACTCATGAACCGGAGCAAATATATGAATGTTGATAACCAGCCAAAGGAGCCATGCTAGAATTAAAGCTGCTGAGCGCATGGCTAAGTGTATTATACAAGACAGTACGCACCTCAAGGGCAGTAAAAAGGGAATTTTTTGAGTAATGAAGTGCACTTGCGTATAACTATGTTACCTATGACTACAAGCCAATTGGTGACACCCACAATTTCTACGAAATAGTTACTATGCTCTTTGCATAAAGCTTCGAGAAATTTCCAAACGAAAGAAAAGTAGTCAAGTCGCCGCGATGGTCTATAGGTAGAAAGAGGATATTACCAACTCAAGTCTTAGTCTTCCACTCGGACTGATGCGGTATAATACCTGGCGATGAGCCTTTCAACTTAAACAATTGTACGAATCCAGTCCTAGTAATAAGGCCATTGTGATTGCCGGCGCTCCGCTATGATATCATTTGTAAAGGTATTCCCTCGATTCATTGACGCCATCCCTATGTACAAACACAATCGTTTCGTCCAGCAGCCTTCCTACTCCATATAACTTCTACTCATCGTCATAGCCACTCAAAGGTTTTCTCGGTCCAGATGGAACTATGCGAAGTACATTCATCAGTAATTGCAAATATCAATGGCTCTTGCGGAGCAATCTATGCAAAGACGTACTCGGATATGTTAAAGGAATTTGCGGTCTTGGCCCATCTCCAAGTCTATGACGAATCTTTGGTACTGTAAGAACGAGGACTGGTCCAATGCTTCCAATAACTAAGGAAAAGAAGATAGCGGGCTTTTCAATGGCTGCCCATCGCATGTACCGGAAAGGTTGGGAGAAGAATCGTGGTATTGTGGACGACATTTTGTCTGCGGCTATTAGCATCTTTCTCGTATAGAAGAGAAATTATGCGTACCTGATCAGATCACAGATGATTCACAACGATTCCTTACTGTTGAATATTTCTGCGGGGTTCAATATCGCTCGATGCTTGAAGTTCGACGTTGATGTCGCGAGTTTGTAGTATCATCACGTGCCGTGGTCCGACGCTAAATCACAATCCTTGTAGCTATGGGAAACTCTTGGCATTGCATACGTTTCCTAAAGCTTCAAGCCGCGCAATTCACAACTTTGAGAGAAAGAATATTGCAGTCGACCACAACAAAAATATGAGGTGGATTCTTTCTTTTCTGTTACTGGGTCTTCTCAGTGCCGTCTCAGCTTTGAGCTCCGGCGGAAATAAATTACTGGTTGTGTTGGAAGAATTGTCTGAGAAGTCAAAATACTCAAAGTACTTTGGGGATCTTGAAGGTAAGTAGCTGTTTCTAACAGTGATTTGTAATTGTATGTTCTATGATATTAATTATTATGCGAATCTAGCACGAGGATATGAATTAACCTTCGAATCACCCAAAAGCGAGAAATTGGGACTTTTTGAATTGGGGGAGCGATCCTTTGACCATTTACTCGTCTTACCATCAAAGTCAAAAGGTACGAACCCTGATATCACTCGAGTAAATCCAATTAACACGTAGCAGGTCTGGGACCAGCTTTGACACCCAAAGTTCTTCTCGATTTCATCAACAAGGGCGGAAACATTTTATTAACACTCTCATCCGCTCACCCCACCCCCACTGCCCTTGTATCGTTACTCTTAGAGCTCGACATTCACCTCCCTACGGAACGCAATTCTCTTGTTGTTGATCACTTCAACTATGATACTTTAAGTGCTGCAGAAAAGCATGATGTTGTTCTTCTGCCACGACCAGATGCTGTCAGACTAGATGTCAAGAACTACTTCCGTGGAGATGGCAAAAGCGGGGAAGTCATTGCTTTCCCAGAGGTGTTGGACAGACTTTGGGAAATGCTAGTCCATTATTGACCCCTCTCCTCCGAGCTCCAAGAACCGCATACTCATATAACCCCAAGGAGGATCTGGAGGGTGTAGAAGACCCATTCGCAGTTGGGCAACAATTATCACTCGTTACCACCATGCAGGCTAGAAACTCTGCAAGATTCACAGTTGTTGGGTCATCAGAGGTTTTAGAGGACGCATGGTTTGATGCTAAGGTCAAGCGCAGCATTGGTTTGGGGGGTGTTGGATCTGATGCCAAGGAGATTAAGACTGCCAATCAAGAATTCTCGAAAGAGGTTACCGGCTGGACTTTCAAGGAAATTGGAGTTCTCAAGGTTGGAAGCATCAGGCATTATCTCCACGAGAATGGTATCAAAAGCAATGATATCAACCCAAAGATATACAGAATTAAGAACGACGTGGTAAGTCAAGCAACTTTCATCTTGGAAACATCGCTTACAATTTAACAGACATACGAAAATCGAGCTTTCCGAGTACTCGTGGAACAAATGGGTCCCATTTACCCCTCCAACCGGAGACTCCCTCCAACTCGAGTTCTCTATGCTTTCACCATTCCATCGCCTTTTGCTCGAACCATCCACTACCACTTCTGATTCACAAACATACACCACAAGCTTCAAGCTCCCAGATCAACATGGCATTTTTAACTTCAAGATCAATTATAAGCGACCATTCCTCACCAACATCGAGGAAAAGAACACTGTTACAGTAAGACATTTTGCCCACGACGAATACACGCGAAGTTGGGCAATCAGCAATGCCTGGCCATGGATTGCCGGAATCGGCGCTACAGTTACAGGCTGGGTTGCCTTCGTTGCTCTTTGGTTATGGAGCAAGCCTGTACCAGTGAAGCTGACGAAAAGTGGAAAGAAATCTCAGTGATAGAGTAAAATAGGATCTAATGATTGTGTGTATGATAGAATCAAGAATCTATAGGGCGAGCAGAAATGGAATTTCACCGCAAACTGTTACATATATTTTATGGCAGGGACTAGGCTGAATTTGAAATGTGCATATTAGATCCAAAGGATTCTGATGCCATTGTTCGTAAATTTGCTGGTGCTCACAATGAGGATCAGTGAGGTGAACTGGGTATTGTTCAAGGAGTAGCATTAGAGGCCTGATGGTTACAAATCAGAGCTTAATGTTAGAGTCAAGCCTATAAATTTTCAGAGAACATAAATTTATCTAGGTATTTTGTGATATCATTGTATCATTTAAGTTGACCGCTTGCTCCTGTATATCAATTTGAACCTATCATATTCTCTCACAGCAAGTAAAGAAACTACTACACTTGGTATGAACTCTCCGACTAATCTTAGTCCTCGACAACAGTGAAAGCCTAAACTGCCCAATAAACATCTATACTTGCATCTTCCACAGTATTACTCCATCCCGCATACCTCGCTTTCGCCCAAATCGTCACCACATCTCCAATCTTAAGACTACGAACAAATTCGCCGTTTGCGGTTTCTCTTCCTCTACCTTGTGCTTCTAATTCGTCGGCCTCGGGACTGTCCGGGTGTATATCATCATCGAATCTCCATACAATTATGTATTCCTGCGAGGCATGTGTTGCGGTTCTGTTTTTCTGTAGGTATTTTTGGTCGGGGTTGAGTGTATGCTTAAACGTAAGTGAGTTCGGAAGGTCAGTAGCATTGTCTCTCACAGAATTCTCTGGGTTACTCTGAACACCTGGGGAGATAGTTTGTAAGCCACATACTATCTCGTTCGTTGACTCTGAAGCCGGTGATTTGGATTTGGAGAGGTGGAATTGTGGGCCACCAGGAATAAGTCCTGCTGAATTCATTAATATTTGACTTTTATGACAGGATAGGCAGTCGGTGCCAGCCTTAATGGAATATATTATATACCGTTTGTGGTAGCAATTGTTCTTTCCAAGCCGACATCAAACCACGTATGCGATCCTCTGTATGATGCCCTGTCCTCGCGTGCACCTCCCCATCCCTGATCATGACTTTTGATTCGGAACACAATTTTCTTGCAAGGGAATTCGCCCCGAACTTGTGAACTCTCACTCCAATTCTTTATAACCTCCTCTGTGGCATCTTGTGGGACTTCTCGATCTTGTGGCCAAGGAGTGGGTAGTTTTGTACTGTAGTTCACCTGGTCTTCTGAACGCATTTGGAAAGATTGGTCATTGCTATTGTCTTCAAGGTAGCCGATGGGAAGAGATCGCAGAATAAGTTGGTTCTCTTGATCACCGCTCCGAATGATGATTGGTCTATGAATGGTGATTCCTTGATGACCAGGATTGGATGTAGTATGAGGCCAATATTCGGATAAATCCAATATGGCATCTATGAGCTCTAGAGGCAGTGGAGAATCTGGGCGTAGAGTAAAAAGGATGTTTTTGACAGAGAGAGTACATCCTCGAGAGATGGTTGATATCTATCATCAGAGTCATAAAATTGCATACTGAGGGGTAGTTGTCGCTCATTAGCGTTTTGGTTCTTTGTTTTGTTTCAGTTCCTGACATTATATTGGAAATGGTTTTGTAAAAGTCTCTCCCGAATTGAAGCATGTTTTTATAGATACGTAATGGTCAGACATTTAGATCCAACAGTATATACTACTAGTTGGTGTTGGTTGTACCAATTGAACAGCGCCCCGTAGTGCATAAATGCTGTTGTTGTTGCCTCCATGACGTACCCACTCGAGCCCCCAAGTAATTTGACAGGGGCCATAGCACTAGCACGCACAAGTCTAGGGAAACGGGGAAATAACCGAGAGCAATACGGAGTATGGTCATGCTATCTGCTTATCTTCACGTGACTGGAAGTATCGGCTAATCTATATACAATGGGTAACCTTACCACTCTTTTACCACAGAGACCTCTACAAGCCTGACAGCTTTTAAATTCTTCACGACGGCAATCATGTAAACCATGCCTTAGTACCTGTAAATTACAAAAATCCTAGCTAGCTAGTACTCCACCCAGAGGCCCCCCTCTGGGCGTCATTTGTCCAACCCTGGAATAGATGGCTAAGGTTTGCACGTGCAAGCACGTGCGGCCTACGGCCTATGACGATAAATACATCAAATCAAATAACCTTACCACTCGAACTCTTTGTCTCAATTACAACAAGCAAGCATACTTACTTCCGTTGCGCATATGATATATAGATAGGTAGGTAACATTTTGTTACTCTAACAAAATCAAGTCTGTACATTCACCTTTGTTGAACTTAATCAAATCTCTCATTGAAGAGCCCTTAAGAACAACAAACCCGCTAAGGAGAGTTCCAATTTAAGAATTCCATGAATCCCATGATAATTTTCTGTGACTTGTAGAGATTCGCTTCAAACCCTTGTTAACTCAAAGGTCACGTTCTAGCACGCAATTGGTTGAAAGAAATCATGGGTCTGGAAGCTGCAGCCATGTTGAATTACCTAGGTAGCTAGCTAGTAGCTGCATTTTGGTGACCGAAATCGCTGACAAAACAAAATACAAATTATTTGTTGAATGTAAGTTTCAAACTTCTCATACTTCCATTAGAGAATGGTTTCCCTTTACTGCAAACATCATCGAAGATGAATACCGCCAGAAGTCTTGTCGCTACTGCGAGAATAGGTGCGAAATATACTAAGACTGTGCCGAGATGTTGGGCAAGACAACCGTCCTTCACATCTACCACCCTCTATACAGGTCCTCACAGAATTTATCGAGGTCTTATCATGGATCTGATTTACGCAATGCTAGCGCAGCGTCATTGGCAGAAGCTTCTAATCCAGCAATGGCATTTCCTTGTCTAGATGCCCTCGAAACCAAGTCTGCCACTTTGGAAGCTCGTTCTCTTTCAAGCGGCCCAGAACCATCGTATACTAGCGGAGTTACCCTCAAATATCACTGTGATGACCCTTTGTCATTGGACTGGGGAGGAGTATTACGAGAAATTTGACATTGCTTATGAATCATGGGGTGAAATGAACGCAGACAAATCGAACGTTATTTACTACACACCGGATTGTCTGCATCTTCACATGCACATTCGACGCAAGCGAAATCCTAAGCCAGGGTGGTGGGAGAAGTTTATAGGTCCAGATAAAAGTCTCGATACGAACAAGTACCATATCAATATTTACAAATGTTATTGGGGGATGTTATGGTTCAACTGGCCCCTCGACAATTGACCCTGCCGATGGAAAACGATATGCAACCAGATTCCAATTCTTACCATGGAAGATATGGTTCGGGCACAATTTCGATTACTCGACAGCCTCGGAATCAAAAAATTATATGCTAGTGTTGGTTCAAGTTATGGGCGGCATGCAATCGTTGGCTGCCGGTGTTCACTTTCCTGAAAGAGTTGGTCGAGTGGCCAGTATTTCAGGATGTGCGCGAAGCCATCCCTACAGCATTGCAATGCGCCATACTCAACGGCAAGTGTTGATGATGGACAAGAATTGGAATCGAGGATTTTACTATGATCATGTTCCTCCTCACGCAGGCATGAAACTTGCGCGTGAGATTGCAACCGTAACTATCGTTCAGGGCCTGAATGGGAGTTAAGGTTTGGTCGAAGAAGAGCCAACCCAAGCAAGCAGCCTGCGTTGTGTCCAGATTTTTCTTATTGAGACATATCTCGATCACGCAGGCGAGAAATTTTGTTTGGAATACGACCCAAATAGTCTTCTCTATGTCAGCAAGGCTATGGATCTCTTTGACCTTGGCGCGACGAACCAGTCTGCGGCTTCATCGAGGAGAGCAGATAATTTGGCACGTATCAATCCGGATCTGAATCTGCGTCTTCCCTTGGAGAGATGCCGCATGCAGCCTTACTCTTCCTGACAGCCCATATGAGGAACAACCCGAAGCAAAAGGGCCAACAGATCTTGATACAAATATTGAGGCATCTTCTGGCCCTCCTGCTGACTTGGTATCTGGAATGAAAGCTATGAAAGATCATCCTACTCTGGTCATGGGTATTGCTAGCGACATTCTGTTCCCGCATGGCAGCAAAGAGAGGTGGCTGATACGTTAAGGAAAGCTGGGAATACTAAAGTAAGTCATGTCGAGCTTGGGGAGGATGTTAGTCAATTCGGACATGATACGTTTTTATTGGATGTGGAGCATGTCGGCGGACCATTGAAGAAGTTTTTGGGTTGAAAGAAGTGTTACAAGCATCTTCATAACCCAGATGTATTTCACGAATGATAAGACCAAGCTTGGCTTGATGGCATTTATGGAGCTGAAAAAGTGGCGTACACAATTTGTATTTTGGATATCGAAAATCCCACGTACTTTTCAATTCTCATTTGTCACACCTTTCTCACCGTCCACGTTTTCATGAATTTATCCAATCCACTGATCCAATTTATCAATACAAAACTTTTTTCAATCTCTTCATCGGGATTGTCCGACTTCAGTCTAGAGCCACACATTGTCCCGCCTCTAGTGTCTTAGCTTCAGACGAGATCCAATCATAAACCATATCTTCACAAACTTCGCTTGTCAATTTAATCCACAACTTTCATAACTCTCCACTTTTAAATACTAGAAGGCAATCTATAAAAGTTAAGGACATCTGAAATTCCCATCATTGATTCCCTTTTCCTTCTCAATACTCTTCACTGGATCTTTTCCTGTGTCTGTTTACGACGCCGGTCAATGAATCAGATAAGATAATCATAACAGTGAGCGACTTGGAGTCTTTGCGCTCACTATTTATAAGGGTGGGAAGAGTGAAAGACTTGTTTATTTCTTGTTAATTTTTGGGGGTAATTGGTTTGCGTGCGGATAAGTCGCCTAATACATCAAAACCCCTCATTCAAATAGCGCATCACTACCAGAAGCGCATTTCGTGGAACTACGGAAAGATTTTCCCGCACTATCGTGATTTGGATTCGAGACTGGACTTTTAGAGACACATTTTATTCAGACCAAACTCGGACATCAATTCTGAATATCTGGACGAAGAATAAGATCGATTGAAATCAGTACAGAAGAATCGAGAGCGATATGAGTTCCAAAATAGGAAATGAGTCAAAAGCTCCCGGATAGAACCAATATCAGTTCTTTGGAGAAGAAGACATACAAAGTCGAGTGATGGCGCCGCTCCAGGGAGCAGTGGGAGCTTTGAGACAGCTGTAACAGAGCCGCAGAAGATCAAGTTGATGGGGAAGTATTAGAACATACCATTGAGAACTTGAAGACAAAAAATGGAGCATGGTGGGCTTACTTGCTTACTCGATTTTTGGATTATCCTACTTCTTGGGTACGTTTCTTTACCAATTTCGAATTCTCACCGATTTCAATGCTAATCATTAGCATTGTGCTTACAGACAAATCCTTTCTCTATGTATTACGGCGACAACACGTTCACTACACTCCTTGCGAACAAGGGAACGTCGATTCCCGCTTTCCAGACACTTTTCAACTATGTAGTTCTGTGCCTCATTTACACAACCTATACTATTTACAAGTATGGATGGAGAGATTACTTCAAGCTTCTCTTGGTAGATGGCTGGAAATATGTCATCCTATCTTTCATGGATGTCGAGGGAAACTATTTCACTGTGCTGGCTTATCGATGGAGTATGTCATCTTGATGTTTCAATGGATTCTAATGCCTATATTTCGATTCAAATTTACTAACATCCTATAGCAATGTTCTTAGCGCCCAACTTCTCAACTTTTGGTCTATCGTCTGCGTTGTCATTGTCTCGTTCATTTTTTCTCAGAGTTCGATACAAGTGGCTTCAAGTCATAGCCATCCTTGTTTGCTGTGGTGAATGGGTATCCTCCTCGCATCTGATCAATCACTGGCTCCAACGGCGGCAATCCACCAACCATGTTGAGGGTGATGATCTTTTTTGGATTAGCTGGCGCTACCCTATATGGTCTCTCAAACGTCTTCGAGGAATGGTTCGTTTCCAAACGTCCCATGTACGAAGTCTTGGGCATGCTGGTCTCTTCGGTATCATCATCAATGGTATCACAGCCGCTATATTCGATCGCCACTCATTCGAAACGGCCGTCTGGGAACGGCCAAGTCGGTGCTATATCGTCGGATACACACTCGCTCTCACCCTCTCTATACACTCGCTCCAATAATCTTACGAATGGCCTCTGCGGCCTTCTTCGATATCTCGCTTCTCACGGCCAATTTCTGGGTGTCATCATCGGTATCAAGGTTTTCGGCTACCCATCTACTACCTGTACCCAATTGCCTTTGTGCTCATCATCCTGGGACTGTTTGTCTATTTCCTAGCTGGGAGCATGCTAGGAGATGCCGTCAAACCATGGTTAGGCAAAGATCAGCAAGCCGGTGTCGCGGGTGTGGAACCGCAAAGTTGAAGGCTATCCATGAGGCGAGAGAGAGGGACTGGTCAATTCTGGAGTGGAATGGCTTGAGGAGTGTTAATGCGGTATGAAGTAATGTAATAAAAGGTTTCTCCGGGGCTCGGGGATGAAGCATAGATAGATAGTATTTGGGGAATTTCCAGGAATGTAATGCTTACGTAGGTATGAATTGGTTTAATGTATAAAGTTAGAAAGTTATAAATCACACTTGATACTTTCCCATCAAACTACAACAATGCTCAAGAAGCAGTGTCCAACATGCACCCCAGGATCCTGTGGCAAAATTCCAGAAATCCCTGTAATTTCATTCCTCTCCTTCCTCCCCTCACCTCACCTCACCTCACCTCACCTCACCTCACCTCACCTCACCTCACCTCACCTCACCTCACCTCACCTCACCTCACCTCACCTCACCTCACCTTATTCCCACCAGAGCAAACCCAAACCCAAAAAGCCAAGACAACAACTAGCCACTCAATACCACACACACCACACACCACACCTCACACCGCACATCCAAGTCTCGTGGTCTGAATAGTGCCTAGCCTACTCTATCATCATTCTTCCCGTTTATCTAATTATCTATTTTGCAGCTTCGCTTGTGTGGTACGCAGGTGGTCGGTGGTAGGTATTAGGTATTAGGTATCCTACCAGGTGGAAAAGTACGGTTGTGGAGGTTTGATTTTGCTGTGCTTGGGTTGAGTATTTTGTTTGGCGAGGGGGGGGGGGGATATCGATGGAAGTTTTTAGTTTGGTGGGTTTAGTGTGTTTTGAATTGGGATGGGTTGGGTTGGATTTAGTTTTGGATTTGTGGCTCTTGTGGGTGTTTGTTTTGGTGATTGTTTGTGGATGTATGGATATATATAAAGGTTCTATATTTTGAAAGAAGTTCTTTTGTTATATAATAAAACATACACACACACACATATCCATCCATAAATCCGCAGTTTCCAGTCATCTAGCTTCTCATTCACCCTCTTTGTTATCTCTCACTCTTCAGAAATTTCTCATTCATTTCTCATTGCGTGGGAGATTCCTTACGCTTCTGATCCATGAAGGCCATTCTCCTATCCACCTCCTTAGTACACCCGCTGCCAATGTCGGCATCCGCTACAAATGTCGGTCTTCAGCTTCTCTAATCCGTGGAGGGTTGGGGCAATGTAATGGATTGGATGTCGTGGCGCGGGGCGAACGGGGCGGCATTTGTTGACCCACCAGGTGGAGTGTCCGCAGGCCCACAGGCTCTTAGTGGCTTTGCACATCTTGAGAGGTGGGTTGAATGGGTTGTGTGAATAGGGTTTGATGGGATGAGGATGGTAAAATGTTGGAATTTGGGAATTGGGTGATGATGAGTGAGTAATGTTGGTGATGTGATGTGTTGTGTTATTTTGTGTTATTGTGTTGGATGAGAAAGAAGACGAGGGGAAGTGGGAATGCTGATATGAAGATATACTCGGAAGCCGGCAGTTGTGAGGTTGTTTCGAGGAACTTTTCATCCACTCTCTCTGGCTGGATTTCCACTTGGATTTCTACCAGATAAAACTGCACGGTAAGATGAGAATTTGAGGATTTTCTGAGTAAATGATGGTTCTGGGTGATGTTGGTATCGGTAAAGTGACGATAGTCATGTCTGAAAGCTTCTCTCCCACCCGAATACCTACAATAGCTATCTCCCAGACGTTTGAAACTACTAAGCAAGCATGGCCCCTTCTATCACATGTTTAATGCTATCTAGATAGGACTTTTTTACTCCCTCCAAGGGATTAATATTGAATTCCATTGTGTACAATAGAGATGATTTGCCTTTTTGAATTTCCATGAAGAAAATCACGGATTGCCCAGCTTATTCATTGACATCAAATCATCTTCCTTTGTGTTTCCATTGAGCTTCAAAAAACTCTTTCAAAGACTTACCTTTCTATACTGCAGCAATCTGTTCTACTATTTTCTGACTTTCTTATAATGAGGACTGCCTGAGACTCCCGGTTTGATCCCAATGGTAGCCTACTAGGCTACAATATATGTATGAGTCGACTACATGGCCCGATACCTGATGAGTATTCGATGACGATACCCTTCTAGAGCCTGTTTCAGATTGAGTAAGACCCTCGCCACTTTCCTTCTATTCATCACGAGTAGATTTACAACCCCATACACATTTATGGCGACCGAATAGACCGGGGTTTCATCCCTAAGACACGCCCTTTTCCATATAATTAATCATCACCCATTAAAAAGCAATAAATAGACTTCTATATGCCATGATCTGAATTGGAACTATGCCGAGCAAATGAACCCAAGTCATGATGAATACTTGACATTCAGAAAAGAGGATAAGGTACTCAAATCCGAAACTTCTTAGAATATATGTATGTAATTGATGAGTACTTACTACCAAATTAGATAGATATATGAGAAAGAGAAATTATCATCTGAATATCTAAGCTTAACATGAAGGAATATCCAAATGAATATCACAGACGATCAGCAAAATCCCAACTCCTAGAGATGAAATCGATTGGATATTTATTGAACATGAAAAAGGGAAGGGAAGGAGTTAAACCTACTTTCATCTATCGATTATCTATCAGGTGATACCGCAATAGACGATATTAAAGCTCGCCCATAACATAACAAGTATGAGAATTACAATTAGATCAATTAATTATTATTAATCATCCATCAATTGATAATGAAAAAGAAAAAGAAAAAAGAAAAAGAAAAAGAGGAGAAGGAGAAGGAGAAGAAGAAGGAGAAGGAGAAGGAAAAGGAAAAGGAAAAAGAAAGAAGAGAAGAGAAAGGAAAGAAAGGGAAAAGAAAAAAGAAAAAAGAAAAAAGAAAAGAGAAAAGAGAAAAAAATATTTAAAAACTATTAACGAAATAATAATAGGTAATAGATATTTTTATAATATAATACTTATTAACCGCTAATTACCTTATTCATTATTGATTTATTAATTTAATTAATTAATTTAATTATATAATCATTTATTTACTTTTCAATTCATAAGTATAAATCTTCTAATTTATTGCCTCTTTTCTAATTCTTATTATTTCCTTCCCCTTCCTTTCCTTTTCTTGTCTCTCCCTTCCTTCCTTCCTTCCTTTCTTATCCCTCTCCTTCCTCCTCTCTCAAAATTCCTACTCAAGCATCTCTTATCAAAAGATTACCCCTCATTATCAGACTACCCCTCCATCTATCATCATCATCATTATTATCATCATCATTATCACTATCACTATCACTATCATTATCGTTATCGTTATCGCCCATCCGATAAGGCACCTTACATACATCAACCCTACCTACCGCATCCGCATCCGCATCATCCCATCTTGCATTAAGTTTTGGGGCAAAAACCAAAAAAAGCAAAAAAAAGCAAAAAAAAAAAATATAAAAAAATATAAAATATAAAAAATATAAAAAATATAAAAAAATATAAAAAATATAAAAAATATAAAAATATAAAAAATATATTTTATTTATTTATTTATTATTGTTTTTACGTCTATATGAGCTAGCTAGACTCTTGACCTCCCGAGGGGTACTAGAGACGGGTGATACACTAGTGGGTCGAAGACCCAAGAGCTCACCACTTAGGTACGTATAGTACGTCGTCGCTAGGTTGAAGCACTGAGGCCGCCTCCTCCCGGCGGTCTCTCACAACTCTAGCTCTGTTGGGCAGCCTCCTTCCGCCATTTGAGGGAGCGTCCTGCATTGAAGGGATTAACCTTTGCTTGTTACACATGAAAAAGAATGTCGGGCTATACATATATAAAAAAAATATAAAAAAGACAAAAAAGACAAAAAAAAGACTTTCCGAGGTTCCCCCCTCTACAGTACTTCCACTTTTGGATATTGGGCCTTCTAGTAAACATTGTTAGATTAACCTTTTATATACATGCGTACGCATGATCTGGTTTAGCTTTTGGTTTGGGGTGATGGTTGGTAGAGAGGTAGCTACTTGTATGGTTGGGATTGCATCGGGATTGGGTTTTATGATAACCATGACCATGACCATGACTACCGATGACATGATTACGATATGGCCCTACAACCTTATCGAACCAAGCAAGCATTTGAATTCGGATGCGAAAGCCCCTCCCACTCCTCCCCCCCCCCCCCAAAAAGAAGGGGCAGAATTTGACTTTTTGATTTTCCTCTTGTTCGGACCATCGTATTGTGGAATTGGTGCTAAGGGAGGTTCGGTGAAATTGAGTTTACGGAGTGCGATTGAGGTTGAGGTTGAGGTTGAGGTTGATGTTGATGTACAGTGCTAGCTGGGTTGCTTGGATACTTACTGTATGTACCACACCAGTCCCTATGCATGCATGCCATTACCATGTACCGTATGTATGTACTGTGTACTGGGACTTAAGTTAACCTCACTAGATCTACTGGTCGTGCATGGATTGATGTCGTGTTTATGCTTCCTGGCTTGTTCGCTGCAGTTTCCTGCGTGCAGGTTAGGGTGTGGATTGATGCAGTGTCGAACGTGTAGAACGAGATGGCGTACGTCCTTCTTACAGGTATGCATATCGATCTTTTTGGTGATGGTGTTTTTTAGATTCTAGAGGTTGCGGGTGGTAATGTTTCAGTTCTATCGGTTGGTTTCGGGGATTGAGGAGAGGGATGAAAGGGATGAAAGGGTGAGAATGGGGTGGGTGGTACGGGAAAAGTAGTACGAAGATGGTCCATGGTATTAGATAGCTACTAGATAGGTACTAGATACTGGATTCTACGGAGCAGATACTCAACACCAGATGGCCCAGTTTTGCAGAAAGGCATGATGAATGAGGTGATGAGGTATTGAGGTGATGACTTTCTATCATATGATCTGAGCTCAGGATGGGATGGTGGGGTGGTAAGACAAAGATGGGGATTAGACGTTTGCATGTGATGAAGGGGCCATAACCTCCGCATTCACTTGAAGAATCTCTTGATCTACGCTAGATGGGAGGTAGGTATTGTGAGTGCAGATGACCTTTTTATTGGTGAAGAGGGGGGGTGCTCGAACCTTGTATTGTAGATCTGAAGGGACGGATGATCATTTCATGAGAGCAGACTGAAGATTAGCACCTAGTCTCAAGTACATACAGTAACAACCTCTTCAAGATCACTTTGATTAGACATCAAGACCAAGACCAACAAGCTTTAAAATTGTCTCGACGAGAATTGCACTCAAAATGAAGGGGGTGTGTCGATAGAGATTGATGATACATTCAATTTCCATGTACGAGACCATAGGACAGTATTCTCCACAAAGTCCGAAGAACGCGCATTTATCGCCAATGGAGAGGCAATGCTACCCAGCTAAAGTAGGAAATACTTTGCTGTACACCACAAGTTCCTGTGTAAGAGTGGAGTATATCCACGGGTGGCTATCATGATTTGGAGATGCCAATTGTGAATCCCCAGTTGTTTATGTGCATCATTGGGCTTGGGAGGAATCCTATAGAGCTGTATAGCTTTAGGTAAATGTAAGTAGATGGCTAGTAGCGATAGGTGGAAATGGCGTTACAACACGTGTACGAACGATTGTTGAGGGAAGAAATAGGCTGGCTGGGAGGGAGCTGTAGAGTTGAAACACGTTGATGAAGGGAAGCTGAGGAGGAGAAATGGGATAGGATGGAACAAGGAAGGGGATATCTGTCAAGACTCAATCGCGAATTGAGTTGAGGATGAAGTGGAGTATGGTTGTATTATGCTTGTTGAGTTGTGAAGGGAGAGGAAAGCAAAGCAAAACATATCATAGTTCTAGAGTACAACGGTAGTAGTAAGGGGGTGAGGAATCTGAGGAATCTGAGGATACAAGTTGGGCGAGGCGAAGTAACTAACCATTAGTGGAGTGAGGACGAGGGCAAGGGGGGGTAAAGGGCAGGTAGGGAAGGCCAGAAGGATGGGAAAAACGAGACATGCCCAAATTGCATGAATGGAATCAAAGAGTTTGACACTTGATTTCAAAATGAGGTTGGATGAATGAATGTCTTGGACCAATTGAGTGAGAAAGTAGGCTGATGATGGTGTCAATTGATACGTATACGAATTGATTATGACGAATTGAGTTATTTAAAATAGAGTAAATAACAAGAAGAGTATTATGATTATGATTATTATTATTATTATTAATTATTAATTATTATTAATTATATTATTATTATTATTATTATTATTATTATTATTATATTATTATATATTATTATTATTATTATTATTATTATTATTATTATTATTATTATTATTATTATTATTATTATTATTATTATTATTATTATTATTATTTTATTATTATTATTATTATTATATTATTATTATTATTATTATTATTATTATTATTATTATTATTATTATTATTATTATTATTATTATTATTATTATTATTATTATTATTATTATTATTATTATTATTATTATTATTGAAGAAGTGGTTATAGTAGTAGCAATATCTAGTTGTTGTTATTGTTGTTGTTAGATGTTTCTGTTTCCCCTCAATTTACAAGCATCTTTTGATAATCACCCAGCATTAAGCACAAGCACGAGCACGAGCACGAGCACGAGCACGAGTACAAGCACAAGCACAAGTACAATCATAATTCTATTTAAACATTATTTTAATTATGCTCACGAGTTGTGCAATCCATTCTCTTTCCAACTTTACCTGCTAGGTAGGTATTATCAACCTACTATATTCCGTAAGCAATTGCATAAATTTGCCTTACCCGCGGCCGCCGCTTCAAGCCGTAACCTCACCTACCCTTTCTACCTCCAACCTTCAATCTTCAACCTCCAATCACCGACCTCCAACCTCCATCCTCCAACCTCCAACTTCCATCCTCCAACCTCCATCCTCCATCCTTCGACTACCCATCATCCTCTTCCCGATGGTACATGTATGTATGTATGTATGTATGCAACACTTTGATAACCACTAGATACCGGCGGCCCAAAATGAATGGTATTCCCAATTTGGTACTTTCAAAATGTGAGCCTGACCTTGCTTGAGACTAAACCCAATTTAGTATAATGTATAAATTTAGATCATTTTAGTAAGCCCAACCATTATTAACTTCTTTTCAAGTTCCCTTCCCCTTCAGGGTGAGTCACATCATCTGTTACACCTCTCTTCGCCTCTTTCATTCGATAAACCCGTCAATACTGACCAACCACAACTTCCAATTCTTTTGCAACCCAACTCAGATCCCACAATCTAGATGTCCGTCAAAGAGTAGGTCAAGACTCAAGAGTAGGTAAAAGAATGAAAGCAAAAAGAAAAAGGGTCAAGAGGCGAGGAAAAGAGGGGCACATTAAGCTCCGAGCAACAGGATCTTTGAGTCTGAGTATCAATTGATTGATTGTATCCATTACAATGAGACAATTTATTTGTAATTGCAGTCAAACTTTGACTCCAATTACTCCTTTCTCACCGACCCAGCCTCCAAAGTATATCACAAGTTATTGTTATTTGCCTTCCAAAGCTTTCCCAGGTGTGCTGACGAATTGTTGTTCCCATATGCCATCATATATCATCATGTCATTGGTCAATTGAGGTTACGATGACCTTCTGGTAACTTCCACCTGAACAAGAGAAAACGAAAGAGTCTACGAATCTTATATCATTGGAAAGCGAGAGCACGTACTATGCCAAATACACCTTTCCAGCACTGCCGCCTACAATACCACACCGGCCGGCGTACACACATCAGTCAATCAGTCAATCAGTTAATCAGTCAATCAGTTAATCAGTCAATCAGTTAATCAGTCAATCAGTTAATCAGTCAATCAGTTAATCAGTCAATCAGTCAATCAATCAGATCATACTGTACCATCTTATACTATACCACGCTATCCCATACTTGAAACAAAAACAAAGATAATCCGGTAAAGATAAAGAAAAGAAAGTCCTATGAGAGAAAGCAAGCAGAGCCAGGCAAAGCAAAGCAGAGCAGAGCAAAAGCAGAGCAAAGCAACAAAGATCAATACAACTGGAACCAATCAGGATTGTTCAATTACTCTAAAAGCATTCAAGTCTAACCGCTGGCTGACAAAAGAGAAGCAACCTTCAACTTCAACTTCAGTTTAGATATTATTCGCACCTTTTTTATATTTTTGTTATCTCTTATTGTATTGCCCTTATTGGCTATATCTACCCAACTTTATTATTTATATTATTATTATTTGTATTATTACTATCTATATTATGATTATTATTATTATTATGATTTATATTATTATTATTTATATTATTGTTATTTATTTATTGTTATTTATATTACTATATATTATTATTATTCATATTACTTATATTATTATTATTCATATTACTTATATTATTATTATTTATATCTATCTATTATCATCATTTACCCAAATAGAACTAACCAGGAACAATATATCAATCCAAAAAGAAAAAGAAAAGAAAACCCAAAACCAAAACCAAAAGAAAAACAAGTACAGTACCATATTCCAATTGCGCTTATTAGTGCATGACCAGTTGAATTGATCATCTCTCGTGGCAGCCTACGAACCGTCCGCTATCTACCTAGTCCCTTAGATACTCTATGATATTTGAATGACTGGTTTAGAGTCATCCGCCTAAATCCATATTTATAAACTCCACACCGTACGCTTTTATAAATCATATCACACCTCCACATTTCCCAATAAAGTACATACTCAGTTACTTTACCTACCCGTGGACCTACTTATTGTTTAACTTATCTCTCTTTCGCACATGAAATCAATCCATTATCCATCATTCATCATCCATTATTCATCTCTTTTCTGTTGCTTCTCTGTTCCTTTTGCTTTTTCCAAAGCACATCTCTCATATCTCTTCTCTCTCTCTCACACACACATACTTCCAAACTTCATTGTCGTCTATCTGATTCACAATCGATTGACATTCCTCTTCTATTCACCACAACAATAACGCAATACTCCGCCATATTCCAATTGAAACTTGATTTCAATTAGAGTTCATCCTTTCCATTGAATGGAAACAAACACAAAGAACTTCCAACATAATCTCAGCTGACCCAACTTCCATACATCTCAACTCTTACTTTATACTCAGCTTTCTTGATAATACCCATCTACCAGATATCTGTTTCCAATCTCCGAACTTCCTTTTAATTCAGGGAATTCGTATCTGCGGATTTAAGACAAAAGGGAAATCCGGTTTTAGGATTGCCACAAATTTGGCGCGGGGCCGCGAACAAACGAATATGGATGACAAAACATTCACCTCGATCCTACAGCCTTCTACTACTTTCGATCTTAGACAGTCACAAATGACTACAAAATCATTCAACAATTTATCAACGTCCACTTCAACACAACCAACTCAATCTATCAAACCAATTCTTGCAAACTCTATTCGGCCTATGAATATGGAACGTAAGAATAAACTTGACATCTCAAACACTCTTATGTCTCCCCAGAAGCCCTTCTTCTCGATAGCTTCACAAATACAAATCAGGAATACACAATGGACTCCAAAATGAGAAAGCTTCACGCAATCCCTGGTGCGACGTTTCCTATATCGCCACCCGTCTCTCCAGAGACAAAGGGCAGGTGCGACGAAGAGCCCGCTGGTTCACAAGCAATTACCGATCCAATTCTCTACCCACTTACCGATAATCAAAATGCGTCTGCCACTCAAGCATCCCTTTTTGATGATGATCACGACGCCCTTGTTACACACCGAGTTGTTGATGGTCATGTTGCAGCAAGGAAAGCCAGCATGTTTCGAGAGGCCTCCCCACCCCGTCGTGATGAGTATGAGCTCGCTCTTGAATTCAAATCACAAGTTGTGAAGATCATGTCAAAGGATCCTGCACTTTGGTTGCGAAGAGAAATGGTTTATCTCAGGGAAGATCGGGAACTACAATCCGGTGTTCGGCGGTGGACAAACATTGCCCCTGCAGTCAGTAGGGCTACTAGAGTACTAGGCAATACATCTACGAGAGTTACAAAGACAGTACGCCCTCCTCGGCCTGCTCAGACGCCTCGTGGAGTCCGGACAGTGCCCTCAGGAACTCCTGGTCCTGATGTGAAGAGAGTTGCTCGAGAGGACAAGGATTTCGAAAACCTTCCTGATTATTGTCCACCAATTACCAGTCTTCCAAACAAGCCCAATTCATTGAAGGTGGATTGGAAGGGAGCTCCAATTGATCTCCGAAATGACCCGAATGTTCATCTTCTTCATCCTGATGAGATCTCTCTTGCAGCCAATCTCCGTCTTGATTGTGCAACTTATCTTACCTCCAAACGACGAATCTTTATGAAGAGGATTGAGGCATTGAGAGTCGGCAAGGAGTTCAGGAAGACCGATGCTCAGCAGGCTTGTAAGATTGATGTCAACAAGGCTAGCAAACTCTGGCAAGCGTTTGACAAAGTTGGCTGGCTTAATCCGGCTTGGGTCAAAAAGTATGCTTAGAGTAAGATGCCTCTTGCCGACAGATCCAGATTTGCCACTCATCATCACGATGAAATGATGGGTATACTATACCTTATACGACACACGATTACGACCACGACTTTACTTCCCTTTTTCATTTAAGAACCATTGCTTATTCTCAACTGCATTGCGACGGTTATTCGCATATATCGAGATTCTACTTTTTTTTATCTTACAGTCTGCAAGCATATGGAGTTTTTCCGTTTGATTTCTTTTTATTTTCGGCCTGGTGCATATCATACATACATATCAACGTCATATCATCTTTGCATCGGGTTGCTTTGATACCCAAGAGAGCCCACCCAGCTCCTCTCACGACAACTTTTTGCTTTGTTTATTCTTTTCTTTCAGGCAGGGGAATATTATATTCCAGCGTGTCTTTTGTTTACTGTTCTTTGACTTTAAAGTCTGGAACGATCTTCAACATTGAGGGTGGATTTTTTCTTTCCTAGACAGGATTGATATTATTGAAGAATTCGTGGTTTTCTTCGGGATGGTTGGGGATACTATTGGCGTTTTTGATTCATATGAATATTACTTCACTTTACATAGGCTATGGATGGTCTTGCGGCTGGGGCATGGATTTTTGTTTGCGGAATGGTTGCATCGGGCATGGTGGTGGGTGGTTTGGCTGGCTGGGGAATTCATATGGGGACAGAATGGACTGGATTGGAATTGATTGGATTGGAATATATCGCATGGAATGGCATGGTATTAGATTGAGTTGGTTAAGTGAGCATGGCATGACATGACATGGCCTTTGACACGGACATGCTGATTTATCTTGTATCGGATCGATTGAGTTGGCGATGGGTATAGATAGGAAACTGTCTTAATCCGTGGTTCGGTGCACATTGCGTTATCGAAGTAACTAGCTAGCCGATGTGGTGTGGTGTGGGTTGGAGGGTGAAATCGATATATTTAGAGTACACTATACTTGACTTGATTCTTGTCTAGCTGAATCCACTGAACAAGCATGCGTGATCAAACCTTATTGATATAGAGTGGCGTGGCCCCAAAGCATCTCTTAGCGGGCACTTGGGCAAGTTCCGTAGCACCCAGTTTAAGTTTCTCGATTTAATCGTCATCTCGTTTCACCTCATTTCGTCCCGCCCCGTCCCGTAGCGCGGAACATGCGGCCCTGCATCCAAGCGAGCGGCTCCAAATTATGCTGCAACTTGCGAGTAGAGTACTCCGGCTATCTAGCTATAGTTAGGTTCCTCGTAGTCTGTGAGGTTTATACCATTATTGCGCTTTGATGATTTTTAGGGTGTTGGGAGGGGGAGGAGGGTCTGTGGTTTGGGGATTCGGCTTGTGAGGGGGATAGGCGATGGATGGGGTTTTAGGGGGTTGGTGGCTGGATATTTGTTTATATGTATGTATATATGTATGTATTGGGTTTGGAGGTTTTATGATGCTGGTGGTGGTATGGGGTTAGATGGGGTTTGGATGAATTGTGCTGGTCGTGTGGGATGAGTGTGGAGTTTGGGGAGATGTAGATTTACGGAGTAGATTTAGATTTAGACTTGGAGTCCGAGGTAAATTGGGAATTGGGAATTAGAATGAGGATAGCAGTTGTTTATTTACTTATATACATACATACATACATACATATTTCCCTATAAATCGACAAAAGGGTTAAGGAATGAGGTATACGAGGTATAATACACCTAAGATGGATCCCCAGACTAATCAATGCATATATATGTAGCCCCCAGTATTATCAAAAATCAACACGTCAGATCCATACGATTCCCAAAAATCCTCGCGGTAATTTGCCTCGAGGTTACAATCCAAAAGCTCGAAATATCTTTGATGCGGTAGTACATTACTTTTTGGGTTCGTGCGTGGGAGTTTCATTTAGAGTACGTAGGGTGAGGATAGGGGTTTTTCGGGGAATACGGGCTGGCGGTCAAGTTATACAGTCGTCGATTTGGAGATTTGCGAGATTTGGATTTTGGGATATGGGGATTTGGGAAGGGAGATGAGATTTTTAGAGAGGTGCTTTGGTAGCTCTTTTTGTCTTTTATGTGTATTAGTTGAGTACTTATATATCTAGGCCAGATCTTTGTGTATTTTGCTGGTATATATATACCGAAATCATGTAAAATCATAGATAACCAATCTTTGCTGTATACTCCCATCACCTCTTCTGTTCCCCTTAGCCTCTCCAATTGCTACCCTATCATCAGCCTCATGATCATTATCATAATCCGCATCCTGACACTCGCATCCTGAATCTTCAATTCTCGATTTCAAAACTATAACCATTTCATCGTCAAAGCCTACCCAGAGTTTCTTCCCCTCGTCTCTATTTTCTTCTTCACTTCCACTATCATTGTACTTTCTATCAATCTCCCCGGCTGCTACCTCCTCATTTTTCTTCCCCTCTCCCAAAACCCTCACACTTCTTTCTTCCCCTCCACCATCTCCTTTCCCCTTGAATATCCTCGGTTCCAACTCCCAAACCCTCAATTCACCCCTCTCTCACTAACACTCACTGCCTTCCCCCTACTCGTAATACTGGCAAAAGAGATATCGCACTCGTATGACCAAACAATTTCTGGGCGGAGAAAGAGTAAGCGAAGTATGGGTACTGGTGCAGACGTAAAGGGAAAGTGTGTTGTCGGGGTGGGTGGCAAGGATATAGGGGTGTGCGTAGGAGATGGTTATTGGGCGGGGTAGGGGAGTGGAAACAGGGGCAGTAGAGGTAAAGAGAGTGGAAGCCAGAGGGAAAGGAAGTGGTTAGGCGAGATGTGATTATGGTAGGGAGTGAGGAAGTGGAGAGCGGGGAGATGGCGAAGTGTAGTTCTTGAATTGAGATTGTGTAGCCGCTTAGATAGGTGGGGAGTGTGTAGGCTATTGAGGCGATGATTGTGGCAGGAGTGAGACGGATAGAGAGTGACAGTGGTGGCCACGATGAATGTGATTTGAGAGATGTCAAGAGATATGGACGTGGTTGTGATTCTTCTTGTACATTGACCTTAGTATCACCATCGCCAGAGTCTTGTATCGATCCAACGGGATTGAGGGTATAGAACGAAAGAAGCTGTCCTTCCGTGATGCTCAGTATATATGGGTGCGCGTAAGCAACTGCACTTAGCATTCCATTACTGCTCGGCGGGTGTTTGTATTTCCTCACAGATGACCTCTCTCCCACATCGAGCTCCCAAGTTCCCCAAGATCCATCTTCAAATCCTACTACAATTCCCAGTTTCCCTTTCTCGCCATCCTGTTCGTCAACTGCCAAGCATGTAGGTATTACACCCTCCGCCAATCCACAAGCTGTGATCAATTCTCTTCCTTTGAGCTCCCAAGCTTTTAACCCCTCCTGCTTACTAACCGTAATTACCACTCCCCCGGCCAACCTAATCAACAAAATTTGGTGCACTTCCTCTCTCTGCAATCTCAATTTCCTTGACTTCACAAACACCCCTCGCCCAATTATGTCTCAATTTATACTGTCTCTTCCAATTAGTTTCTTTCCCGTCCCCTCTACTCCTCAATCCCTCCTCATCCAACCATCTACTCCTTCTTGAACTAAATCGAAATTTATCTCCATCTCTCATTTCATGTCCAGCCTCCATCTGTATTCCGGCGCCTTTCCCATTATTCAACTTCTCTTTGTTCTTGATTCCCGGTATGCGCATTGCACGCGGTAACACGAATCGAGAATAGTATAACGATTTCCAAAGTTGAGAATCATGGGAGAGAGTATAGAAGCGCTGAGAGACGGAGTGGCAGGATAAGAGGGTTTCAATTGGCAATTTGTGGAGGATACGGATGAGGAGCTCGGAGGAAAGATGGGAGATGTGATCGCGTCTGTTCAGTGGAAGACAATGCTTCTTCGTTCTTGGTAGCTCATTTTGAGACGTACTTGATCTTCGACGTTTAGGCATGATGTATCATTTAGAGAAGAAGCAGAAAAAGAAGAAGAATATATAACAAGATAGAAAAAATCTACCTCTCGACTTCAAAAATACTTATATCTCAAAAGTCGCCTCGCGCCTCGCCTTATCGATTTTAATAGAGCAGGGATAAAAGTAACTGACGCGGAAGCTAGCTTATCGCCGACCCACCACTAAAACTCACGTGCGTGTTCAGTCTGGGGGCCGAGGCTGAGAATCGAAATGAAATGAACCTGATCCAGCCAGCCCCTGGCTACTGCTATCTTCAAACTCAACCTTCATTTACAATCAACAACCGCGATTAATTTTCGATTTCTTAATAAGACACAGCTACTCACTACAGTCACCATATCTCATGACTCTATACCCATCATGGACTCCCTAAAAAGCGTGAGGGAGAAAGTCCCCAATGCGCTACACCTCTACTCTGACTTCATCCTCAAAAAATCAATCCTCTGTTACTCAAATCGAATCAGCCCTACGCTCTCTAACCTATATAATCCCGGGCCGCTTCCGTGATGCCGAACTTGCATCCGAGTCTCTACATTCTTCTATTCAGCTACTATCTCTCTACCATGATACACTTCTCTCTCGTGCCCTCTCCAAACTCCCTGGTATGCCCAGGCAAAATGCACATAATCGATATACCAAGTATTGGGTTAAAGGCAACAGGATGTGTATAGACGGATTGCCATGTTGTTGAGTATGATACAATATTACTGAATTATTATGGGAGATGATGGCGAAGAGAAAGGGGGAGAAGATCAGATGGAGAGTTGTAGTATTTTTGGAATTTATCAAGGCAGTTTGTAAGCTGCTCCTCTTAAGAATCACCAAGGGACGGCCACTCGTCACACCACCTCTCCCGGAACGCGACATCATACCCGAAGAATCTCTTTCGGAAACCGAGGAAATACCCCCTTGGCTCGACACCGACGATTCAGCAGCCATGAGGGAAGAAGAAAAGCTTCGCAAGAATCGCGAGGCAAAGGAGTACAAATTGAAAAAGAACAGGTCTCACACTTCCAAACCTCCCAAACCCAAGCAATATCTCCAACTATCTCCTCTCCAAAGTGCTCGTCGCGGACGATATCAAAAGCGCCGATCTCGCTTCTTAACCCCCTGACTCTCCCTTCCCAATATGCAGAATACATGCATATCCTCCAACCTGTCATTTACGCCATTGCCCTTGCCCACTACCGTAAGAATCCCAAGTCCTGGAAACCATGGGCCATAGGCCTCAGTATTGAATATGCTGCACGCCAACTCCGCAGTGAGAATTACAGGACTACTTCCCTAGAAAAGGAGCAGTGGAACAAGAGGGGATGGGCAATGGGATGGTGGGCATTACGTGGTGCATTTTATGAAAACGTAACGAAGGGATGGCTACATAGAACTAGTAATCGCTTGCCAAGTTTCCTCGGGGGAGTGGTAGAAGATTATTTGTGGTTGTGGATGAGTATTATTTCAGCACGAGTCAGGATTAACCGAAAGGGGATTAACGTTTCTTCTTGAATAATTGTATGGCGGTAGAGGCGTGAGGAGAGAATGGAAAGATGGGAAGTCCAACGTGCTATATATCCACATTCCCACTTTGATTTAATACTGGGCGGGCGTCAAGATTGGAAGGGTGGGACGGAAGGATACCTACACCTGTTAAGGAAAAAGAAGAGGAGAGAAGTCTGGAATTTGGGTCGAGAGTTTGGGAATATATATATATATAGACAATTTTTGTAATCATGATAATGAAGCTTTGTTCATTCGTAGACCAACCTTACAATTATGTGTTCAACCCAGAAGGCCCCTTATTCATCACAGTGACTTGTACGCTGAGCCTCACATCATCATCAATAGCGTCAGTAATTAAAACCCCAATCTCACACCACATGGTTCGCATCACGCACCCAAACCAAACTAAAATTCAGCATGTAGCTCATCACCAGACATCCCACCGCTCCCAAAAGTATACCCGTGCGAAGCTCAGCTCCTCCTCGCCTCTCTCCCAGGACTACTTGATACAGCATCGCTGGCGCATATCCAGGCTATTGTAACCGAGAGATGCGATCCATATTGCAGGATTTCGCGGGGCGCGTTTAGGTCTGGTGGGGGTTCGAGGGGGAGGCGGGGAAGAGGGTTGAGAGTGGGAAGTGTGTTCATTCTCTACCGCCCTTATCCACCATCTACCTATTCCGTAAATAAGCAGTACGAAGATACGCGGTGCTGGACTGCCGAGGCTGTCGATATTGTATAGCAGCCGCTGTCATAACATTTTATTTGTTTATTCCGAGATCATCGGTTCGTGGGGTTTTGCTACGTTGGGTGAGAAGTTGATGTATATGTGTATCTGTGTAGGTAGGCAATACAGGTGGTTAAGCGTAGCCCATAGGTGTATAGGTTCATGCGCTTCATGTTATAGGCGGAAGCATGCATGAGAGATTTGGAGATTCAGAAACCAACATATCGTACCTAAGGGTTTATGCGGAGTGATCCCCAGGGACGAATGAACTCAAATCCCCTCGGGCCCGCCATCTTCCAAAGCAACGGCAATCCGCAGTGCCGATTCCTCGGGATCCCCTTCTCCCTCAGATCATCCATTATCATTGTCGAATTTGAAGATCTGCACCAGTGACCACGAGGATCGTATGTACAAACTCTTAGAACAACACGTACGTAACACATCCATCTCCCCAATGGCCATCTGAGCTTCTTGATGCACATGGCTGTCTCATATACTTCTCTTCTGCGAAAAACATCATCATCAATACGAAACTGTTCTGCGTTTTATAATCCTGATGTAGGAGTTATCGTGAAGAGGAAGAAGACACCAACATGTGATACCTCAGTCCAGATAGACACCCACTTGGAGCTCTTTGGAGGTCAATCAGGTACCTGATTTCTAATTGTTCAATTTTGTTGGTGATGAATGAACACCAGTCTTACTGTTTTCCACGGGCACCTCGCAGGAAGACCGAGGACCAAGTGTAGTCTATACACTAATCGTATCCGGGTTACACTCTTCTGATAACGCTTACTTTCACTTTCACCTTCACTTGATAGCATGGACAGGGTCAATTTTGGATTAAGAAATTAGAATTTTGCTATCTATGTCTTGGGACCTACGAGTAAAATACTGGATTCAAAAGGCATCGCAAGAAGCGTGGAATGTGCTCCATATTCATTCTTTGCCTCTGCATCTGCTTGTACTTGATATTTAAGACGTCGCATGATATCAAAAAAAGAGAGAGATCTGGTTACTGTCAAAACGTATTAGCATATGGTTTGAAGATTGGATCTCAAAAGAGTATGCTGATAGCAAGAGCGCCTCAGGTGAAAGATGAAAAGTCTACGTTGTCTTCCGCATTAGACACAAGTCTATCGGATTTAGCATGGAATGTTTTTTGCATCATCGACAAATGGATGATTATCCGTTGTAACCAGAAAAAAATAGAGAAAGTAATTACCTTGTAAATGCGACAAATGTTCAAGTAGCGCAAGTTAGGTTTTTCTAGAAGTTCTATAAATCCCGGTCAGTAAAAGACTCGAGTAATTGTATTCACTGGTGTTAAAGAAAAGTTCAACCAAAGTACTATCAGGTAATCGAACCAGTTTATTCATCATTGTTGATCTGTATTTGATAGTACATGTTTTGTTCATCACTGTACTTTGGCTAAACCTGGTGTTGAGAGGAAGGAGAAATATAAAAAAACGTACAGTTGATATGCAATTGTGTCGGCAGGTAGTCGAAAATTGTAGCAAAACAAACCGCAGAAGGCCCATTCAAGATCGATGTTGGCGCGCGCCAGAAAGTGGCATCGAGGCCACAGACCAAGCATTTATAGATCAATGTCCTAAGTCTGCAAAGCAATTAGCATCCAATCTCTCTCTAAGAAAAAGGTTCAAGAATAAGAAGAAAATTGCAAGAAATATCAGAAAGTCCGTTTGGTTAAGACAGGTTAATCACCACGGGAGCATAAGCTCATTGGTAAGATAGGGGCGCGACACGATGTTCATCATAGAATAATTGCAGCAGGGCAGATAAGAAAAAGTGAAGAAGCTTACCATTAATTGAAGAGTCCTCCAACCACAGCATATGTTACGGTAGAGGACGATTGTGTCGTATGTATTTCATAGTTTTTGCTGATGGAAGAAGAAAATTCTGATTCCAAATTGATGAAGAGCTTAAGCACAGGAAAAAAAATTAAGCGAAAATGTATTAGCGCCGGTAGGTTCCATGCTAAGAAGTCTGATATCACATGAACAAAATTGAATGTGCTCTGTATGCAGCCTCAAAGAAGTCTTGGCTACCTATACCTAACAGCTGGTGCACGGACTCCTGAGACATTTCATAATCATAAGCTAAAGAATAAGTTATTATAATATAAAATCAATAAAATTTATTATTTAATGAAAAATTATTCGAATATTCCTAATTTTTGATAGACATCAGATATAAAGAACTAATAAATCATATTGTAATATTGATAAAGAGTTCTTGCTCTGATTTGGCAATGTTCAAACTTACCTCGGTAAATCAAATCAGTACTCTCGTCTGATGTTTTCAGAGGTTTATTGGTTTTATGTATACGTAGGTAGGCAGTAAAGGTCAAGATCTTGATAATCATGATAAAATATGCAATATTTTCCCTATACCAAAAAGCTACCTGGAGAGCAAACCGAACATTAACAAAAATGTAAGGATTACCCTTCGTAATAGAAATCTAAAGAAATAGGAAACAATTCCACTCCTTAAATGCCAGAAACGCCCATTATTGAAAGTGTATGCCGAGCTAAACGCATCGCCTTGAATTTGATATGCCATCCATTACACAGTAACTTTCTTCCGTGTAGATGCCCAGATGAGTGACGAAATGTTCCGACGCCTTTTCCATCCCCTCTTTTACGTGCTATGCATGTGATCCATCCCGTTTACCCAGACTAATTGTAGTAGTACTCAAATCACCATACGTAATAAGTATGAACTCTTGTAGGCCAGCCAGCTTGCACCCTTGAAGTCGCAAAAGTACGCCAGATGCAAAAAAGAAAAAGAAAGAAAAAAGAAAAAAAAGAAAAGAAAAAAGAAAAAAAGAAAAAAGAAAAGAAAATGATTGTAAAAACACCTAGGGCCATTAAAAGGAAAGTTCATCAATAACACCATGCCAAATGCCACCTTCTCCTTTCCAGATTCTGCTGCAACTTGCACAATTGCAACAACGCGTATGGGGAATCTTATGATCGTGAACACCCCGCTACAAAATGTTTAAAATGCAACCTGATGCAGCACCGTTCGACTCCCCCTAGTACAAGATAAAATTGAAGAAATCCATTCCACCATAATGCATGGTAGAAAGGATTGAACCGTAGCAAAGAAAAACTCCCAGAAATGACAGACCACATTGTTACACCCAAAACTCTCATCATACATCAATGATTCCCATCGTCTATCGTCCCATCATATATGCAGGAGGAAACCCACCATTAGAACCGTTCATCATTGGGGTAGGGCCACCAGCAGCCATGGCGGACGTAAATCCCCGACCAGTCCAATTGTTAGAACCTCTAAATGATGTGTTGGCAGCGTATGGAGTGCCACCCATCGCGCCAGAAGTCATCACGCCCGCATAACCCATTCTACCTGGTCCCAAGCCGGGTGGTGCGGAAAAGACCTGGGGGAGGGCCATTCGCAGTACTGAAAGCTCCTCCCGTACCGCCCATCATAGCACCATTCATACCATGCATGCCACCTGACACATTTGCAGGACCTGGGGTTGCCATCCCTTGACCAGATCGAACGCCAAGAGGGTTCTTGGAAAAGCTCAAGCGAATTCCACCCTTGATACTGTTGTGTAGAGGATGACCGTACAGTTCATGAAGAGCCTTTGTCGCAAAAGAAACGTCCTCGAACTCCACAAAACACATTGGGCCGTTTTGCTTGGTCCTGAAACAAAGGCGTTTATACCCACGCTGCTTTGAGAACATAGCTTTGAGCTCATCCTCAGATGTGTCAATAGGAAGATTACCAACGTACAAAGTGTTGCATGGGGGGTTTTGGTCAGCAGGGTTGACAGGTGGGAAGCTGTGGCGTTGGTAGTGCTGACTTCCAAGCTGGTAATTTACTGGCGGGCCACCAGTACCCAGAGTTACCGGCGACATGGTGTTCGCATGTGTCATGGGGGGCATAACCTGTTGAGAGGTGTAGGAGGACATAGGAACTGGACCTGCAGCATTCTTGGTCGTCAGAGACAAGCCAGCCAAACGTGAGGTGAGAGGAATCTGAGGATTGGTCGGGCGCCGAGCTTGGATGGAAGCGGCCCCATTTTCAGCATAAGCCACCGGGTCCTTGAGAAGTTCTCCCGTCTCATCATCATCGACCGTATCATTATTAATCAATGACTTCCCCGTAACGCGCGTGCGATCATTAAGGTGGTTCCCAATTGGAGATTGCGGAGAGAACAAACTTTGATAGTGAACACTCGACTCGGGATTTGGCAATTCATTATTTGCATAGTTTCCATTGTTGTTTGTAGGCGAAATCCTTTGTGCAGATGTGAAGGGGCCATTGAATCTAGACGATTGTCGAGGGGTCGGACCGGCCGAAGATGCCGTGGAGGAAGTGGAGCTCGATGGCCCGGGGTTTGCGCTCGCATCGACAGTATATCGGCGAGAGGCAGTTGGACTTCCATAAAATATTTCTACCACCATGTTTGCATCATTGGCGATATTTGGCTTTCCATCAAGCATGTTTTTGGCCTCGAGAGCACCCGCATGAGACTTGAAGTGGAGTATAGCAGATCGGAATCCTGCATCTTCGGACTTCTCTTGAGATACACTTCAGCTTCGATAAAATCTTTGGACCAAACGACCATTGATCGCAGTGCATCTTCGGTAGTATTTAGTGGTAAGCGTCGGATTAAAACGGAACATGGTCCTGATACGAACGATGCGCCTCCAGTCGATTGCGAGGCATTTTGTGAAGAAGTATCTCCTGCAAAGGCATTCATCGTCGCCATCGATAAGGATTGATAAGGTTGTTGGGTGCTATTAGGTTGACGAAAGGTCTGGCCTTGTGGTACAAACACCGGAGCGTTCATGGCATTCTCTGGTGATGGAGTCGTGTTAGGATGTGATTTTATGATCAATATGGCAAAGTGTGTAATTGTCGAGAAACTCGAGTTGTCGCAAATAAAGAAGATGGGTTGGAAATGAAATCTGATAATTATCCGATTACTTGTGACTCTGTTGCTCCGCAGAACAATAAGATTTTTGAGTAAGTGAGAGAATCACGAAAGGCTTGGATACTTTTGCGACCGTAGTGTTTGGTTTGACGCGTTTGAGATTATGTGGTGTTCGGGTAAGGAAGTGGAAGTAGAAAGTGGTAGGGGGCGGATGCGGGTGAGAAGGTTGATTATCGAAATAAGATTAAGAGTGGAGTGGATAATAATCGTAAATGATAAGGAAGCTTTGCACAAATGGGTTGTGGTAGGTTGAGATGAGTGGGTGAGTGGGTGAGAGTGGGTGAGAGGGTGGGTGAGTGGTCGTTGGGTGGTATGAGCGAGTGGATGGATGGATGGATGGATGGATGGATGGATGGATGGATGGATGGATGGATGGATGGATGGATGGATGGATGGATGGATGGATGATGGATGATGTATGTGAGTGATTGTGTGGATTTTCCTTTCACCAAGTAATAACAAGTTAAGGTGTGTAAGGTATGTAGGGTGTATAAGTTGTGTAAGATGTGTATGGTGTGTATGGTGTATATGGTGTGTATGGAGGTTTCGGTGTGATTATGCGCAACAGATACTATACGTTGGTAGATTGCTAGATAGGGAGGCAGGGAGGTCCACGGTCAGGTATGTACCTAGGTAGATGATAGCAATGATAATAATAATAACCCAAGGTTTTGAATGCTTGCGTGCTTTGTACAATATTGAGATTTGATATTTTGGATCGTCCTTGGGTTTATTGTATGCTGTTGTATGCTGTTGTATGCTGTTGTATGCCGTTGTATCGTATCGTCTCGTCTCGTCCCGTATCGTATTGTTTCGTTGAATTCTTTTCTATTTGCTTGCTTGTCATAAATATTTAACAAGATTCGTGCAAGTTGACTTGTCAAATATGCGGTACCTGACGATGAAATGATGACCGTGCGATGTACCGAGTGGATGAACGAGGCAGGTTAACTCTCCACGGTCCAGGAACTTTTTTTACCTTTCACGCGCGCGTGTATTAAACACTCCCTCGTTTGCAATAATTGATAGATCTTATTAGCTTGAAGAAAAAATAGATAACCTGGCGATTTGAATTATATGACAGTGCCACATGAATGGGTTTAATTGTAAAAGGGTTGGAATGAAAGTGTAAGCATAGGTAGGGAGGTATGTAAATAGTAGGTAGGTAGGTTGGTAAGTAGTAAATGACGAGATGATATAATATTGCGACGAGAATTATTTGATTGACTGATTGATAAGAACTGGCTTGTTTGGCCTTTTTGATTGCGAATGATGATGGAAAGGAATGAAAGGAAAGGAAAGGAAATGGAATGAGAAGAGAGAAAAAAGAATGGTAAGAGAATTTAATTTTTAATTGTGTATGATTCGATAGAATGAATATATTTTATTAAAGAGAAGCAGTATGGTGATTGGAGGGTTGAAGGAGTAGTAAGTAGTAAATAGTAAGTAGTAAGTAGATAGATAGGTAGGGTAGATAGGTAGGGTAGATAGGTGTAGATAGGTAGTGTAGATAGGTAGGTAGTTAGTTCGTTTGAATGGAACGAAGAAATGGTTGGGTTGTATTTGTATTTTCTCTCTACTTTCTTTCCTTTCTCTCTTTCTCTCTCTTTCTTCCCTCTCTTCCCTCTCTTCCCTCTCTTCCCTCTCTTCCCTCTCTTCCCTCTCTTCCCTCTCTTCCCTCTCTTCCTCTCCTCTCTTCCCTCTCTTCCCTCTCTTCCCTTCTCCGTCTTCTCTTTTTGGTTGAAGTTAAAGTTGGAGTTGAGAGTACTAATAAGGATGATGTATATATATGAATGTGTGTGTATATATGGTATAATATCGTATAGTATCGTTCGTATACGTACTAGATAAAAACTGGATGTGGTATCCTGAAAAGAAATAATAATCAAAAAGAATTGTGATAATCTATGCAATATTCGAAATTTGGAGGGGGGATTTCCTTGTGGATTCATTACAGTAGACATTAACTGTACTAGGTATCTGGATTATGTGGAGACAAGTGATCTCGATTTCTATTGGTTCATACTCGATAAGATACACTTTCCAAGGTTGAAGCTAATTTAGTTCGTGCAGCTGCAGATAGCGGGATTTCTTTGCATACCTACATACCACACCTGGGCACTTGCAATTTGAGAAACTTGAGAAGATACATATTGACTTGGGTGGTACCAGCAAAATATGGATATGGATGATAGGAAATGTACGTGTAAAAGGTTCCAAGGTTCCAAGGTTCCAAGTTGACCCAACAAACAAACAAATACAACTCTACTTGTGGTAATTATATCATTGATGTTAGGTAGATTGAGTACGTAGGTATCCATGGATGTAGGTAATGAGGTGATGAGGAATGAAGAACAAATAAATGGGTATATGTAGATATATACATACATACAGGTATAAACAGATTTTGCATTATTGGGGTACCTAGGTACCTACCTGTGGATACCTAGGTAATACATAAGAGAACCTTGGAATAATAATAAGCCGGGATGGATTAGATTGATTCACGTATATCGTGGATACCAGGTGTGAATAAACTAACTAATAGATAAAACAAACCCATACTATACCTCGCCCTGGAGGTACTATCATTATTATCTTATTATTCTTATTATTCTTATTATTCTTATTATTCTTATTATTCTTATTATTCTTATTATTCTTATTATTCTTATTCTTATTCTTATTATTCTTATTATTCTCATTATTCTCATTATTCTCATTATTCTTTATTCTATTATTCTATTATTCTATATCTTATTCTTATTATTCTTATTATTCTTATTATTCTTATTATTCTTATTATTCTTATTATTCTTATTATTCTCATTATTCTCATTATTCTCTTATTCTCTTTATTCTCTTTATTCTTATTATTCTCATTATTCTTATTATTCTTATTATTCTTATTATTCTTATTATTCTCATTATTCTTATTATTCTTTATTCTTATTATTCTCTTTATTCTCTTTATCTCTTTATTCTTATTATTCTCATTATTCTCTTTATTCTTATTATTCTCAATTATTCTCTTGATTCTCTCTATTCTTTTTATTCTTAGAAGAATATCCATGGATTCTATAGACACCCATAATCCTACTAGCTGGAGCCGGAGGTGGTTTCCAAGGTTATATCCTTTTCACATCTTCCTCTCCTCTCTTGTATCATTCATAATACTTATCGTATTCCTCTCTTCCCTTGCTAAATAACAATTACCCAATAGATCCATGGATATTCCAAGTATTGATTTTCATATTTATATTCATCACTACAAAGTATATCCATCCACCTTCCTGATTATTGTATTTCATCCACTCATTTCATTTGTAATCTGGGGAAAGACAATGTTGGAACTTTATTGGAAGTTCTAGATTGTTGGTCCATGCAGAGATCGTCCTTTGATTTTCTCAAGTATATCCATGGATAGCTTTACTTGATATATTGGGTATTCCAGGTTCTTCTTTTTCATATACGATGGATTCTATCCTCTTCATATCAAAATCAAAACATAAATCCAATCATTCCTTATTACTGCCAAAAGAATCAATCCATTCAAATCAAAAAGCTGATCGGATGCCTGCTTTTCAAATGTATATACCTATAACTCTACCCTTTCCTTCTTTCACCCATCAACCAGTAATTCAACAAGACTGCAAGATCCTTGGTCCCTTGAAGCAGGGCCAACGACGCCTCTGAAAATCTCCAATGATCATCAATAATGATATCTCGAGGTTGTGAGACCAATTGGCTGTCGATAACTTGATAGAAAAAAGTTGGTTCCCTCTCCGATTCGTTCCAATTCGGATAATAAAGAGATTCATCCGCGCAAGTCTTCCTCTCTTTGCTGATACCCTTCAAGGATCCTTTCTTCAACGCTCGCCATCCATTGGTTTGGAGATTGGAATACTCCGTCTTGAGCTACAAAACATATACGAGAATGAATCAAATCTAATAATTTCTATCCTGCACATTTAAGATATTGATCTCATTCATACCATACCGTCTTGTTCATATGTTTAAATGTGTATGAATTATCGTCTCTTGGGGGCCATGTTCATTACAGATATATGGTGTAAGCAAACCTTTTCAATGGCTTTGTCTTCTACCGTTGACACGTTGACATGTTGAAATGCTCTTCTATCTTTTCTCTTGCAAATATAGGCAGCGTACATGCAGGGATTTTCTGGGAGGGGAGGTATAGCTTTAGTTGAGCTAGGATACCACGAGTGATAACAACAGCAAGAAGTGTTTGTTACTGTTACATCAAACGGATTCTCGACAAACCCTCAATCTTATTGACAGGTTGATTGGTTCCAAAGGACAAGGGGAAATCCAATCAAAATGTTAATGCTCTCAGGGTTTTTCTCATACATGAGGTCGCAATCCGTCGTAATGTCTCAAACGATGTAAACTCTATTCGATCTTCTTTCAATTTTTCACAACGGGGTTGAAAGATTAATCAGCTAAGAAGGATAGTGTATCTTTATAAAACAAGAAGAGCCTCGAAGTCGAAGGAAAAAGAAAGATACAGTTTGCTCTAATATTATGGAGTATCCGAAAAGCCACGATAATCATTCAATCCACCCGTGAATATATATTATTCCTCTCGCACGTTCCAGTATGCGCACCGTTTCGTCTCTCATCTTCTACCAAAAGCCCAGCCCAACGGGAGACTACGGAAATAAGTATGCAAAGCTATTGGGGCGAAAAGGTGGAGAATGATGAGAAATATGGGAAAATATGTGGGGGGAGCGGGGGGAGTGGAGGGAAGAGAAGGGGGGCGAGAGAAAGCATTCGAAGCAGCAGCAGCAGCATACTACTCCGTAAGAAAAGGAGCTTTGACGCCAACTAGGAAAGCTACTTATTACTCTGTACATACTAATCTAGGAAGGTTACCTAAGCTCGAAAAGAGCTGCTGTCCCACTCTCCATAAACCCTGCAGGCTGCAGGCTGCAAGTTGCAGCATGCAAGCTCCATCAACGACACTAATCCCTTTTGAGCGTTAGCTCAACAATGGTCAAGGATTCTTAGTCTGGAAGGTGTAACCCTCCATCAGTTTCTTTGTTTCTAGATTAGCACAAGGCTTAAAAGGAAGGATTATCGGGAATACCTACCCAAGGGAAAACAAAGATATGTGATATAACCCAATTGTTGGCTCGAAAAGATGATGTGAGTGGCCATAAACACTCAAACCATCCCGCCATCCCACCATCTTGGATATAGGGGAGTCGTTCAAAATCCATCATTTTGGTTAAAATTTGATCTGCTGATAAATGATTTGACAGATTGATATGATAAATATTCTGAGACAAATCACCAACATCTAGTCATGGCGTTTCTAGGCTTTCGGCATGTTAATTCCCAAAGGTTTGGAACTGTTGGTATGTATGATTCAGTATTTGGTAGGGCAAAGTAGGGCAAGGTAGGGTTTGGAAGATTCCATTCACAAGATCATCTTATATCAAACGGTTGGTTGGCTGTACAGAGGTATACTCTATAGATACCTAAGTCTAATTCTTGGAGTTGGGCACGTACCGGCATATCTATTTCTCTTTTGGTACCTAGCACCTCGTACCTAATGCCTCCTTACAGAGTATACATCTGAACAATATCACGAGCTTACACATCCCCATTACGAATCCGTCGTAGTACGGGGATCAAGACTCGAAGTGGGATAGAGTGCGGTGCGATGTCATGCGGTGGTGATAGAAAGAATGTGTTCCGCATCAGCTTATCGTCATTGGTGTCAGGTGCGGCTGATGAGACCCCTTCCGGGTGTCTTCCGATGCTTCCCCTAAGGAAAGGCTTTTTCTTTTTCGTCCTAGCATTGGGCCGTGGTGTGTATCTTGGAGCTTGGACTTCCGGGGAGGATTGGGGACCGCGGGAATTATTTTTTGGACGTGGGGTGATTAGTTGGGGTTGGTGGTCTTGATGTATTCTGTAGTTCTGTAGTTGAGATATCGAGTTTATGTAAAAATGTAATTAATTATCTTGAAAGGGATTTATGACTTTGCCTAGGTATATTTTGAGATTTATAAAGTACATATAATATCAAATTCGATAGTTAAGATGAAAGAAGATAAAAGGATATCTTTGTATATTGGGCTATATATAATCGAAAAATCAAGTTAAAGTCTTTTAAATTAATGAAATGAGGTTAATGATGATGATGATGATGATGATAGTGATGATGAGATAGTGATGTTTGAGTAATAGATTTCTTGACTGTTACTTAGACAGATAGGCCACTTACTATATCTTCAATCCCATCCCATCCCATCCCATCTCATAATCAAGATTCCAGATATCAGAGTAATAAAAAATACCAGACACGATACAAAGAACAAACCCTGAAAAACCAAATACACACTTGTCCTTTTCCATCTATCGATCATCTCCAGGGCTCCCCTTTTGTAGAATCAAAATGCCACAATCATATTAATCGTTAATCCAACTCCCATCCCATCCCATCCCATGCCTCCACCCCATCCGTGAAGAAGAAGAAGAAGAAGAGAAAAAAATCAAAAAAAATCAAACAATAAATTCGATCTTTGTTACATTGTTACAGGAAAGGAAAGGAGAGGAGAGGAGAGGAGAGGAGAGGAGAAGAGAAGAGAAGAGAAGAAAAGAAAAGAAAAGAAAAGAAAAGAAAAGGATAATCTAATTATTCATTAGACAATGAGAAAATCCTACCATCTACCTACCTATCTCGCAATGGCCAAAATTTCAAATCTCAATCAAGTCTTGCCAATGGAAAGATTCTACCGACTTTTTTTTTTTTTTTTTGTTTTTTGACTTTTTGGACTTTTTCGATATCGTCATCATCACCATTATTGGAATTTCTATTTAAATTTCTGCTCGGATTCCCTTCTCGATTTCGGAATTCAAAAGGTAAGATGAAGTTTCGATACCGTAGATTTGCAAGTTTGAATTCTGTTTCTGGTTCTAATGCTGATTCTACGAAAATGGAGATATAAACTAGTATTTTTAGGGGGAAGGGGGGGGAGGGATTTGCTATTATTATTATTATTATTATTATTATTATTATTTCTAGTTCCGGCGCATATATTACTATCTAGATATTTAGGGATTTTAAATTGTGCTATAGATATAAATGATTATTAAAAATTGTTTATTATTCATTATTTACTATTTATGATATTGGATATTTATTACTAGGTGATGTATTGCTGTTCGGTTATAAACTTTCATAGGCCATGGGCGATGGGGGATGTTTCTTACTTTTGAATGATATTGTAGAAGTAGAAATAGAAATGAGAATTGATATACATCTACGTCCGGACTACCTATACCACATTATCGGTAATAGAAATCCATAAGAAATCTATAGACTCAAAGATTTAGAACGAGATATCTTAAATCTCCCTCTGCCCGGTTTCTAAAAGAAAAGTTGATTTATAATAAAGATATAGGATGAGATGAAAGAGTAGGTATGAAGATCTAATCGTTTGAAAATACTCACTCGAGAAACTTGGAAGTTGTTGTCTACTCTCTTCTCTTTTTATCTTTTTGTAGATTATCCTTCTCTTTCTCCTTCTCCTCCTTCTCCTTCTCCTTCTCCTTCTTCCTTTTCCATTCTATAACTGCCACCTACAAACCTTTAGCCCACAAAAACACCCCCACCTCCGCATTCCCCAAACTAACCATAAAAAAATATATTTGAAATTCTCTCCCCCTTTTTTGTTAAAGGCAAAGAAAAAACCATCCACTATCCCCCCCCCATTTCTAAACCCCAAACCCCAAACCTCAAACCCAATAGAACCAAATATCCACCAAACTAATCACAAAAAACTCCCCAAACTCCTTCAAGAAAAAAAAACAATAAATTAACCCAAATACAAACCCCTACCCAATAATCAACACTTCCAACGCCATCAATCTTTGCACGAAACTTGATATTCTAAATCAGATCAAATCAATATGCTCAAACGCATTGAATCTCCCATAGAAACCGAGCATCTCAAACAATTACAAGAATTAAGAAGCAATGATTTCTCATCATCAGAGTGTAGTCCAAAACTATTGGAAACCGTATGCTGCCTACCTGGTACTATAAGTGAGGTAGCCGGAGCTACCTAGGTAATTAATAGATACAATTAAGTATAAGCGAAGATCTAGAAATATTACCAAAAACCCAACATCATTTGATTTTGGATAATTCTGTTCTTTCCTTCTATCTTCACCTTCGCTTCCCTGCTAAGTCTACTTGACTTTAGTATGATATTGAGGTCGGAAAATACAGATTGAAAGTTGAAGATAAACTACTTCTCACTCTCTCCTCTCATCTTGTCTCCACGATTGTCTCTACTTGGAATTTTACTAGGTATGTCTTTTCGATTTCCACTGGTATCCCCCCTTCTCATCTCATTCTTCATATTCACACCTTTATGCAATCATCCATATATTCCCTCCCTGATTCCCAATATAATTCTTCCAAAAACACTCAAATTACCACCCCACCAACCTCTCTCATAAAGCAATCATAAAATGACACATCTCCCCAATCTTCTCATCCGATGATGTTTCTTATCAACCGGCGAGTGAACTTCATCATCAAGTTCCGGCGTCGATCGATTGTTATCTCGACGGATGATTTGCCTGCAGAGATCTATAAAAACTTCATCTACATTTGCTATTATTCAGTCCCATTAGCAATCATCTCTCAAACCCAATCCTCTTTCTATTTCTCATCATCTGGCCCCAATTTCACCACCCATATCCCAAACAAACTCCATGAAAATAGAAAAGGAATGAACTTACCCCTCCTCCTAGCACTCGTCTCATAATATGGCGCATTCCCCCAACTCTGACTAACATTAAACGCCGTTTGTCGACTAACCACACGATCTTGTTCGAGATCACTTTTATTCCCAACAATTACTATGGGAACATTGTTATCATCTTTTATACGGATGATGGTTTCGCGTAGTTCACTTAGTTCATTTAGTGAGCTTTGAGAGGTAATGCTGAAGACGAGGAGGAATCCTTGGCCAGTTTTCATGTAAAAGTTCCCTGAAAGAGTTGTGTTAGTTGGTAGAAGGAGTGAAGGGCAGAGACTTGGATTGGAATGTATGTACCTCATGGCAGCTGGAAGACGGTTAGTTTATATTGATTTATCATGTGATGAGCAATGAATGAAAAAACAAAAAAGCTTACTGAATTGTTCTGTACCCGCGGTATCTAATCTTTACATCTTCATGTCAGTATTAACTTCTCCAACCTATAAAAAGGTACAATAAATCTCACATCTCCAACATGCATTGTCGTCCCTATGAATCCAAAAGGCTGCATTAGCACAAAGTTCCCACCCCCCAATGTTCACCCCATTTCCCAAGCTGAGGAATCCGAGTAAACTCACATCAACTTCAATCATCTTCCGATATGAATCCTCAATCGTTGGATCATAGCTTTCAATCCAAATATTCTGCACAAATTGCGCTATTTTGGCACAATTCATGAATTAGCAATCCGTTTCACTTTCTTCCACTCTAAAATCTCCATCTAATTCCATTTCACATGCCTCTCCACTCAAAACTTCAAAATTTCAACCCCCAACTCAACTCCCCGGAGGAGAGTGGATCAAAATCTCGGTAAATAAGCAAAAAAAGGATCCTTACCGGTTAGGCAACTCTTGCCAACACCACCTTTGAATACAAACAAAAATAATTAGCCATGAATTCTATCTTCATACAAACATATCCCCGCATTTCATCATTCCTTGATAGAATGATTGATCGAGGAAGGAAAGGGTAAAGAAAAACTCACCAGCACCTAAAACCACAATATGATAATCTCTCCTAAAAATCATCAATAACCATATCAGCCAGCTATCTTTTAGAACGCCAATATAAAAACTTTACCCCTGATTCATACCTCCGTGCGTTCCATGCACCAACCATAACCACTACCAAACATCCTGAAGTTCGGGGGTTAGAGTTAGAGAGAGAGAAAAAGAAACTTACCGTGAATTCCTCGTCGCCATCTTGAAATCAATTGATAATATTGAATAAAGCTGTCTTTCTTTTAAAGGGTCTTGAAATGTGAAACCCCCCTGAAATCTCTTCGTACGTTCTCTCTCTATACTTTATATAGATAGATATCACACGTACGTGCGTTCGTATGATTTCCAAAGTTTCAATCCAAGAGACTTCAAAAGTTCAAAATGATCTTCACTCTTTTCCCCGAAATGAAATATATCGCATACAAAAATTCCTTTCCTTTCCACCCCTTCACAAAGTAACGTAACGTCGAAAAAAATAAAAAATCCAAAAAGTCAAAATAATCAGAATAATCAAATAAGCAAATAATTCGGATGGCAAGTTCTCCGAATCCTTCCTAAAAGATAATGTTGCGCAAAAAATCGAAAAAATAGAAAAGAAAAAAAAATCAAAAGACCGAAAATAAGCTCAACAGCACTTGTTGAAGGCTTAATATAATTTGCAAATTAAACGTTGAATAAACGGTTATAATAAGAGGGACAGTTTTCGTTTGACGCGTATGTGTGTGTGAAATTCTGCTTTTGGAGTTCCCAATATTGTGAATAAATAAGTGATCCAGCCGCGGATAATCTTTAAAGTTTCCGTGGAGGAAGGTAAGGTGAGCGAGTTGGTTGAGGTAAGTATGAAAGTTGAGCTTGGTGGTGATGAATGATGGATGATGCGGATGGTGTAATAAAAAATTCGAATTCAGGTAATATGTAAGCTTTATATGATATGTAGAAAGATTCTTTATAGAGAGGATAAAATAAACAACAAAAATGAAAAGAAGTGAGGAAGTGAGGAAGTGAGGAAGTGAGGAAGTGAGGAAGTGAGGTTTTTAAGTTTTGATGAATATGAAATAGATGAGTAGATGAGTAGATGAATGGATGAATGGATGAATAGAAGAAAGAGAGAAAGAGAGAGCGGGGAGGGAGGGAGGGAGGGAAAGGGAGAGAGATGAATAGAGATAGAGACACAGAGAGAGAGAGAAAGAGATAGAGAGAGTATCAAAGTGTTTGCTCAATTTTCGTCAGCTCGTTCGTGAGGCGCGAAATCAAACACTGTCTTAAATTGGTTATATGAGTTTTTGGTGGTGCAGCTGCCATACAGTTGGGTTAGTTGATTGTGGCTAGATGCTAATGATTCGGATTATCTATTTTTCCTTTCCGAGTGGATATTGACGCTTCCAGGTTTTTAGGATGGCAGGTGTTGAATGTTTCTTTTCCTTGCTTTGCTTTTTGATCATCGATAGAATCAAGTCTATGATCATGAGTTCATTAATATATGGTATGATATGCAGTAGATTTTCCTTTCGTTGAATCTTTATATGGAAGTTTACAAAATAGGAGACTGAACAGGATAGGAGACAGGACAGGATAGGAGACAGGACAAGTAACGAGCTTTTCTCTTAAAAGAAAAGGAGAGGACGTGAAAAAGGAGAAAGGGGAAAGAGGAATATGATATTCTTCCAAGCTTATTTTCATGTTCATTTAGAGTAAGTATATAAATACAATATCTAATAAATAGGTAAGAAGAACAAGAAATAGATATCATTAGTTAACGCCACTTACCTATTCATCAATAATTAGAACAACCGTGGAACAACGACAACAACAACGACAACAACAACATCCAAGAAAGGAAAAACAGCACTAGATAAAAAAGTATAGTCAAATTCAGATTGAAATATCCTTTTTGATCCTATAACTGCTATCTATTACATTAACTAAGATTAAAAAAAGAAGTATACCAACCCATTTTAGAATGATTTATCAATGAGCGTCTCTCCCCTCTTTCAATACTACTTACCCGTGGACATACTACTTACATCCTACCTAACAACCTTATTCATACCCGAATTTCCATTCACTACGTATACAAGACTTGAAAATGCGTCTTTCGGGTACGAGGGAAGGTCCTAGATCACTTGTGTTGTGGTATATTGGTCCCTGAAAATCCCTGAAAATTCCGATGGAAAATATTCTGGAGTGGCATGCACAGCCCTAACGATGGATCATATCATGGCGAGCTACCCTGACGCCACGTTGTGTCTCTTATTATTCTTCATCTTGGGAGGATAAATTAACTACTCTTGTAATTATGCCTTGGTTTGAGGGATGGATGGGAGGGGAGGATGGGAATTTTAGTAAATGCTGATGAATGATTAGATGGATTGGGATTGGCATGCGGATGGGAAAATAAAAGTAGAAGATTGGGAGTGGGATGAGAATAGAACGGAGTTCTAGATCTTTGACAGAACTGGGAATCGTCTGGGATTTGAATTTGGATTTCGATTTCGATTTGATATCGAATCTTTCAATCCATTCTAACACAATGTATACATTTCCCACGACCAACAATGCATACCTGCCATTAGGCAGAGTTACACACCCTTCTCGTACAATATTCATCCATTCATCCATTCATCCACCTTCACTCACCCATTTAAGCTTGTACATTCATCCGGTATTCAGTTCTACCCACCATCCATCAGATAACCCAACCTACTATAACATAGTATCACATCAACCCCATCACCCACCAACATCCACCAATCCCATCAATCCCATCTCTCCCTCATTCAGCTACCTACCTACAGTAAACGTAAACACCAACCTGTACCACCTCCCCTAAAGCAAACACTAAACAAATACTATCTACCACCTTAACCCCAAGCCCCCAAACCCACCGCAGCAACCTTGTCTCCAACAACAACAACCACCACCTAAACCACCTAACAAAACAAAGGAGATCCTCGGATAAATAAATCTTTTTCCCGTGCAACCCCCCCCCCATCTCACCCACCCGAGTCTCCAACCCACCTAGCTAACCCCCGTCCATTACTCGCCACCAACGCGGACATTGATCTCTATTCTAGATTGGGACGTCGTACGCCGTCTCTACCCATACTCGTACATCTCTCTCAAACAACCCGCGAGCTGAAATGTCGCCACATCGATACCTAGCCTAGGCTGCGCGTGATACCTATGCAGACTACGGAATGAATATTACTATCCAGACGATCGATCATTCGACCAACGGAATTGTAATCCGTGTTGATCTCACAGCACGAACTAGCAACGGCGCTATAGATCTCACCGAGAGAAGAAGATATTCGCGGTACTGTTAATTTTACTGTTACGGTTACTGGTACTATTGCCATGATCTTCTTTCTATATCCTATTACTTACGTACTTCCTGACTTACTTGTACCCACCTACTGTTTTGTGCATGTCTACCTACCTAAGAATACGTAGGGAGGTTATCCTCCGACTCAAAATCTGCCCCCCTAGGCCCTTGATAAATCCCAAAGCCCGAAATTGTACAACCACCAATACCAATATGGAGACTACATAGATGGATATAGATTGTTGAAATACGACATACGACATATACAATAATTACTACATACAAGTACACGATAGGAGAGATGTAGTATAGCAATTTAAGAACCAACTTGCCCGTCTGCAGCTGGGTATATACTTGGTGTACGCATTTAGAGATTTCGATCTACATTATGTAATATACATTATGTATGGATGGGTCTTGGGGTTTTGGTGCCGAACATGAGGGGATAATGTGAGCGTTACCGATCGATAACACATTTTCGATTCGGGGGTGAGAAATGCTTTTTTCTGTTTGTTTTATCCCTGTCTGCACTGCACTGCACGTTAGTGTCTATATTAGACATTTGATAATATAAAAAATATGGGGTATGAAACTATATGCACCGCGCGAGCACCCTCCATCTAAGCTATAAAATTAATACGGGTCCCACTTCAATCTTCTCTCCAACAGAAAAGATTCCACAGGAACACCCCTCCACTCCTTCTCTCCCGCCCCCGTCACATTGAAGAATTCCACTTCAAACCCCATGACTTCTTCCACCCCGATATCAACCTCCTCCAATAGCAAACCTCCGCTGCAGGCGTAAGATATCTTTCTCGAAAAACCCGCACGCTTCTTTCCGCAATCTCCTCCAACTCCCCAGAATCTTTCTTCCCAAGCAATTCCTCCATCTTCTTCTCTCCAATCCCTCAAACCCCTTATCCACCTCGATATAATTCTGCTCCGGTCCATGCTTCTTCATCAACGGATGAAAAAACTCCATCCACTCCAATTCATGCGCCACAATCACGGACCGACAATTTCTCAAATACTTTAAGGCGAGCCGAATAGGAATTCCCTTCGGTGTGCGCCAGGAACTTGTACTGACAATGTTCATCCATACTCTTCAAATCATTCTTCATACTCCCTCATCATGCCAATCTAGCGTCTTCACATCGGCCCATTCTTTCTCCTTCGTAACCTCGATGAATTTCTTGCGCACCTCGAGATTCATCGTGGCGCCGCGCCATAACAATTTATCGATCTTCCGACTCCAGGGCCATTCGCTCTCGGTGAGGCGTGCTTTCATCTGCGCCTCGCCATAACTACCGATTTTCGTTTCGGGCCATGACCAGAATCCGTATTCGGGCATGAGCCACGTTTTAGTATTGCTCGCTTGTCGTGCATAGAGCCATTGGGCATGTCCTTCTAGTCGATCGTCGACGTTCATAGTGAATTCGATGTTGGGCAGGGGTTCGGGAGAGGTGAGCATGGCACGGTGGAGTGCATGGAGGGTGGCCAGACCGCGGGAGTAGATTTGTCCAGATGTATCGATGATGTATAACTTTTGCTCGGACTATTAGCTTACATTCTATTTGAAACCTATACTTTCGCCGCCCACAGAAAACATCAGTGGAAAAGAAAATAGAACCACCAACCTGCTGATCAAAAATCATAGCCCGAATAAATCCATTCAACCTCGGCGTATCATCCAATTCCTTCCTCATAACCTTCTTCTCCCTCCTCAGCTTCACTGGGCGTTCCACCTCCTCAAACAACCCCGGAAACGCCAAATCACATTGTCTCTGCGTCAAGACCAAATTCCGATAATCCCTCGTATAGTTCCATGTCCCATCGAACCCAAACCTGCCACTTGGATGCTCCGAGTCCTGCTGCAGATCATTCTCAACAGTGGGGGCATGAACCCTCTGAGTTGCAACCACACCGGGCGAAAAGCTTTCCCGACGCGATCCATAAAACAAGACAAGTGAGAGGAGAAGAAAGGCGAGCACGAAGGGATAAGGACGACGACGCAAAGCACTAGCTACGTCGTTGATATTCGCCATGATGATATCGAACGAAGCATGAAGAAAGAGAAAATGCCAAAGACTGAAATTTCCAGATGCTGAATCGTAGAAAGCTTAGCGTGCAAATACAGAGATGACGAGCTTATTAATTGCCTTGGCGTACGGCACAGTGAATTACTGCTAGCTCCCGCGTTGTCAGCTTCCATGACGTTGAGTGGACGATTTTGGAGATGTCAGATGAGAGAAATGGGAAGCAAGGGATGATGCTCATACACTAATACGACGCACTATTACTTGGAAACTAGTAAAGTAGTAATGCCGGAATGCATATACCCTACGATTGGAATGTTGGTAGGTACCTTGTACGAACAACAAGACAGACTACTTGACTTAGGTAGACCGTACCAGATCCTTCGGGACAAGATGGGATTCAAAATCTCCCATCCTTTATCATTTAGATGAAGCATAAGGTTCCAAGGTTGCCATTAACAGAATCTAATAAAAGTAAAAAAATCCAACCCGGAACTTTATCTTTCAAAGCTGTAACCACGCTAGCCATACGTAAGCTTCGGCATATGCCGAATATGCAAGACTCAGAAAGAAGAGTTTACAGATCAAATGGATGTTCAAGATACATATGTATATATATCTATACCTAATATTATATAACTTACATTTGATTGAAGTCAACAAAAGCGTTACACAACAATCCCAGTCATTTCTTGTGTAACCATAAGTGGATACGGTAGACAAGAATCCATATGTATCCAATCCCTTCATACGCGCTGCATCTGCAATATCCATGGATATCTTAATTTCTTGAGCCAAGAGATCTCCAGGGGAAAAGGTCGGGTTATCTTTACCCGTTCTACCAATCGGATGATATGTTATATAATTAGGTTCCTTCGGATATTTAAGCTATGGTGTGAATTTATGATTTGGAGTATCACATGTGAATGAAGAAGTCACTTGAGTTTACCTCAGAACATTGAGAATATGGATTGATACATATAACCTGATTAGATAGTGTAGCTTCGACAGTCTAAACACACTGTCATTTTTTACAATCACACGTAAACTCCCCAGCTATGGTTATGAATTACTGGTATTGTGTATATGCATATACAACAGACGCTAAAGTTTCTCGCCATTCATGAAAATAAGCCTTGTAAAGTTAATTCAAAAGCTCCATTCCCAAATGCAACCAATTCCAAAAACTCCGTAGCCAGATGTGCAACTTATTGACCCTCAAAATCCATGACACCAATAGCAAAACCTGTTCGAAACGCTCCTTGAATGCAGCAATAGAAACGAAGCGCCATGGAAACACTTTTGTTCATCATGTGTATCATGCTACCCCCCATCGATCATATATGTACAAATCATGTATTGGTTCTTTGTGTGTGGCATGCGAATCTACTTCATGGTCTGCTTCCCCTTATTCGATAATGAGCCCCTCGCTTGATCTCGCTCAAGCAAGAGTGAAAGCTGCGACTGGCTTTTGCTGAGAGATCCCGAAGATGAGAGCACATTCTCTGGCGCCTTGGATGATGCGACCTGTGGCATTGACTTCTTTGTAAAAAGATCCTTGACAAGAGTTCGAGCCTTGCCCCTGCCTGACTTCTCTGGAGACGCAGGTGCTGTTGTATTAGGACTGCCGTTGCCTAAATCGAGATGACCGGTAGCATCAGCTAATGTTGGTGCCGAGCTGACGATACCCTTAGACTGGTGTTGCAAAAGATGCTTCCCGCTTATCTTTCTATATCCAGGGGGTTTGCCAGTGCTCGAATCCTTGGACGTGATCGATGCCTGAGAATCTGGACTTGGAGGCCCGGATGGTAACATGCTGACCGTTTTAGTATTGTCGAGGAGCATCCTTTGCACTTTGAACTCTGCATCGCTAACTAAAGGTGCCGGAACCTGCTTGCTCAGTGTCTGAAGGTTACTCACAGGACCAGCCTGGGCAGGCTCTACCTCAGCACTCTCCTCACGAGTGCTTGCAAGTTTGCGAGAACCACCTCGAGTCGGAGCGGTCGCTTTGGAGAAATGCCGTTTTATAGGTGAGGTTGTAGATCGCGGGACTATGTTCTCCTGCGTGATCTGGTTCCTACTGGGCTGTACCAATAAAGGTGGGACCCTGCCTAGATTTCGATTCTGCTGTCCTTGACCACCCGAGACTCTTGCCGCACTATCATTCGAGGATTGTGAAGTTTGCGAACTCTGCCGTCTAACAACAACCGGTCTCTTCTTTTTAGAAGCTGAAGCAACGAATTTCTTACTTGAGGGTGCAGGCATCATTCTCCTATCGACCTTCTCTTTCTCAATCTTTTCGTCAATGGTACTCGTCTGCTCCGGAGGGGTGAAGGTGACTGTACGACGACGTGCTTGTTTGTGCTACCAGAATTTGACGACTCATCTTCTGAAGCCGCTGGGGATATGAAACGTGCAGTTGGCCGAGGACCATTTCCAGAAGGACCTCTGGTCTTTTTCAATATTGGAGGTGGCATGGGAGCAGGTGTTCGCGAAACTGATGTCGGCGTGGTACTTGGTCGGCTCTCGTTGCTGGCACGAGCGACAGAGGTACTCGAGATAGTTTTTCCAATACAGGCACTACTATTCTGATCATCTACAATTCAGTATCGTTCCACGGTTGATTCACAAGGTTTTGCATACCATTTGGCGTTTCACTTTCATAGCGATTAGGTGGCCCTTTAAGTGGCACAAAAGTGTCTCCGTCTGAAATATGGACGAAGAGTCGAGCAACAGTTGAAGCATCCAACTCTCGACTTCGGCTTCCCCATATTCGCCACCAATAATTTTCCAGACGCTCAGCTGTAGGGTCGAGAAGTCTTCGTTTTGTTGTGGTGTAAACTATAAGAGAATAAGCTGAATGCTCTACCTGTATGTAATCAAGACATGAAGTATACCTTTCCAGAATCTGGCGATATCAGCAAGATCCAAAGGGTCGTTCTTGATCCTCTCAATGGTACTCCCAATTTGCGGTGAATTGACCACAATGCCCTTGGGCAGTATCAAGGCCATCCTCTTAACGTTGCCAGAACCTAAAGTTGTAGAGTGACTGCAGCCCTTCTAAGGCAGGCAGCTAGCCTACCTAGAAGTTGCTGCGTCACTGTGAAGAGGAAGATGCCTCGATTGTACAGCTAACAAAGCTGAAAACCAAGTAAGGAACAAGGTTTTTGGAATATTGAGTTTTTGGCTGATGTGTGAAAAGGGACGAGGAAAGAGAGTCGAACAAAAGTAAATTGGTACAGTAGCAGTAGAATAATAACTTGTACCTAGTGGATACCTGGGTAAGGGTAAGAGAAGAAAGAAAAATCCAGGATGATGTAAAAAGCTAGTGAAGACTAAGAAGAGATAGTATAAGTTTTTAGTCTTTTGGAAATCATTCAAACATTCAAAAAAGCTTCTTGAAGATTTATTCCGTGGCCGAGAGAAGAAAAGAGAAGAAGATCAATGATTAAGGTTTTGCTATGTGTATCATTTTTTTTGTACGTACCAAGGAGTTGCTTTAAATTGATGAAAAATTAGTGATCGGAATTGATCCGAGGAATGAGAATTTGTTTACATATGTATGAATGAATATGTGTGAATGGATGGGATGGATGGATGGGATGGATGGATGGGATGGATGGATGAAATGGATGGATGGATGGATGGATGGGATGGATGGATGGGATGGATGGGATGTTGTGAGTATGAATGAATATATAAACGTGTGTGAATATGGATGAGGATGTATGAATATGAATATTAATATGAATATATGTGAATATATGTGAATATATGTGAATATAAATATAAATATAAATATAAATATAAATATAAATATAAATATATAAATGATGGATGATGGATGATGAATAAGGTTCACAGTTGAAGGATTATCAATGAATTTGTAAAGTACGGTACTAAATGGGTATAGGTAGGTAGGTACCTAGTAAAGTAAGTAGATGGTTTATCTAGATGAGTAGATTTGTACGGATGGGATGGATGGGATGGATGGGATGGATGGGATGGATGGGATGGATGGGATGTTGTGAGTATGAATTTAAAAAGAGTAAGTAATAACAAGTCAATAAGTGATGAATAGATAGATGAGAGGATGAATAGATTGATAAATAGAAATTATGTATGTATCAGCAACAGAGGTACAAACTAGTTAATACCTTCAACGAGGTAAAGTCCTTTAATAAGTATCCATTGCATTGACTGCCCCTCGTACTGTATAATTACTTCGTATATCCATGGATCTCTTCTTATTAATTGAGAAGATATCCAAATCAAGTAAAAGTTGAGAAATCCAGTCAGTCAGTCAGTCAATCAGCCAGTCAGCCAGCCAGTCAGTCAGTCAGTACCTTAATCAGTTTGCCGTTATGCTGTATGCTGTATGCTGTATGATGTATGCCATATGCAATATGCCATATGCAATATGCCGGTATATCAATGTGTCGTTGGCTTTTGGAGGGTCAACTTTAGGTTTTTTGTTTTTTTTTGCTTTATGCTTTTTGCTTTTTTCATTCAAGGAAGGAATCAAGTTGAGAAAAAAAAAGATAAAAATTTCCATGATAGGTAAAGTGCACAATACAGTACATACATCATCCATACATCCATATAAACATACACACCACACATACACATATACATATATATACATATATATACATATATATACATATTATACATATGCACATATACACATATACCCGTGGACACACACACACACATATACCCGTGGACACACACACACACACATATACCCGTGGACACACACACACATACATATAGATATTCCAATGAGGTATTAATGAAAATCCAATCATGATTGATTTCCATCTTCAATTGAAGAATAAATAAATGTGCATGGTACCTTGCTAAGCTGGAGGTATTAGCTGCCAGTCGAGGTGTCGCTTCTTTGTATAGCTAGTCTGAGTAGAGTAGATATTAACATAGGTACTAGGTCGATAAGGAGGTAGCTAAGTAGGTGGTAGACAGGAAGGTATCTACGTAGGTAGCTGAAGGAAGATGGATAATTAATTGTCTTATAGTAAATAGTAAGCATCTAATAAGCAATCGTACTCGAGTAATAAATTGCAGCCCAAATTTCCTCATTTATCAGTTGATTAGTTGAATGGGATCGATTTGATCTGATCTGATCTGATCGGCAATTACGAAGTCGACTCGGGGTAATAATCCCAAATGAAATAAATATAGATAATAGATAATAGATAATATAGGACAGGGAAAAGGAAAAGGAAAAGGAAAAGGAAAAGGAAAAGGAATGAATAAGAATGAAAGATGAGCATGAGGAAAGGGCATTAGGAAACCTTGCTGCTGAACCAGTTTTGGTTTCCTCTTATTTCAAATGAATAGATAGCTGAAAATACCTCGATGGATGAAAATGGAGTTGAAAATGGGGGGGAATCATATAAAGTGGATATTGATAAGACCATTGTTGTTGTTATTGCTGTTGCTGTTGTCGTTGTTGTCATTGTTTTCATTATTGTTTGAGTTGTCTTTTATATTATATACCCGACATTTGTACAAAGCCACAAAATGAAAAAGTATATCAAGTTGAAATATTAGGAGAAATCAAGAAGATAATAATAATAATAAATAATAATAATAATAATAATAATAATAATAATAATAATAATAATAATAATAATAATAATAATAATAATAATAATAATAATAATAATAATAATAATAATAATAATAATAATAATAATAATAATAATAATAATAATAATAATAATAATAATAATAATAATAATAATAATAATAATAAAATAATAATAATAATATATAATAAATAATATAATAATAATAATAATAATAATAAATAAAATAATAATAATAATAATAATAATAAATAATAATAATAATAATAATAATAATAATAATAATAATAATAATAATAATAATAATAATAATAATAATAATAATAATAATAATAATAATAATAATAATAATAATAATAATAATAACAAAATATGAGTTTTATGTAACAAGAGGGAGGTAAACTCTACCTTCTTCTCTTCTCTTCCCTTCCCTTCCCTTCCCTTCTCGCTTTCGTTTCGCTCTTCTCCCCTCTTTTCTCTCCCTCTCTCTTCCGAGGTCGTTCTCGCTTTCGCTTTCTTTGCCTATATCCGTCCTGCAACAACACTCACAGAAACGACGAGCAGGTACTGATTGTTTTTAACGTTATATTAGGTTTAATCAAACTAAAACAGTCACCGATGGGTGGGAACTTTTTAAGGGAGCAGCTGGTGCTGATGCTTAGTAGAGAAGTTAAGTCAGGGAGGGCTCTTGACCAATGGTATAATCCTACTCGGCCATCAACATTGTTGCATTGTTGAAACCAATTTGAAGACCGTCGATGTTGTTGAAGAAGGATTAGAAGAGGGCAGGGCAGGGCAGGGCAGGGCAGGGAAGGGCAAGGCGAGGCAGGAAGAAGAGAAGAAATAAAATAAAAGCCGTTTTTACTCAAAGTAGGTAGTTATTTCTATGTAGGTATCTATAATTACCTAGGTACCAACGGGGTTTGTACCGGTACCACCCACTCACGTTATGTCCTTTCTTCTTGCCAAGCATTTTCAACTATTTCGTAACTACCTAGTACTATGTATTTTATATATTGCTATATATTGCTATATATTGCTGTATATACCTCTAAATCATAACTAAACCTACCTGGGTAAGAAGGAAAATTATATTAGAATACTTTCTGGTACCTATCTAATCATCTTGCTTCATTTGTATATGTGAATATAACAACCATATAACAATGATTGAAAGTCTCTTTCATTGTGACTGTTTATTTTTGCTCATCAACCTACCTGAAGGAATTCGATGGTAACCAAGGATCTCCATCCAATCTTGGTATCAAAGACAACACAAAACACCTGGGTATGTCGTGCTGAACGGCAATTACAACGATGAATCATGACTTTTGACCTGCTTGGGAAGCATCTCGCCATTCTACGGACTATTGTATGTTACACTGTATGCCAATTCAATCCTTGCACCGCTGAAAAGCCTTGATTTGTTTGTTATACATAATCTAATAGTACCACCTGTCCATCGGAGGTTCAATGCAGATAGATGGGTTTGAAGGACGAGATGAGATGAGATAAGATTGACATAAAAAAATCTTCAATCTTTGTCTCATTGTAGAGCGTTTCCATCTTCGTCGCGTAAGAGATATGGATGGCTCAGTGCCTGCTTTCACATTCTATAATAGAATAAGCCGATGATGACCATATTGGTACAAGAACTCGGCAAAATATCATATTCTCACCCTAGCTCAACGTATATTCAGGGGCTTTATGACATGCATAGAAGCACAAGGCAAAGCAAAATGGATGTGATACACCGCGAGGCCAATTTCTAGCCTTGAAAATTCCCCGGACAGGGACAACCTACGACACGACTCTTGATTCTCTTGTTGTCAGTCTCGGATTTGTATTATACTCCTAGTACATTGTTTTGTCAGTATTACAACTGGCGTGCGTGCTACCATAACTTACTCAATCTCACCGACTCACTCGACTATTCGGACTCACCGCCATCGTGGGCTTCTGGTCTTCGCATTTACCGTGGGAAAGCGTAGCTATCTAATCACTGATCACGAGAGAGTCTTTGCTTGTTGATTAAAACCTAAAGAGATAAGCAAAAGAGGAAAACGGAACGAAAGAGACCAGGCCAACCCTTCCATCCGAGGAAATAATCCCAACAAACACGCATTCTCCATGCGACAACAAATCTCAGCTCTCATTAGCACAACAGAAAAGTTGCCTACCTTCCTAATTTATACCTTTTGCTATTGCTTCCGTCACGCTTTATACACCTGCAACACTTCAAAATGTCGCGGAACGCTTTCCGATATCCAAGTACGGAACCGTTTTTGACCATCTGACCTCTTTTTATCTCTCCGCCTCAATTTAAAGAGGCGTCGTGTGACATTCATTGTTGTTACTGGCCTGGAGAAGATGCTGTACTTCCCCAATATCTAGAAATCTAGAAGTAACCATCACGAATCCAACAAGCACTTTGGACGCCTCTTCCCAATCATCCGTGAACCATACGAAGTAGAAAGCCTCGATATATTTGGAATTTTGGATCAAGATTACGATTACCTTACAAACTTTTTTTATATTGCATTCCAATATTCCAACACAAGCTACCAAACCCCCGGATTTTGAACCCCACTCTAGAATGCCTCCACATGACTTACCGTACAGTTCAACAAATGATCCCATACTAAAACATTTTTTGGCAGGATAATCCATCCATTCCCTTGATTCTTGGAAGATTACTCGAGCGTTCATGCCCCCTATATCATTTCAACGATAGGCGGAAGATAGGATCTTTCGCAACCAACCATCAGTCCCGCGTGTCCTTATGAATCGAGGCAAGAGAAAGAACTAAAACCCCCCACGTCTCTTCTGATGTCTCAGAAAAGACCTTATTGCCAACCTCCATTTAACCCTAAACCCTCCGAAATCATACCCATTATATAATAAAACAAGACAAAGCAAACTCAGGGGTATATCAAGCGATGCCGCCGAGCCGCCCCTTGCACTCACCCATCCATACCATCCATGTCTCGCACCCAACATCCAAGACGACTAAAAAATTCCTTTCAACCTTCTAGCTCCAATGCTAACCAGCAGACTTTCAGATCCCCTACCACTCATCCTTCTAGAACCATTTTTCGTTTCCACCCCGGTACACCCATGAAGTACTTAACGTTAGTCTCTATCTAGAACTTCAAGGACAGTACAATGCCAGCCTGCCATCCATGCCCATTGCCTACCTAAATCTTAAAGCTCCGCAAGCATCCAGATATATTAAATCTCCCTTGTATTGGCACGTTTGCGTTTTTAAGCAATAAAGCCTTGAATTGGGCACCAACACAGTACCTCCCTAGGTACCCATTCATCGCATAAGCATGAGCATGAGCATGATCATAACCGAGAGTCTGAGTCTGACTCCCCACCTCTACACTCTACAGTACGATACCTACAGAGTACACGAGCCTCAAATCCTCAAATCCTCAATTCCCGAACCCCAATTCCCAATTCCCAATTCCCAATTCCCAATTCCCAATTCCCAATTCCCAATTCCCAATTCCCAATCTCCAACCCTCAACCCTCAACCCTCAACTCTCACCCCAAACCCTAAGCTTAGCTCACGAGTAGCAACCCATCTCCCTCCCTCCCTGCCTCTCTCACCATCTCCACTTTTTACCCGTAAAGCACTCATGCTCTGTGAGTACCTAGGTACTCGTAGCTACGAATGCTAAGTCCCATCCGCAACAACGGCAGCGTAGTAGGTAGGTAAGCCGTGTACTCTGTACCAGGAACCAGGCGAATGCCGCTAGACGAACCATCTAACCAACCAAATCAATCAACATCCCGAATCCTTCCAATCTCCTCCTCCGCAGCAGCAGCAGCAGCAAACAGTAATCTACACAAATATCAAGTATCGGGTATCAGGTATCAGGTATTAGCTATTGGGTATTAGGTATCGAATGAGATCCAAACCATCCATCTGCCACCCAAAAAACCCAAAAAATTTGTTTTATTTTTTATTTTTGAAAAAAATTTACATACACATATAGGTTACACACACGCACACACGCACACACAAGAGAAAAAGAACCCCCCGCCCCCCCCCCCTCAAAAAGAAAGAAAAGAGAAGAAAAGAAAAAAGAAAGAAAACCACCAAAAGTCACCCGACAGACCAATTTTCCAATCCCCTGCCTCCAGCTCCAGCTCCAGTTTCAGTTCCCAGGAATCTTTCTCTCGTTCGGGTTGTGCTATCTCACCTACCTACCTACCGAGCTAAGGAAATACGGCGCCAGCCAGGGTGTTACTGTACAAGGCAGACAGGGCAGGGCAAGGTAAGACACAGCGAGCTACGCTATTTATATTTATATCTGCGCTATCGCGACATCACATCCTATATCCACATGCACATATATCAGCGCTGTATGCTACTTACTTACTTACTACGTAGGCAGACATTCTCTCATAAGAACTCATTATAAGTAGCCTATATATATATTATATATCATCAAAAGAAACCAAAAAAAGACAACCAATTTTCAGGGTCGTATCACGAGCTCTTTCGGAGATTTTATTTTTTTGCTGCAGTGCATCAAGTGTGGTGGGTGCTGGTGCAGTATGTGTGCGAAGTGATGTTATAGTTCGAGCTGATTGCATTGCATACTGAACTATAAAAAAGGGGAAGGAAGATGGTTGGTTACACGTGATATCATACTGGCTCTCATGGATGACAATTCCGTGACATCTTAAAATGGTTAGACAAGTGACATGACAAGTGACAAAACGGGGAAACAAGTAGCAAATAGAATATCACTCTGTTTTAAAAACTGAAAAATTTGCTGTTGTGAGGATTTTCATAAATTTTTCATACTACATTAAAACGAGTAAGGAGGGGAAAGAAAGAAGCCATAGGCTATCTCCACCTCCAACTCGGGGTCGGGAGACTGTAATTTGATAGACACAAGAAATGACGCTATAAACCCATTTTCTAACCGTTGAAGAATGAGGATCGATTATGTGAGAGTGTAACCTCCATCTACTCGTAAGTCGGCTGGGGATCTTGTCAGCAAATTGGCTGAAAAGGGAGTGCGGAGAAGAATGTTCTTACCTCCAGTAACGTAGCTGGATGCATCTGAAGAGAGGAAAGTGACGGCTCCCATGAGATCTTCGGGCTGACCCATCTTACCCTGAGGAATGAGGGAAGTCCATTGCTTCTTCAAATCTGGGTTCTCGTCTAAAATCTTCTTGGTTCTATTGATTTCGTGATTAGCATTGCCTTGAATGAAAAATTCACACCCCCCACGGGGTCTTTCTGGGGCTCAGATCTTACAATGCAGTCAGCATATATCCAGGGGAGATGCAGTTGACTCGGATGCCAGCGTGAGCCCATTCGACAGCCAAGGACGAGGCAAGATGTCGGACAGCGGCCTTGGCGGCGTTGTACGGCGCTTGAGGTTGTGGAACATTGACAATGGCACCGGACATACTGCCAATAAACACCATACTTCCCGGAGCCTTACGCTCCAGTAAGTGCTTTGCAAACCGCAATCGCAAACAAGTATGTTCCATCCACGTTAACACCCCACAATTTGCGTACTCGATCAATTGGGTAGTTGATGGCTTCGAAGTTCTCCGTGAAACCAGCTGATGTCACTAAATTATCAATTTTTCCGTGCTGGGAAATAATTTCGGCAATAGCACTATCGACGGATTCTTGGGAAGAGACATCTGCGTAATGAGCTGTAACTTTGGGAACCCTAAAACAACACGTAAGCTTTCGTGGTACAATGCTAGAATGCTGGTTAATCCCTTACTTTTCTGCTCCTGGGTTCTCTCTCTTGAATGAAGCAACAAGCTCTCCTGCTTGCTTTTCGGCTTCCTCCTCTGTTGTCCTTTTAGCACAATACCGCCATCAGTTCTGCAGAAGCCACATACTATTCATATCGACAATTGCAATATCAGCACCACTAATAACCATGGCTTGACTCATAACGAGTCCCAAGCCTCTGGCACCTCCAGTAACAACACCAACCTTTCCTTCTAGGGAGAAAGATGCAAGTGTACGCTTGAAGTGAAGCCCACCTCGGCCTTGTACCGGCTTACTGGATGGCAGATCATGTTCTTCTGGATACTCGACGTGTACAGAGGAATCGGTTCGTGCGAAAGAACCTTCAGATAGGGGGTCATCAATCTTATCGCGGAGGGAGGCTGTACTGTGAATTGGTCTTGAGTATAAGGCTGGTAATGTGCGGGGTAAAACTGCGTTTGCTGAAGCTCTGGCAGCACGAGCTGTGTGTCGAAGAAGCTGTGTTCGGAACATTTTCGATATTATGTTGTTGTAAAAAGAAGGAATTGAAATGAAGGCAAACAAATTAGATAGCTTTCGGGATGGTAGTCTAATATTTTATAAGAAGGGTCAATCTCGAAGGAAGAGGACCCTGAATGGTTCACGATGTGCAAATGTACACGAGAAAAAAGTCAATTGTAATTAGATACGAAGGATTTGAAGGTTCTTGTGTGAAGAAAGGTACAAGTATTTCAAGAAGATTGGTACTTAGTTTGAAATGCTTATATAGAGTACTTGGTACTTGGGTACTTGGGACGAGTGAAAGCAGAAATGATACTCGTAGCTACTCACCCACCCTGCCCTGTACCAAGGGTTGTTGACATCATCTGACGGTGCAGCTCCCAATTCTCTCCACTAAGAATAGATATACTTGGTATTTCTGTGGGGTTTCCCATCGCTTGGTCGTCCTGCTATTGAGTTTTGCTACACCGAAAGTAAGGGAATGTCAAAGTTAAAAGTCCAGAACAAGAAAAAGATATGGGGAAAATCGTGGCAAAAGCAAACAAAGTCCCAATTGATACAGAATGTGATTGTCGAGGTTTCGCTATTTGCTGTAAAAGGAATCAATTGCCTAATAAGTTCAAACTCTTTGTTTCGTAGTTGAATAAGACTGCATACAGTGTCGGCTGGAGAGAGCAGCAGTAGTACAAGAACCAAATGTAGTCAATCACATCAATTTGACTAGCATGGATGTGTTTGATGCATCGTGAGGTTTTAAAAGGATCGGAGGGCCGGAAGATATTCGCTTGACGTTCGCTTGATATATCCGATGATGATTATATGATTATATAATCAATACTTAATGGCCCGCCACATTGACACCAGCCACACCAGCCACACCAGCAAGAGAATGTGGTAATCCACCTCATCCATGTGACAATCAAGCACTTTTTAACGCTAATACCCCGTGCTCGGCTCATTCTTATTAGTCAGATATCTTGGTTTGATGAATGCCATTTTGTGGAGGCTGTGTGGCACTAGTGGATCTCGCTGCTTCCTTTGACTTATTCGTATTCAACTCTTTGACTTGACATGAAACAATTACCACCTCTCTACCTAACTCTTCATCTTTCCACCATCAATACAATAACCTACAACCGCTCACATTATTCTCTAAAGAAATCCTACATATTCTGATTTCAACAACATCTCAAAATACCTCATCATAAAGTAGCAGGTCTATTGGTCTCGATAGCCGTATCTATTACAACAATACCCTACGGCATTCCAGCTCATCGGTCCACCTCAATATGCGCTTTATCACACTTGGAGCGGGGGCCGCTCTTGCAACCCTTAGCCAAGCAATTCTACTTCCTCCGACCATCTCGAAATCCGATACCGATATTGTAAATGCCTTACCTTTCGATGCTGCCATCGAGGCAGATGGCAGAATGTTGGCTGTCGACTGTCCTGGCTGTCCAATATCTGCTCAAGATATTCAAGGAGGTCGACACGATTTTAAAGGATTGAATAAACTTATGTTAAACTTTTCCGTCTCACACGATAATGGAATGGATCGCGTACTCTTGAATGGGCTTCAATTTTTATCCTATCGATATGGAATCCAGTCTTGAACGTCTCGCAGCTCCACAACTGATCAAGACAACGGAAAACAAATGGGTGGAAGCCGCAGAGCCGGATCTTGGTTATGCTTTACGCATTCATAAGCCAATATCGTATTCCAAACAAGATCAAATTGATTTGGTTATCGCAACCCTTGAAATAATCGAAGTTGGAAACAAGTTTGTGGATACCGTCGATAACATCGAAATCAAAATTCTTACAACACCAAGTGGAAAATTGATGATTGGTGATGCACAAGTCATATCACCATCACCAAAGAGTCATCTATCTAACCCATCTGATGATGGACAAGAATGTACAACAATGCTTTGTAAATGGAGAGCGATTATTGAAGATAAACTCTCGGCTCTCAAGAAAGGGTGTGGTGGCAAAGCTCAATCAGCTTCTCATCACAATAGTCCTCATGTTAATGGAAATTCACGTCCTCATGGTCAACACGGCGGCCCTGGTCCTCATGGCCATCACGGCGGGCATGGTGATCATGGCCGTCATGGTGGTCACGGCAGACCTCACAGATTTTCTCACAAACAACACGGAATCACCAGATTTTTACGAGGTGTTGTCCTACATATCGTTATCCCAGTTATCATTGGAATTGTTGCTGGAATCACTGCTAGTCTCGTTGGTATGATAGTCGGGCATATTGTTATCTTTATGTGGCGTCTATTGTTTCGCAGAGGGTCTCAAGGCTCTTATACCAAGGTTCAACAAGATGACGTTGCCGAGGAAGGTGTCGAAGACAAAAGCTTCATTCAGCATCAAGGCCCACCTCCGGTTTACGAAGATGTCATCAGAGAAGAAAAGGCATGAGCAACAAACTGAAAGGATACAGTGGACTGAAAGTGAAACGAATTCGTGGCCTCGGATCTTTTCAAAGACCGAGCCATGATAATTATAATTGACGGCTGTGCTGGGAAAGAAGATCTTTTTTTAGGAGTTAACATAGCGATATTAGTGACGATGGGGCAAAGGATACGGGATGGGGTTTCTAGCAGGTTCAAGGTTCGGATATTGAGTATCAAGTACCGAATTTCATTTTTTTGCAGCAAACTAAATGTATGAATATATCAAGCAATCGTCTATTACCTTCTTTTAAGTGCATTCGTATCACACATATCATATTGCAATCTATCGAGTTTGTTTAACATTTCTTCGGAGTTAGTTACAACTCAAAAAATTTACTACGGTGATTGAAGTGCTTAATGGATTGGTTGATTGATTTCATTAACGTCCGTTTTCAGTCCACGACTATATAGGACGGCTAGGGGATAATCTAATTGGGGAAGTGAAAACGAATGTTGGGGACCAGTGCCCGCTGCTTAATGGAAACTGAGTGCTGGCAGTTGATCCCAAGCTTGACACAAGTTCGGAAGGAATATGTGTGAGACAGATACAAATCTGAGATAGGTATCTGTATTCCCCTCAAATTCCTTCCTTCGGTATTCTCCATTCTCCCTTTCTATTTACGCCCTTCTCTTCCGTCAGGCACTGCGGAGTAGGCGAACAAGGTAGGAAGATGATGGTGAATTGGCGTTTGGGGTTGGGGATATTGACCGCAGTTCAGAGTAGGCTCCCATCAAGTTGCGACGAATCGTTGGGAATTGAAGGTCAGTGTGAGTTCTATACGAACACTGCTAGCTGGTTTATGCGTGCGTTCAAGTTGCATAGAAATTTAAGGAGACTAGATAGGGCTTAGATTGAAGACATGGGGATGTGTGGCGTTAACAATGCGAGAAAATGTATTGGCTTGGAAGAGACGATAGGACGATGGGACGAGCTGGCATGGGAAAATTGGGTATGTACAGGAGAGGGTGAAGAATGTGATGAGATAAGAATCCCTAGCTAACTAAGGGGCTCAGGATGCGCGGGAAAGCAGACGGATAAAAGCTGGAAACTCCAAGGAGAGTGGAAAGTTGTGGTTACTGTGTGAACGAAGTGAATAACTTCAATTCAATTACCACTGTAATATAGCAACTGTAATAAAGCCCTAAGCGAATGCGAAAGAGACTAGCTCTTTTAGTAAGCCTTTATAAGGCTTACTACTTTCAATACGTAGCTAGCTCTTTAGATAGAATACAATTAGACATACAGGACCTACGATATTCGTGGGTGCTACGTCTTCCGTATCCTTCTCGTACCAACAGTTACCATGTTAGTATTGAAAACGATATCAGGTATTGGATCCTGGTAATGATAAGTATTTTGGTGTTAATGGCCAATCTTGAATATACAGTTCAAGATCATGCTTGAAGATGATTTGATGAGTGAGCTGGAAATTTTTGGATTTGTTGTAGGTTTGAGATAATTTTTAACATGAGCATTAAGATTAGGGAGATTTGAAAAGAACTTAGATATTTGAAGGAGAGAATACTAACCAAAGAGGTGGTTGTCAGTAAGGCAACCGAAGAGAGGTAAAATAACCAAGCGTAAATTTCAAATAGCAAGTGGAAAAAGGGGTAGGGAAACCAGGAGCAGTGATATTAATATATAAGCTACAGTTGAGTGAATTAGAAGGGGGGTTAACGAGAGGCGAATTGTGAGTAGTGAATTGGAAATGAGTAATTTAGGGGTACTGAACCAAAAAGTTGAAGCGAATCAAAAGAGTTAAAAAGCTGAAGATCTCCAAGTCAAATATTTTAGAAGGTGAAGATAATAAAACGAATACCTAAAGTACCTAGGTAGCTAAATGTTTCAATCGCCACGGGTGAATGAATGAGATTGAAGACTCAAAGAGGAGTGAGTGAGTGCTTGAAAGAGTCTGATTATCTTGGTCGAGACGAGTGATTGAAATGAGCATCTAAACTAAGTAAGTAATTGAGATAAAACGAGTACCTAAAGCAAAATGATTGTCTGAGAGGGTTTCGATTATTCGGACAAGTATATAAAGAAGTTCCAAATGAGATGAGAATCTGAACAAACTGGAACCATCGTAAATTTTCAAAAATTCGAGAGCGTCCTATCTGTCATTCAATTGCCCAAAGCCAAGTGCATATTTCCATACCAGAAGACAAATTTTCCTTCAATACATCAAAACTATCAAGACCCCAAGATAGAACTTGGTCAACCGATCAAGCACTTTTTTCTCCTTTTCACGGTGGCAATATATGGGATGCTCCTTGCACCAAGCTGCGTCGCTTGGCAGGTTGGGATTTGCATGATTGAGGGCTGAACAATTCGGTATCCCTTGTGACTGAGAACTTGCTGGAGAGGGCTTGCTCGTCCTGGTGCTTGGGTAGAAGTGATACCAGGACTATACTCATCACTGCTTTCAAGACAAGAACCAGTCTTTTTTTTGCGGCGTGTCCTCTTGAAAAATGACAGAAGAAGGTCCTTCTTGGAAAGGCACAAGCAAGCCAAAACTTTATTTACCAATCTCCTCAACTTAATATAAACTTGGTTGAATAACTATCCTCATCTCTGTTTTTTGAGCAGATGATTGGTTCCCTTCTCCCTAGGGAGATGAAATAATCAATGAGTGATGAGTGCCCAGATGGCCTGGGATATATCGAAGGCATTGAATACCCATCAATATCCCGAGGCTGCTGGAGAGATAGAATTTGTTCAAACCATGGTGAAAGAACAACTGCATTAAAGCTCAAGATTTCCGGTCCAAAAAGTCTATTGCGAGGCAGCTGAAGACTTTACCCATGTACGCCATTTGCTCGCCAATATTGAACAATAAAGATAAACCCACTTGTACGGATATGACGCGAGAAAATGAGTTGAAAGGTGAAGGTCCTGGGGCGTCTAAAGGCGATCTACACCCGCCCATTCTCAACCGCACTATCCTGTCTTATGACAGGGTATTAGATTACCAAAACTGACTAAGCTGAGATACCAGAAGGTTGAAGGAGTCATCCCAACGAGGCAAGCTCAAGCGACTCTTTATCCGAAGCTCGTTGATAACGTCACACAGAGTAACCACCAACCCCGCGGAGGAATATGGAAGCCATCTCAGACTTCTGCACCGATGCTGTACGGATGGAAACTATTATGGTGAATAAGATGTTGAAGACCACGCTAAGCATAGCATATGTGTCAAAAATCGCAAGATCTCGTTTTATGCACGCTCAGGAAGTAGACTTCCAGGTCACAGTGTGATGAGTTGTTGAAAACTGGTTCCGTCACCGCCTCTCGCTGCTCTCGTGAATAGGTAGTATACATGTTGAGGGGAGTTGTGACAAGCGAGCTAGTTTCTGGATTGATATTTGATCGGGATGGGATGGTATTGATGAGGAAATTTCTACCGAATTGTGCAATCGAGCATTCATCGATCGGCATAGTGAGTACTCCGTAGGCGGATTTCAGATGAGAATCCAATCATCTGTTCGGACGAATCGGCCTTTTTCCAGAATATGGAATATACAGTCCCGTAGCAACAAGACGTGTAATTTGACGTGAATCCTGCTTATTCATTGTAAGCTTTAATGGTAATCTTTCGGATGTATCGGATTGTAGCCCTGCAAGTGGATATATATTTTTTCAATGGGGGGCTTCCCAATACAGAGGAAATCCATAAATCCCCCGATTCTATGATTTTCCTTCTTGAGTTTGGTTCGCGGTATTCATACCTTTTACAGTATATGGTAATGGTACTACTGCATCCAACATCAACCACATCTTCACTCACCGTTGTTATGGGCCAGGAGGCAGTCAATGTCACCTCATACATTATCACTCTATACATGTGATGGGAAGTCCCGCCGGTAAATATTCGGAAAAAGCCAAGACGAGACTTTTTGGGCTTGTGTCCATAAACTTGACTACCCAACCGTACCGTGGGTAGTTCTAACCTTAACCTTTTGATTTTCGAGGAGATTTGGTAACCTTAAGATTACAATTCTTGTTTGACAACCATCTCTCATTCTTCTACTAAACATATCATTATTATACCCATGAAAACTAACTGCTGAGTTCATGCGATGAAACAAACATGTCACTTATACCTTCGTACATGATGAAGGTATCCATGATCCATCGTCCATGATCCATCGTCCATGATCCATCGTCCATCAGCTCCTTGCAAGTTGCAACATGGCTTCAATTTCATGGGTCGGCTAGAAACAACATCAGGTAAAGAACACGACATGCATAACGCCGATATGTGGTACTGCAGCCGAGGAGCCATACATTTTGGTACAATATGACAGTTTTTTAACCTCCGAGGTGTCCCTCTCTGTACCTTTCAAAGCTGTTAGCGGAATACCATGTAACCTGCATTGGAGTGAGCTATCCGGGCCCTGTCCCAAAAATTGGAAAAAATCCCCAATATCCTCGAGGTAGTAAAAAATGCGACTGCAAGTATCGCTCGCCGCAATCACACCACTCTATCTTCCAATTTCATTAAGTTCGGAGAAAGACGCCTGATTTTAGCTCCAAGTCTAGCCAAGCCCAATTTGCAATTGAGGGGGAGCTTTTGCTTGTTCCTGCATGCTTTCATCTATCCAGCCACTCCTGGAACGAAAGCTATCCACTACTCTTTTGGCAGACAATTTAAGTTTACATGCTTTTTTTCCTTCACAAATTATGTTGTTTCAAGTATGAAATTATATAGCACTAAGGATTTCTTTCAACATATAAGTCGACCAAGACCTCCCGTGCAAGTTATTTGATGATCACGGCTTCCTTTGACCAACTCGACAAACATGCATTTCATTTCTATCCTTTCTTTGGCGGCCACCCTTCTAGGGAGTGTCTCCGCTGCCCCAGTCTTGCAGGAACGAGCGACTGCTCGTACTTCTGCACCAGCAGGCGCAATCATCGTCGACAAAACTGGTGCCGTATCGGGATCATATACTACTGTTCAGGCAGGCGTAAATGCCCTCTCTAGCAGTACCACAAGCCCTCAATACCTCTTTATCTACCCTGGAACCTATATTGAACAAGTTTACGTTCCGGCTCTCCAATCCAACCTCACAATCCAGGGGTATACCGAAGATGCTAGCACCTATAGCCAAAATCAAGTAACTTTGTCCTACAATCTCGCCCTCAAAGACACTACTTCGGATGATTTGACAGCTACTTTACGTCAATGGAACACAAATACGAAAGTGTACAATCTCATCATTGAAAACACGTTCGGACACATCAACAAGAACGGTCAAAACCTTGCTATTTCTGCCCGTAAGATAGTTAATTCATTTTATTCCTTCACTCTCCATCGCCTTTATTTTACACCTTTCAAAGTGCTGTTCGAGCTTCTCAATGAACTACCCAAAACTTTCCAAAGCAAGCAATCACTAATCCCAATATTTATAGACACTGGAAACCAAGGATATTACGCCACACAGTTCATCGGATATCAAGATACCATCTTAGCCAACACTGGCGCGCAACTCTACGCCAAATGTCTCGTTGTTGGAGCAATTGACTTCATTTTCGGTCAAAAGGCTCTTGCCTGGTTCGAGAATAACGATATCCGTACGATTGCTGCGGGATCCATCACTGCTTCTGGACGTTCTGATGATACTAATCCATCCTGGTATGTGATTAACAATTCGAATGTACAGAATATCAATTCCAGTGTGGCAACTTACAACAACTATTTGGGACGTCCATGGGGAGACTATGCAAGAGTCATTTTCCAAAATACCTATTTGGGAAATAATATTAAGCCTGCCGGTGGAGTGTTTGGAGTAAGACACTGGACAATACCGAGCACGTTACCTTTGAGGAGTATGTTTCCCCTATTTCCATCCTTTCGATCTCTTCTGGAGTTACCATTTCTCCTTCCCATTCCTGCTCACTTCCTCTCTTTACCGCTCTTCCAAATTTTCACTACCCCTACCTCCACCTACACAGAATTACACTAATACCTCCTAGATACGGCAACACTGGACCTGGATCTATTTCCTCCGAAGGTCCCCGAGCAAGCTTCAGTTCTTCTGCTAAGTCACCAATTGCCATCGAGTCGGTATTGGGAAGTGGATATTTGAACGAATGGTGGGTTGATAGCAGTTATTTGTGAAGGAATAGGATTAAGGATAGATGTGGAGAGCCAGATATGTAGAATGTTGGTATTTTGGGACAGTTTAGTCTACATTGATAATGATTGATAATTCGAATTCCTTTAACCAACAAGATATTAGCATGAAGTTTTTTGGTGAGGTTGTTCCTATTACACCATGCATTAAAACTCTTTACTTAGAGCACTACAATTTTGGGCTGCAATATGAATTTATCAATGTAGCATAGGTTACTTATTATATCAGCTAGTAAATGCTAAAGATTACACTTATCAAACAATGATACTGATTTTTTAATCTATTTTGCATTTTATTTAATTAAATTATGTAAGGGGTTATTGAATTCAATTTCCCCGCATAAAACTACCTAGGTACCGACCCATGACACCAGATCTGTCCAATCACAAAGCGATTTCTTTCTCAGCTTTGAAATATTTTGAATATATTTTTGAATATTTTATCTCACCATATCAAAAACAACAATTTGATGGCTTAACAGTCAGTCACCTCAGTCCGAATTAGTGTAGGGGTTAAATAACTCGCTTTCATGAAACAAATGAACCGAGTAGCCCCGGGTTCGATTCCCGGATTCGGAAAATGTGTTTTTGCAATTTTTGCCATTTTATTCCATTTCATTCCATGGGATTATGACTTTGAGTAGAGGTTGGATTGGATTTGTTTTTGATTTTTCTAATGGGGTTTGAAATGGGTGGGTACATTGAAGGTTGTTAAGCGAGACTTCGATTACCTGAAGAAGAGATGAGTTGATACAACCTTTGAAATATCAGAATATCAAGATGCTGAACTGAAACGATCTTGATACTTTTGTCATTTCGAACACATTCCTAGCATTGCATTACCTATCTATCCAGCTTAATCTTGTACATAGGTTGTAAAACAGAAATATGCAAAAATACATCACAAATTAGGTATATAGCAAACACTCGTGAACATAAAAATCCATAGAAGAATGGAAAGATAGTACCGTAGCAAGATTTTCGCAGCTTCTATGGAAAGTAGTTTAAACTTCATATCCCAGTTGATACTATAGTCTTTTTTAGAGTAGCCTGAACTGCACTCAAATTCATGGCACTATAGACACAACTTCGTGCTACCATATCTGACTGAGTATTGCATCTCTGTGAAGCCTTTCCCCAAGAACAGACAAACTTGCTCTTGTAGCATTGTACTGTAAAGTACCGAGGCTTTTAACGGGTCATCTTGTCGATCCAGCCCAATTATATGAAATCCTTCTGGTATATGAACTCAAAATAACCAATTTTCCCCAAACTCCAAATCATATGCAACATCATAACATAAGATATCATGTCCAAACACCCACAATGCCATTCAAGCATCAAGCCCCTGGCAGACGTCTTCTATATCCTGTGAAGGTTTCCCCTTCCCCAGATGTTACCAGGTCTTCTTTTATCTTCCTCCTTCTCTCTGCAGGACTCATTGGTTTTTCCGGAACTTGGATTGCTCTCTCGCTCTCAACGCTCTCCGCATCATGTATCGACTTAGTATCCATCTCATCCCCAGCTCCACTTTCCTTCTGCGCCTCCAAAACTCTCTCCTCAATCTCACTCCACTCCGTATCACTCCCACCCTCACCTTTTTGACTTTCTTCCTTCCCCCACTCACCCCTGCTCCTGTTTCCATATCTCTCTTGATTTCTACCTTCACATCCTCTTCCAACCCCTCATCCACCTCAAACTTCTTCGGCAGAAAAACCTCTACCTTCTCTTTTCCTCCCACTTCGATCTGAATTCATATTCAAATTATCCGAAACCTCTAACCCTACCAGCTTCGCCTGAAATTGAGGTTTGATAGCCTCTCTCAGATCGCGCACAGTTTGTTGTTGGAGGACATAGCCGGAGAGAAAGAGCGCAGTTGTGAAGAAAGAATACTGAACGTTTCGTTAATTTTCATTTAAATTCATCAAAATGGGATATGGTTCCAAAAATTTGAGACAAATTAGTCTCCTAGGAATGTGGAAGAGAGATACATACCGATAAAAGAAGATATAGCAACGGAGACTTGTCCGGATGTTAAAAGCATTTTGTTACTTTCTGTTTTTGAAATTCACGATTTTTGAGAAAAATTTAGGATCTTCCAGATGAAGTATGAACACAGCGTTTAATGATTACTTGCAGTAGTGTGATTGAGTTCATGTGTTGATCTGTTTTACGTTTGAAATGGAATACATACGATGATGCGTTGGTCCTCGCGCAATCAAGGCACAGGTAAAATGGTGCCTGGTTAACGCAGCAACAATCGTGATAAGGAAAATCTATAACGTCAGTTCGCGAAACTCCAATCCCTCCCTCATTGCGAATTAGGTAAACCTTGAAATCTCCGCCCGCGAATCGCACATTTGCCAAATTATCCATTTCTGCGAAGCTCGTAACCACACTATTAAACAAACCTCCCCGTTCATTCAAAATGGCTACCCACCGCGCCGACGAAAAGCGTTTCCTCGACGAACGCGGTAATACAGGTCCCCTTGCCCCCAACGGCCTCAATCCTGCCACTATCCTCGAGAAGCCTGTTCGCGAACGTATTATCGATTGTTATTTTTGGAAAGACCAATGTTTCGCGCTGAATGAAGCCGATATTGTATCGCGCGTCGTTTCCCAACGTAACATTTATCGCCGGCACATATGGAGATTCGCAACGGCCTTCGCCATTTTTATGTCTCGCTTTTAAGTTATTACAGTTAGGGCCGAGTGATGAGATATTACAAGAGTATATGGGGTATGGGGGAGAGAAGTTCAAGTATTTGAGGGCATTGGCATTGTTTTATTGGAGGATGACGAGACAGGCGAAAGATGTTTATACAGTGCTGGAAGGGTATTTGGAGGACAGGAGGAAATTGAAGAGGAAGACGAGGACTGGGACGACTTTGACATTCATGGATCAGTTTGTGGATGATCTGTTGACAAAAGATAGGGTGTGTGGGACCACGTTATGGAAGATGCCAAAGAGAGAAATACTGGAGGATTTGGAGGTGTTGGAGCCGAGAATTAGTCCGCTGGGAGATATTGAAGATTTATTGGATGAGAGTGAGGGGGACGTTGAGGTGGTGAAGAATGGTGCGGGTTCAGAGAGTGCTGATAGTCCCGGGGAGGAATTTGGCGAGGAAACGGTGGAGGAGGGAGAAAGAATGGATGTGGATCCATCAGATAAACCTTCTCCAGAAAGACCGGATAGTTCGTGACATTGGTGAAGGTTCTTGTTAGGAGTTTGGTGTACGATTTGGGACTCAAAAAATATTTATACCCAGGAATATTTTCCACAAAAGCTGCAAGGATAATATTCACATTGCGTTCAACTACATGATTGACCATGGCCCAGCAAAAATTCATCTAACATCGTGTCCATTCCGTGTACCCGCCCTTCATATCATGTCGATTTTTACATCTTCACAACGGTCCGAAAAGATCTGGAAGAGAAGCCATAGATAATTCTCTAAACTTGCAAAAGAAATCAAAAATCCCAAACAGTACCACTCCTATGAAGTAGAGACCAGCTCTAAGAACAATACCCCCCCCCAATAACGCCTAATTTTCCCATCCACCCATTGATTTTCTTCATACTATCCCATGACCATAGCTATACCCATTTCACACAGATCCAACTCAATCATCCCTATCTCAATGTTTCCTTCCACACCCCCTACCTCACCCGGCAATCCCTTCACCTAACAGTCCTTCCCACTCTCTCCCTCCTCGACCTATCCTCATCCCTCCTCAATTGTTCTCTCCTGGAATTTTCCAGCCACTGCTGGCCTATAACCGCATCACTCAAATCAAATGCCTCATATTGAGGGGGAGATTGAGCCTTCAAGGTCAAACTAGTCAGCGTTGAGGCTACCAAAGATGCCTGAAAGGAAATACACGCTTACAAGACATAAACTGCATCGATCTCCGAATTTTGAGACCACGTTTTGGCAGTTGAGGGAGCCCTGGTCTGTGTGAGTACATGGTATATATATTGTTATATTTGAAGGAATGAGGGGTGGAGGAGGGCGTTGGTACTCACGTAGTAGTTTGCGCAATAGCAAGACATTTTGAGAACTGATATTCGAACCGTTTGAAGAGTATCGATCTTTGAGCTTTAATCAATTTGTAAATGAAAACGTACTCCGTAGAGATATATACAAAGAGAAAGAAAACTACAGGTATCGAGCTCGCACCTCACGAAACAAAAGGATTTTAAAGAGAAGAAAAAGAAACGCAATAGCTACCCGGCTCTTCCCAAATTAAAAGCAGGGCACACCTTCTTTACTAAGCTTACATGACAGTCGTGACAGGAACCCGGAATCCAACATCCGCTGCTACCATTTCCGTACAATCCTGCATGGAGATACCAAAACTAGAAATTAGTACATGGCATCTCAGCCAGTAGATACCGCACGTCCATGTTAATACTCGACCTCAGTATACGCAACTGAAAATCTAGACCTCAATTTCATGCGATAGTCGAGACAACTCTTGCATTCACATGCATCCAGATGCAATTTCAGGTCGGAATCACGACCAAACTAATCCTTCGAATCTCCGCGATAAGGATTATCGTTTTGGAACCACGTTCAAGGTATTTAGTGGCAGCGTTGAAAGTCAAGAGCGTTTAAGCTCTTGAAGCTATGGGAACAAGATAGGGGCCGAGCGTATTATAAGTTTTCTCGCTTCCCTAGACGGGTTTCATCTGATAAGCCCGTTTCGACTGACTAGGAGGAGAGACTTGAGCTCCCATTGAGCCCACTGCCTACTCTTGGCGTGCATAATCTTGATAGCATGATTCTAATTATCTTTCAAGATAATTAACTGTTTAGAAACAGAAAAGGGTACGACATCCTAGATGAAAAAAGGAACTTGAGAAATAGAAAGATATTACAATATGCTTTTTCAACCGTTGCTATGAGCTACTCCCCTTTCAATCAACTCCTGTACACAAGTGAGTGAATGATAACATAGGCCGAACGATGTAAGTTTTTCTTTTCTTTAAAATGTACCTGCCTACCACAGTAAAGGCTTCCTTCCTATCACGATATATAAAATATATCAAAAAATAGTATATCAAATCGTTTCGATTTGGTATCTGATTCTAGAACCGGAACGTCATGGGTATCATGTTAGAGCGGGAGATCAACACAGATCAAACTGCATACATAATATGCAGATAGCTCTGCAGAAATCTGATAAAAGCAAGTCCACAAGGATACAATATTGGGATATGACATCACTTCAAACCTGCTCATCATGACTCACCTTTGCCATATTCAACAATATTTGAGGAATCAGGGACGGCAAGACGAATAGGCAGCAGTTGTGCTATTCAGACATGCGCGTTATGTATAACCATGAAATACGGTGCTAGTAAAACATAGAAAATTTGGGATATATTCAATTATGTCTTATGCTGTAAATTGATGGTATGCCACACCAAACGTCAATCCATATTTCGTGATACTCTCTCTCTACCTGAAATGTTGCACAAAACCATGCAACCTATCAATGACGACCGGGAAGATAGCATTAGCACTATCCTCGATCAGCCTTTCAAAGTGTCTAATTGCATCCTCTTCGCTCAATTCCAGATGAAATCGCTCTTTAACCTTCAGTACCACTTTATCTGGCTCAAGTTTAATATCTGGAATGTTGGCATCCACCATTAAACTAAAGAGATTAAGAATCAAATTCGAAGACTTCCGTAATGTTGTGTAGGCGGTAAAGCAATATTGCTTGAATTGTGGATAGTGTTCCGACATGGATCCACCCATACCATCCACCATTTCCTTACAAAAGCTTCATAGCTGGCGCGAATGGTTTGGGGTCTCTACCAAGTATAAAGCCAAAATCGGCATGGAAGAAATGACCATCAGGCGCGAGAAGAAGGTTATCGAGATGGCGATCACCCACACCAAGAAGGTAGGTGATAACACAGTATCCTGCACATGATTTTATGAAGACATCCAGCGCTTCTTTGCGAACGCCAAGAGATGCCTTGTCATCAGGGTTATTAGACTTGAGGTAGTTTAGTACGGTATTGCCCTTGAACTTGTTTGACGATGCTCTGTAAGCTCATAGATGGAACGAATTGAACGGCTCCAGCAGTGGCCCCAGTTGCAAGAATTTTATAGGGCGACAATTTTAGGTCCAGATTCTCTTTTTGCAATAGCTGGTCCATGAGTGTGATAATTTGAATGACTAACTGATCCTGTCGCAAGTCATCTCCTGTCTTGAAAATTATCTGGTATTTCTGCTTGGTGGTCGTTTTGAAGGTCATCATGATTGGGAACAATGATGACTTGAAAACATTCGTCTCTGAAGGATCCACACCGGTGATCATTATTGAAGGATCTAGTGGTAGTGGTAAGGGCGGATCTATGGTGATGAGTTCATTCTTAGGGTCAGCAAGGAAATGTTTTACTTGCTCGGACTTCCGAGGTATCGTATCTCGTGAAGTCTTTATATCCCCAGAAACTCTGGATAACATTGTAATGAGCTCCGCTTGTCGCAGTAAAACTTTTCGGGTCTCAACTCCTTCAGGTTTCTTAACCAGTTCAGTCATGAAATCGTACTCAACCTTGGCAAATAATTTACGATAACCTGCCCCTTGATCTTCACTCTTATCATCGCATTCCACCATCAGAAACCAGTGAAAGAAATTTCCGAGCATGAAGTTATTTGTTGCCCTTGAAATAAGTAATCTTGCAAGGGACGAATCTTGCGTCGCATCTTCAGCGGAGTCAGGTGAAATATGCTCGAACTTGAGGGCTTGCACCAGCTGTAATAGATATAGCAGAAGCTCGTCATCATCGGATTTTTCGCAATCTATCCACTGCGTAAGCTCTCACAGAAGAATTTTCGAAGGTTGGCCCCAACAACTCTAAAGCGTCATCGACATCGATCTCCGTCCATTTGGCCAACATGGTCACTGCTTCACGGGCCTCGTTTTGGTCGTTCCAATTCACAGACTTGATGAATTTTGTGAGTGCCCTTTTATCTCTTGCAAGATGATGCCTGAATTTCCAGACAAGATCTTTTTCCTCTGGCGATAAAATGTGCGTTGGCGAATAAGCTATGATATTGTTTAACTCATCCCGGACTTTTGCATTTGGCTTGAGATCACGATCTAGTACTCCAGTTCGGTGACTCCGCACTAGACGACGATGCTTACTCTCCGCGGGGTTATCTCTTGCTCCAACTTCGGGGTCGTAAACTCTCACAAGGCGCCCACCAAAGCCATCTTCGTCGTTATCTCCGAAGCCATTGATACCTGGCCCAAACTGAACTTCTGGAGGAGGTTTGAGGATAATATTTGACTGAGAGGATGAAAGATGTTGTAATGATGATATTGGGGGCGGGGGGTATTCATGGTCAGCAAACACAACCGGAAAGTCATATCTTGGTAGCTCTACATGAAGGGTGAACCTTTCATCCTTTGAAAGATCTTCATCTAATGAATCGTTTTCAATGTCGTTTTTCTTTCCCTCTGCCCCGTCCAGAGTCAAGACCACACTCCTTTGTCGAGTACGTCTGCGTTGGATGTTCTTCAGCGAGTTGTTAGATACTTGAAGACCTCGCTTCTCCACCCCCCTAAAAACCATTTGATCCAACCATTCGATGCGTGGAATCTCGCCCATCTCATGCATCTTAAACAGCTTCTCCAGCCTGTATAACTCTTCACTCTCTTTATCAACGACATCCTCCTCCTCCTTCATTTTGGCTCCATTACGGCGGGCGTTAGGCAATACCGAGGGCGTAGAGGAGGAATCTAGACCATCAGCGGCTTTGCGACGATGCAAATAACATTTTTGGCGACCTTTCTGCAGTTGGTTTTCTTTGTCGAACAGTCGTAAGGTAGTTCCCCCAAATGGTACAGCATGTCCTTGTGCCACGTCACCTCCAGTTGGAGATAGATCCCAAACGGTTATCGCAAGTTGAGAGCTTAAAGGTATTGTCGAACAGTTAATGGGCAAGGTGAGCCATTCGTTCCATCTTCTCAATTGTCAGCTATTTCCCTGCAATTAAGAGCTTCCCGGACTCACTTTCTCTCATTTTTGAACGATTTATAAGCTGTTTGAACGGGTACAGTTAGGGCTTCGAATCGGCCCATAATTGTGCAGTGACATAAAGATCTGAGTGAGAGCTGTGATAGAATATCGACTTCAGTATATTTGAAATCAAGTTGGAATGTACATACAAGTAACCTTACTCACCTCAAATTTGAGCCAATATGCCTTAAGTCCGGTCGATTTATGAGTGTGGAAAATGGGATTGGTGTCTGTTGTCCTTCAAGGCTGACACTATACAGTATATATTTAGTAGGGTGTAAGTAAATGAAGGAGATACAAAACGAGTTTGCTAACTGATAACTTACATCCTAATATTAATTGGAATATCCAAAGCTTCAGAGCTTGCAAAGGAAAAGGGTTCCATGATCCATCTTCTGCAAACATCACATTCGGCAGAGAGAAGCAAATAGTAAAGTGATGTGTTTGAAGCAAGAGGGCTGCTCCCTTATATGTACTTGGTAGGCAATATTCTGCAGTATCCGTGGACTTACTAATAACTCACTTGAACAGTCACCTCCTTCCTATATGAGCGCAGAGATATCCGTGCGTTTCCCCGTAGTCACGATCGGTATTACTCCGGTGTAGTGTCTCCCCACCACTTATCTACTTATCTCTCCAACTAATAACTGCCTGATTAGTAATAATCTCAAGGTTTGCTTTGATTGATTTGCTCCTCTTATTATTTTATACAACGGTTCGACGTAACGCGACCTGTCAGCGAATCTAAAAAATACAGGAATCCCCTCCCACTTTGACTTTCACTCCTCTCCTCACTTCTCGTCTTGCTTCCTCTCATCTCTTCTCCCCTCCTCTCCCTTCCTTAACTCTCTCAAATTCATGATTCAAATTCTTTACTCTCTATTCTTACGCATTCAAGGCTCTTTCAAAATTTAACTTTGATCTTACGGGTTTATACAGTAATGAAAACAAATGCAACGATAATTACCTACTCTGCGGCGGTTTGACCTTGCCTACTCATTCACTCGTTCACCAGTTAATTGATTTACTCGGTCGATCGTCCGTTTGTCTGTTCGATAATTCTTTATCTACTATCGAGGACTTTCGTCCGAGAATAATCACCGCGACCTGACGCGCGCGAGGCTATTCATAGCAATTACGTCTTCCATATCACTGTACGAATTAGTGATTAAACGACTTCCGATCGAGAAAGTTCGCGCTTTCATTTCTATCACATTCAAATCGATTGCGCTAAACTACTTAAAAACTTCAGCATGTCAAGAATAAAGATCTCAGAATCCCCTGCCCCTCATTTTGATGGGGATTTGTACGAAGCATCACCTGGACCAGAATATCCGCGAACAACCGCCAACAACCACGATCTGTCTCCCATCCCCAGCAGCTTCCAGCTCGTCCGATAAGGAGAATAGAACTTCGCGAAGTGCAATTGACAAGGGCAAAGGCTGGGCTTTAAATGGTTCGATGGGTCCTCCAAACATACCGTCACCTGTTGGTAAGAGAAAGCGTACTGCAACCACTGGAGAGGGAGATAATTCAGTACAGCGCAATAAAAGACGACGTACAACTGAAGTGGATGAAGTGGATGAAGTAGATGAAGTAGATGAAGTAGATGAAGTAGATGAAGTGGATGAAGTGGATGAAGTGGATGAAGTGGATGAAGTAGATGAAGTGGATGAAGACGATGTCTTTGAAGAGGAACTGGGGTATGATCCGGATCAAAGTGTTGAAGAGAGAAGACAAATTCGTTCCGAGTTGAGAGGTCTTTCGAGGACTCTCCTAGATAACCGTTCCGAGTATCTTCATCCAGAATCGACAGGTATCAAAGATACATTACTCAAAGCAAACAAGCTTTCAGAAAAAGTTAAACAAACCTCGGATGCAACGATTGATTCTCGATTACTTGTCAATACTGCGGATCTCGCAAAAAAGAAGACTCTTCGAATGACATCTGGGGATACAGCACAAGGTATCGATGTTGATGATTTTGTTTCCAAGATAAAACTATATATGAGAAAAGGACGTTCCGAAGCTTCCCAGGGCCATGTACCACGAAATACCCAGCGCAATCGACGGAATGGAGCTATTGATGACGATGATAAGTGACAACGACTATGATGGAGAAATGTTCAACTGGGAATACCTTGGACGTAATGCTTGCTTGCCGAATAATGCTCGGCCATCAGTGCCAGGCTTTCTTCTGGGGCCCTTATCTCTACAGAAGCGTGCTCGCCGGGCTACTGTTCGAAGAGCTCCACTTAGACCTAACAATCTTCAGGAGACACGCCCCGAGGTATTGAAGGCAGATGATATTGAGAAATCAGAGAATGCCAATCTGACGTATCTATGCACAAAGATACAAGACAAATTAAGGGCCATTCTGGGGAAATCTGCTGCCGCTGCAGAGGAGGTAATTACAGAGGAAATGTCAGAAGAAGAGAGGAGACAAGCTCTCCGGGATCAGTTTGATATGTCAACTAATATGTCGATTTCGTATTTTAAATTCGTCATCAACCCATTTTCTTTTGGGCAGACAATTGAAAACATGTTCTATGTGAGTTTCTTGGTTCGGGATGGCAAAGTAGAAATTGACATAGACCCCGATGGTCTTCCGTACATAGGTTTGTCCCATCACACTCCAGATTGAAAATTTTGATTTTTAACTCAATGCTCAGGAATTAGGCAGCCAGATGATAATGAAGGCTTTTCTCATACAGCAAGACATCAAGCAGTTTTATCCCTCGATATGCATGATTGGCAAGAAATGATTGAGCTCTTTGATATCAAAGAACCTATGATCGATCACAGAGAAGAACAAGACACCAGTAATATTGGCGCCAAGGGATGGTATGCTTAAATTATCGATTTGAGGATTGGCATCTATGGCGTTTATTGGATTTTGCGGTTTTAATGGGCTAGGTGTGGCGCGGTCACATACGTTTCATGCTTAGCTTATGGGAGGAGTATATTGGCGATGACAAAACATAGGGTGGGGACATGGCTAGACGGATGTATGAGCTCTCAAGTGATGTATGGAATCTGATTATGTACTCGATATTTGTATGATTTCAATCATCTGGAGGAGTTGTTATGTTGTATATAGTTGACGGAAATCGTCTCTTATGCTGGAGGTAATGAAGCCAGGTGCTAATGTGAAAAGTATTTCGACACTTTGACATCCCACAAGTGCTATATTGTTCTACAGTTCTTGTATATGAAATTAGGATTAAAGATAATACATGGATGGTTTTTAGCTTACTAGTCGACGTCTACTTATTCCGTCTCTCATCTTCAACCTGGATGGAGTGCAGGTTGCAGTAGAGGAAAGGTGTGAAGACATACATTATTTTGAACGATTCTATTTTGCCAAGTTTGCGTTATTTGATCATAGTTGTTTTATGTACAGAAGTACCATGCTATATACATGATATAAAAGGTTGATTTGTCATGGGTCACATTTATTTACCTGCCCATAAAATGTTACCTTCAAGGCTCAAACCAAACACCTCGCATTGCTTCCAAGGATTTAAGGTTTTGATGAAAACTCTGTACAACCCTTCACTCCGGCTCTAACCCAATAATGGAACTTTCTGATAGAGAGCATCATATCCAGAGCCAACCCATCCGGTTTCTGCTCCATCTCGTGCAACAATGCCTAGCCCACCGACATACCATATAGCTCCCACGAGACTGACAACACCGTTGATACTCCACCATGTCCTTCTTCTCCCCTTTTCGGCCCCACTGGGTAGTAGATTCAACCACTTAGCTGCACCCCAGATCATATGTCCCGCACCGATTCCTACTAAAGCTACATATGATGCCCATGCAACTGTAGGATGTCTGGCAAAGCCATGCGCAGCATATCCTAATCCTACACCAGAAGACCCTCCCTCATATATTAAGGGAATGGCTCGGTTAACAAATATGTGAGAAGCTACGAGAGGAGCAAGAATATAACCTGAAATAGAGGTATACGAAATTGTGGGCCAGAACTTCGGCGAGAAGAAGGAAAAGTATGAAAGAGAACTGGATGGTCGATGGGAGGAGTAACGTTTCTCAGAAACTCGGCGGCGATAGAGACGTAAGGCAACTCCGGAGGTTATGTGGGCGGCGAGAGGGAGACCGATGAGGAGGGGCTCGAGAGGAAAGGATTCTACTGCGGGGTTAGTGGGGCGATGCGATGCGAGGAGGGGTAACGTCTTGGTGAAAACTTAGTAAGTTGGGAATACTAACGATAGTATGGGCGTGTGAGTAGGAGGTACTTTTCAGAAGCAGGTACAGATCGGGTAATCAGGGGTATCAAAGAGGTGTTCGTGATGTGCATAGCACTAAAAACTGAAAAGGCATAGGAAGAGTAACGTTGTATACGCGTGACTATATAAGGTTAGGTCTTAAACCTGTGCTTTTATATAGATTTTTAACATATATTACTCACGATAATACACAGCACCATGACCTGAACCACTAAGTCCTAATGTTGATGATCTCCCGAATGAGGCATGTGAAGGTAGTAGAGGTAGTTTTTCATCCCAGTCAGATGGAGAATCTATAGGTGAAGGATCTAATTCTTGAAGATCAACAAAAGTATCATCCGAAGCGTTAGAATCTCGCCGTCCTCCCATATTTACAATATCTGAGGTTGAATATCAAAGAATGAAAGTCATGAAAATATGAAGAAAGTCTGAAATGTCAATGTGAAATGTGTTGAAGATGTATGGATCGGATAGATTTAAGGTTATTGAGCTTGGACCGCACCTAACTTTCTCAAGTGCTAGGTTACAGTCGGAAATGGGGTTCGCGAGATGTGTTTAACCAACATTGGGTAAGAAAGCTGCGATATACAACACAACACAGCACCTTTGTTCAACAACAACAAATCTTATTAACTGTCATAAAAATGCCTCCAGTAAATTATTCCATGTGAATTCTATTATATAAACTAATGCTAATTAATGCCTTAGCGTGGATTCACAAACCCTGCCCCGAAAACCGAGAGCGCTCGCGAGGCTGTCAAGTCTTTTTACTGTAGGTTGAGAGAACCCCTTTACGATTGATTCGTTATCTTACGTCTCCAGGCGAGCTATGTAGTAAGGGATACGCGCGAATGAACGAATATGAAGCCCATCTCTCTTCATATGACCACTCGCACAAACAACGCCTTAAGGATATGCGACAATTGACACGCGACCCGATGGCCTCTTCTAAAGCTCGAAAAGCAGAAGCTAAAGCAAACTCACAATCTGGATTGATATCAATTAAGTTGGGTGGAGAGACAAGCTCGGGTGCTGGAGCTACTGGTGGTGGAGGCTTCAAGAAAGGTGGTTTCAAGAAATCAGGATTCAAAAGTGCATTTGCGCCGGTAGATGGGGAGGGAGCCGATGCATCTGTGAAAGACGAGGTTGAGGAGGAGATTGATGTAGGCAAAAGTCTGGGAGTCAAAGGAGAAGATGTGGAGAGCGATACTGAGGACGAACAATATGGGCCTGAGATGTACGACCCAAGGTATCCCACAGATTGAGGAAGGCTGGATAATGAAGACCTATACCCGTCCGGTCTTAGAGCCCGAAGCAAGTTTTGGTCCAAGTTCGGGAAGCCTGCATAATTGTGCAAGTTTCTTCTGCACGAAGGTCCTGGTAGACAGGTTCTGGCATATCAGGCAGGCAACATCGAATCACCGATTCCGTGTATCTCGATGGAGAGATATGAACGCCCATGACCACATGTAGAGCCATCTAAAATTGTGGACATTCGAAAATATCAAATGGCTAAGAGACATCATCAGCTATTTTATGATACCCAACTCCATAGCTTGAACCAGCAAGATTGATAGTTAAAATCTTAAGGAATAGGTCTTTGGTTATGGCATCGATAAAAAATGCAGCAAAATGCGTTAGGTAATGTGAATTACAGAATTCAGTTCATCATTGAACACAAACTCACTATTCTGGGAATTGGTGTGGAAGCGTCATATAAGCTGCCGAGCTCTGAGTTCATCTGAACGATGATATGCGTTATAATTCAGTGCTGCTGAGTCCCAAATTATTTTGATTAAACTACAAGGAAGACGCAAGCTATCACCTGGAGAATATTCAGATGACAGACTTGATCAAATTATTGGCTTCTCATGGAATATTAAACCCAAAAATGACAATTTCCAAAGGTATCCGGTGCGGTCTTATGGCGAAATATGGGCCCAGAAGATTGAAATAACCAGAATGAATCATGCCGAAACTGTGATCTTGGGGCATTAGTACTCCCCTTAAAATTGTACCGGATATTGAGACATCAAATCCACCCAGTTGGAAGTCTAGGGACTGGAACTAGTGGAGTGATAGATGCTAATGAGAAATTCCAATAAACTCACTTCATACGATCGCTGACCCAAGAAACCCAATGAGATCTACTCAGTGATTTCGATGACGAGATGACTGCCTACTTTCATGCAAAAGAACTTTCTTTGGCATGCAAACTAATGTTTCTAATCACTTCAATAACAAAGTAGGTTTCGATGACGTATGCAAGGCGTATTGCAATGACCCAGCGAGGGCTGGAGCATATGGAACCGCCGATGTATAACGTAGTTTGAATGACTATGGTATTGCTGAATCATAGTTTTACATCAGTATCTAGCACTCGTCGGCTAATCGACCGACGCGAATCCTTTTCTTAAGATTCGATAGAGACTATCAAGACCGATGAGGACTGTGTTGAAGATTACGTTTTCTTCATTCTCATCTATTGTTCGTTTTAATTCGCCAAACCGCGATTGTTTGATGTATGCATTTGATGGTGTTTAATATGAATACGGGCTTGAAACATAGGTTATTGGGGGCGGCCCAACAAGTGTGTAATAAACAAAGCACGATAGTATTTGCATGCAATTCAGGTTCTGTTTACATTTTCAAGGCTGCCAGTCTTTACAGTTAATTGTCTGCAACACAGATTAGTGCAAGTGCACGATATGTCCGATGCTTCTGTGCCATTTCCAGTTTATAATTGCTATGAAACTGCTGTTGTAGCGAAGTTGTGCCGTGTACTATTGGTGATACAGATCTCCTGGCTGAATTCACCGGTTTGAATAGAGTCAAACTCATCGATCTATACATCTGTGTCACATAAGGTAACGCAAGGTTTCTCCATTGTAAATAAAAGAGAAACCTTACCAGTGCGTTGGATTTCGATATCAGAAATTGTCTGGTTCGATTAGCCTTGGGATAGCTATTCTACATTCGACCATCATGATAAACTGAATCACATGTACCAATTACCCTGACCTGCAATCAGATCCGGATATTTTTAGGATCGGTGCCAGTTAACCACGTAGTTCATTTGATACTTTCTCTAACGATACGAGAATATAGATCCTGGTCGGGTTTGTGACAACGGCTTACATAGCGTTACCATGCTGAGTTGCAAAGATCATTCTTGAAGTAAATATAGACCGATTTACGTCTTCAACCTCCAAAAAATGGCCTTTTCCCTCAGTGCTACCATTTCATCATTCAGTGATCAACAACTTATCACGGGAATAACTGTCCTGGTTGTTGGTTTCTCACAATTCGCCAACGGTCTTTTGAAATAGCACTGGAAGGCTGCTGTGAACCCTACTTATTTCTCTACCGACACGCATCTTATCAGCCTTATACAATTGCGTAGCTCATCTTCTTGGGGCCTTTTAGATAAATGTACTCGAAGAGTCCGATGCTCCATCATGGATCTTTGATGATCATGGTTACTGTGGGCATGTATCCAGTTGGCTATGTTGGAAATTCCTTTTATGCGTTTTCTGGTAATGAAAAAGGTCTGTAATGAAACCATGAAAGTCGATTTGTATCCCGGATAGCCTTTCGATATAGCTGATAATGGTAATGCTAGCTCACGTGGTTGATCAAAATATTAGCCTGGGGTAAGATCTGTATATTTTTTCGGCAGATCTCATATCCTGACGAGAACGTATAGACTTTCGTACAAGTCGTTTCTAGGGGGCTGCTCTAGCTACCAATTGTCTTTATGCAGTAATAGAAATGCTAGAGCAGCTTCTAAGGGGAAAGATGTATGAACGAGGGCCATCTTTATTACAATTACCGTCAATGTAATTAGTACGATGCTGATGAGGGTTCTGTTACTATCAAAACTGAAGGAGAGTCTAGCGCTATTGCATGGTGCCCTTTCGAGTGAAAAATTTCATGGTCACTTTTCGGCTTCTTCAACCATTGCCGAGCAAGTTCTAAACCCGCGCCAGAATTTTTGTAATACTAACAATTCGTTCAAAGGAACATGATATCAAGTTGACGTGGACGAAAAGAAGTCACAGAAGCTTGTTTGGGATATCATTGTAGATGAGCTTGAGATTAGCAAACCTGGATGTGTAGAAAACATCTTGCAGAAATGAAGCTGATGTAACTGCTAACTAGAGTGAAGGATTCTAACATTGCTGAGTTAATTTGAGTTGTTCTAGTATAGAGCAATATATAACCAGATGTTAGATGAATTTGTGACCTTTTCGCATCAATGTGACAATTTCACACTAAATTCGCAGGAAAGTTTTTGAATCAACCACCTAATGTTATCTTGAATGGAGCATTGGTTTCTTTATTATGTAAAGCACCAACCCAAAGGAATTTTGCCAGAATTTCCAGTACATTAGTCCAACAATAATGACTGCGAGCAATCATGGCTTCTTTTATGTTTTGGGCTAGCCATATGTTATCTGCATTTCCAAAGACTGACGCTTTCCCAACAAGTAGGAGCCATATCAATACTTCTGAATTCCCATATCTGTTCCAAGAGAAATCTTTTACAGAAGACTTAATTAGTCTGGTGAGAAATTGATTGTTCGGAACTTTGCCATCAAGTCCGCGGATGAATGTTGAGACGAATGCCGTTAGACCTAGGTGATTTGCTTTCTCGAGAGAATCACTAGGACGAGAACCCCCGAGAGGATGTATCGAGATGAGACGATACCCAAGAAGAATGAACGAATTGTGGAGCACGTAACTATCCAGAGGCGGAAGGAGTCCGGCAAGGGCCTCGTTGAGTAGCCGAGAAATATCTGAGGTGTCTATCAGGATGGCACGGAGATCATTGTTGAGTGGGGAGAGATTTTATGAATTACAAATGACAGGAGTATTGTACAAGTCTAGATTACTGTTTGTTCCGATGTAGAAAATACTTTCGGATTCAACATCCTGAATGGTATAACTCGTCGAGATACCCAGATGAAGTGAGTTTTCAAGATCGGCCTCAAACCAATCATTAGCATGATTTCTAGATGATGACTGATTATAGTTCTTGACCTAAATATCTCTTGACAAAGAGTAAGTTGCTCTTTTTTCAGATTGGAAATGCTAGCCCTCACATTAAGTATCTTTTCGAGCCCTTGAAGATGCACAAGCCCTTGATGAAATTGGCCTGGCGCCTATAATAACGCGACATGGTCAGTACAGGGCTTTCTTGGGGTCTTCCTAGTTTACAACGATTTTTTTTGAGAGCTGTGATGGAAACAGTTACTCCACAGTGTAAGTCTTGTAGCTCTAGGATTAGCTTTGTGTATGCAACCGTTAGAGGATTGTGAGTGCAACATAAATGCCTCGTCTAGAACCATAAGCTTAAGTTGGACGAATATCGAGGTACATATAAGTGGTGTGATAAGCGCTTTCTCGAGCTCCGGATGGTGTCCTATGCTACCGATGAATGAGAAAGCTATACAGTGAATCATGCTTAGCAAAACATCAGGAAATAAGTTCGCTAGAATATTACTATCATACCCCTCTGCATGATTCTCTTATCTCCTATGGTCCGTTCTGGAAACGAAAGAACAGAAAGGTTATCCCCAACCTGTCGTCCAATCTCATAACTAGTATACTCTTCTGATTCTCTACATTTTAAGTACTCCAAACCATCTTCGATAGTCGATATATGTATAGTTTTTAAAGAAATCTCACGCCTCATTCCAATTTTTCTTTCTCGACGAACTCGCGAGTTTCTTCCCAGCGCTCTTTCCCATGGCTACATGGCTTTTTCGTGCTGCACGGTCGATTGCTAAGTTATTGATAAATTCGAAAGGCATTGTGCGAATTTTTACCTTCAAATGCCACATCAATCTATTCTTAGGGTGCGTTTTCTCTTTCTTGAATTAGAGGATAACGGATTTGGTACAGACTTAAGTCTCGGAATTAAAGGCGTTAGCCGGAACTTGTGAAATTGTCACGCTTCCGAATCAACCTATTTTCCATTATATACTATTTCACATTCACAAGACAACGTACTGTATTAGAAACATCATTGTGTTACTCAAGTGGTCTTTTGAGAAATAATAATTGTGATTACTGCAATTTAATTATATCTACCAATCTTTATTTTAAATTGAAGTAGAACATTGAATAGTTTGGCTCAGCAAGGATCGCGTAGTTGGCGTCAAAGTTACAAACCTACTCGAGTAATAAATACGTATTCAAGAACTGTTAGGGCTTTAATATGATGTAACAATAAGGCCAAGAAGCTAGTTTAGCTCTTACGCTCCAATTAGATTACTTCAGATATTTGAATTATTTCAAACATCCATTTACTTCCACATTCAAATTATCTCAGACAATCAGATGATTTTGAATATTTGGATTGTTTCGAAGACTCAAGTTCTCTCAAACATTGAGATGAAATACCTTTTTCAGAAATACACTTTTAGACTGTTAGAAGCCCCCAGACGTCCCCCTTCTCCGAGATGATATTATCTGATAATCGGCTCATCATCAAAGTCCTACCGTGAGTTGATAAAGCCACGTGCAGAATGTGGATTTGAAACTTGCAGCCCTCCTCTCTCTTCCTGTCCCATCTCCACCTTCTCCGTAACAGATTTACTAGGTATATCGATATTTGCAATGCGGTAGGAGGGAATATCCGCAGTATACTACCCGTGCCTAGGACTTAACACTTAAGAGTCAAAAGAGAAAAAACGGTATTAAATCGAGACAAATCCTGCCTACTGCAACGGTAGATGAGATATATACAGCTCTCTCAATAGCATTCTAATAGAGCTTCGATGATACCATGAATAAGACATGTTAAAATTAATATCGCCTTGAAGACCATTTCAAGCTCTGTAGTCTGACAGTCACTCAGACTTGAAACCTACGTTCCTTTTGCACCTTTCGATAATAAGACGTGTAACCATGTGGTACTGCTCCCTTAGAATACCCATGAGAACATATAAGGGGAAAAATGGACATACCATCATCTAACCCCAACCATTCCGTTCATCTCTGCTGTTTCATTTGAAATAAAGCCGGACCAAAACCCGCCAGTTTTATGGCAATTTCGTAAGAAGATTTTTCGCCTCTACCACACATCTCGACCAAGAGTATAAATATCCACGATCGGCATTCAGTGTTGCTCCAATTCAATCGTGGAATACTTGGAGCGGTAATTTTCGGGCGGGTGTTTGTTCGAAGAGCTTGGAGGTGTGAATTTTTGAATAATTCTGTAATGGCGGAAGTTCCGGCAGCTGCAAAGGTCTGGGGATCCGCATCATCATATGCTGGAGTTTCTTTTGAGGAGTTTCAAGTCTTTTTGTGAGAAAACAGGCGTTTAACAAAAAATACCATGTTTGCGGTGTTTGAAGTTGCTTGTTGATAAATTCTGTAGATGGATTCGGTAGTGCAGAAAATGTTTCTTAGGAAATCCATATCTTATATTTTACGAATAAAGTCTGGCTGAGTTATTAGCGAATATGGTATAGCCCATACACCAGTTGTTAACAATTAATCAAGTAACTCTCCTGTACCACTAGCTCATCACAGGCTTTCTCCAATATGGTTTTCTTCCAGCACGATAGGCCTACTAGCATCGGTCTAGCTCTCCGTCATCAGCCACTAATCAATATCCACCGAGCTCGCACATGACTTGCCATACTTTTAGTTGACATTTGTCTAAAAATTGCTTCAGGATATGCCGGAAAGTGATTGTTCGACTGTATTAAAACAAAAAGCATGATGGTACATATAAATTTCCTTGGAAATCTATACCAAAGACTAAATACTGCCGTGACTCCAACCGCCAGGACAAAATGGAAACCGCTTATGCTAATTCAACTCCAATTATCTCAAATTATTCAGCCAGACACCCTCTTCCCCATCAACCTACTTTCTTTGAATAAGCTCTCCTAGTTCATCCAGCAACTCCACCGTCTCTGTTGGACTGGCTATCCAGGCCGTAGTTCCTACTACCCTTGCCTTGAAATCATTACTTCCAGCACTCAAAAACTGATCTCCGACGTGCAATGTCCTCTCTCTTTTAATCCATTGATTTTCATCTTCGACATTTCCACCAAAAAATTTCTGGCAGACCAACACCCCCCAGCTCTTGTCACCAATATCTACGAAAACATCATTCCCTCCATTAAAAGCACAAAAAGGCAAAGCACGGCCAACTTCCGACATCTCGAGCTTCTTTTGTACAACTAGTACTGTTTCTTCGAGGGACTCTCTTGCGAATTTAAACCCTGGTTCACGAGGAATGATGCCCACAGCTCGTTCCTTTCGAAGGATAGTAGCAGGTAAGGCTAGATTGGTGACACACTCGCGAAGAGAAGATTCAGCTAGGTCTAGGAGTGCTGTTATGCTCGGTTGAGTCCAAGTGGACATACTAGGCAAGATCCAGGAGCGGCGTTGATAATGGGTTAGAAGGTGTGGGGAATTGGCGTCATAGGTGAAAAGAAAGTTTGATTCACCACCTGGCAGAGTGTTAGCAAAATATAGTGATGAGAGTTTTTACACGGGGTCTTTAGGGTGTAGTGCAGAGGTATAAGTAGATGATATGTCTTGAATAGAAAAGGTTGAGAGAAGGTAATAAATTTGAAAGTATAAAGTTAAAAGCAACTTACCCATTACAAGAAGATTCTTCTTTTGCTCTGGCGTGAGAATTTTGGAGGCTTTAATCGCTTCTAAAAGTCCATGGAGTCTTCCATAATATTTATCGGCTTCAGTATATCCAGCTGCGGTAACAATACCTATTTTGGTATTATGGCTCATAAGATCTGTAGCAATAAGCACCTGGGCACCCAAGGCAATCTGTAGGACTTACTGATTATTCGCTCAATAACAGGATTTGTAGGTTCAAGACTTTTACCATCATCATACCTTCAAATCTCCAGTTAGAACTTTTGTTTTTGTATTACAGTTTGACTTACAAAGTAACATCACCATCAAAAGTAGCCAGATCAACTGAACCCGCAGAAGTAACTCCCATAAGCTGGGCAGTGTTCAAAATCACTCTGATATCGTTAAAAGAAGGTGGAACGAATCTTCTTGATGAAATAAAACGTTTCTTGTCCTGATATCTAAAAGCATCCGCCAGTGGAAGTCGAGTGAAAAATGTACCAATGCTGGGAACTAGTAGTTTCAATTTGGATTGACCTCCCAATCCAACTTTTTGATGGGCGACTTGGCTATTTTAGTATATTAAGTGATGGTACGAAAAATAATACTCACTATGATCATCAATCATATCTTCAACATCTTGCATGATTTCTGCATAACGGCGGTGGGCAATCTCGGCCATTTCACCAATCGTTCCATTTCTTGACTCAAACACACCGGTTGGCTGTGAATGCAAAACGAATGGTACAGCTAATAAACCTTTGATCCATTCTTTCATTGGGAGTCGAATTAGCAACGGGTTTCTCAAAGCTGGGGACACTTGCCCAGCATGAAACTCGTGACTTCCAAAATATCAGGAGTACTGATGACAGAAACTGAGATTGGTTTATAATACCTATGAACTGATCTCGGCGATGAGTCTTGAGGGCATCTGAGTGAAATTAGGATCGAACTGTTGGTTGGGAATATACATGTACTATGGACACGTACACTCAACTCGATATCTATTATTTCGGTAAGTACAAACGGTGTGCATGCAACGTGTTGAGAATGGCAAGGTACCTTGTAGTCATTTTAACAGATGATTTATTTGGGTGAAGGGAACGGAAGGGGATGAAAGATGTTAATTCAGAATGAAGATAATGTGTGACTCTTGAAAGACAGAAGACAGAAGACAGGAGGGGTGAAGGGGTGAAGGGTGAATTGGAAGTACAATATATTGAAGGTTATAAGCGGTCGTTAGTTGGAAGGAGGCATTGCCAGAGGATTGATTGTATTGTTGGCCAATGCAGAGTGTCATGATAGCACTACAGCCAATTAAATTCGACGCCGGCTAGCAATACCAAGCCCCGCAGATACAGCGCTCCAGCTTGCCTAGCTGATAACTGATAGCTCTCAGACTCATTCTGGATTTTTACCTAATAAGCTTTCATTTCTCTTGATCATTCACCGTTTGTCAAACAATGATGATATGGATACCAGATCGAGTAGGTAATCTCTGACCTAGAATCACGATATAAGATAAGAATGCTTTTCTTTTTATTCATCTCCAAGCTCAATGGATTCAATCGATACCTTGGAACGAAAACAGAATTACTACTTGGGAATGGACCGTGATACTCCTTCATGCAGGCCATCAAATCCAACAGATTTACCAGCTCCAGAACACTTGGCACGTATACAGATTTGATATAATGATCGATTAGATTGCTCTAAGTGGTTGCTTTGCAGGTACACATTATTTACCCAGATCATGCCTGATCTTCCCCCCAATACGCAAGCAAATATTGCCTAGTAACAGATAAACCAAGCTGGACAGCAACATATTCATCGCTTATGCCCCCCTACCCGTTATGACTGTTCCATGAATGACCTTCGATACACGGATTTCGAGGTTCTATTCAAATAATCAAGGATATCTATGTCTGAGCTACAGTGATACTCTAAGAAACCCAGATGAGAATTCATTCCAAAGACAGCAGATTTCGACCTCCAAAACTATTAATTAAGAACAAACAATCACGTCTGCCTACTCGGAATATGTCACGATCATTTCAAGGAAGCTGAAGCTTGTGTTACCAACCCTGGCATACATGTAATCTTATCAGATCTATATTAGTACCACATCGGTCTCCTCTCTCGTGCTACATCTATAGACACAGCATTTGGCATTCCGAATCAAAACAAGGACAAATCAGAAGATCTCGGCAAAATGAGGGGAAATGACGCTGTTCTCTACCCGAACCCTGAAGTTTCCCAAGCGGTTACCAAATATTCTCTCGAACATTCAACTAAGCTTCCTAAACATCTACTAGATCATCATGCTTGGGGTTCAACTTAAGGAAAAGCTAATTTTATGATCTCACCTTTCTAAGCTCAGTTCTAGATTTTTATGGCGAAGGTTATGGGTGCTAAAAGAACTATGTTCTACTGCATTGACCTGACTGTACTGCATTGATAGAGTTGTACGGGGTGGAAGATTATTCCTTGAGTTGAGGATGTGTTTAATAGTCAACATGCAATATCATGTCACCAAGTGGGACATCAATTTGCTTTCAGGACTCGTCTTCTTCTTTCCCACCTGAATCCATCATTGCCTCCGAAATTTCCCAATATATCCGTGAACTAACTTTGCGAAAACTAGTCCCAGAAATTGGAACCTACATCGGATTTTCCACGATGGGTGTAAGTTCTCTTTCATGTTAAAATGCCCCCTTGTCTTTTTTATACAGCAAGCCAATTAATATTTTGAAGCGCAATCCAGTGGTCCGAAGCCGTCGGCCCCGAAGGTCACGTAACAGGTCTTGATTTCTCTCCCGATACGTTGACATTGCCCACGGACCGTCTCCAAGAACAACATCAACAACGTCCAGATAATCGTCGGTGATGCTCGTAACTCGTATGTGCAAACTCACTCACTTTCATGTTCGCCTCAATCCAGCACCCATCTCGATATCCATTCTAAATTCACCCTAGCATCAAAAAATCTAGTCACCACCCTGGAACAACCTTGCGATCTAATATTCATCGAGGCCGACACAACTTCATATCCCACATGCCTAGACCTCATTCTCTCCCTCTCTTCCCCTTCCACCCTATAGAACCGTCTCATCCATCCCGATAGTCTAATCCTCGCAGACAACACCCTCCGCCACGCACGTGAGTAAATACTCCTTCGTCTTCCACTCTCCTTAACCCCCTATATCTAAATTCATCTTCACATTTCCTCTTCTGTCATCTAAATTCTTGCACCTATCCCCATTCCCGTTACAAATCTTAACCCCCCCTTTTAATAATAAACAAACAAAGACCAACTAACACCAACTAACCTCCCACCCCACCGATCGTCGCCGACTCCAGCCCCTCCAGCCACTAGTCCCTAAAGAACGGAGAAAAGGCCTGGAAAGAAGAGGATCTAAACGCGCTTAAAGAATTTAACCATTGATGGTTAGCGAGGAAAGATTAGAGACATTTTTACTACCACTTTTTTGATGGAATAGGAATGGGAAGGTTGAAGGATTGAAATGTGGGCTGCGAAACAGGGATTTGGGGATTGTATTTCTGATTCGCATGAGTAGAGTATTAGAGTGCTAATAGGATGGAATCTTGAGTTGAGGTCACTCGTATATTTTGCTACAGACTAGAATAACTTCTGGACTGCGTGAAAAATTGTAAAGCCGATTACAGTATGAGCAAAGGTGTAAGCATTTGAGAACAATCGGTTCCATGTTGTTTCAATGCTACAGGTAAATTCATGAAGAATCAAAAGCCTCCCATTGCCGCAGACACAAATTGTTTCGACATCTCAAATATATAAAGTAGATTCAAGAATGAAAATCTCCTACTGTTGTACTGCAGGGCGGACTTTTAAAAGTCCATTGCTACATGTTTAATAAAATAACTTCCTTTCTATCTTAAACCCATACCTCGCTTCCATTAAAATATTATTGCAACAATGAGTGAGATATATAACAAGAACGCCATGCCCATAGAACCCATGCATCATCTGTCATAATAGTAATCAATCCCGTGCCATGCAATCTAACTACCCATATATCTTCGTGGACAAAGAGCCCAATCTAACAATCTTGACCCCAGTTGTCCTTAATCCATCCCGCCATCAAGTCTGTCAACGTCTCATTTCGATAAATACTCACATCATCGTCCGTATATTCTGCTCCAGAAAAGCGCAATGCAACAAGAACCCAAGGCTTTATAAAATCTATGAAGACTAGATCGACAGTTTCAGGGTTCGAATATGTAGAAGGGAAATTAATGCGAGTTTCAATACAATTGGGTACACGGTGGAAAGTGATAGGGGTATGAATCGTATCATCACCATCAGAGCCACCATCGTCCTTGGTGGTATAACCAGGGATAAGTTCGGTTTATTGGTCGAGGAGGATGATGATGAGAAGAGAGGATATTGAGCGTTAGGTAATGGCGGGAGATCGGAGATAGGGACTGAGGGAGCGAGAATATCAGTTTTGTAAGAAAGATGTTCGGGTGGTGCCAGATTGTTGAGATCCAGATTTGAGGATAAAAAGATGTTGCCGCCGCTATTGAGAAGAGTGATAACCTTTTCAGCAGCAGTGAATGGAACGTCTTTTAGGTAGACAAATTTGCTGACAAACGGAGAGATGATGAAGGTCGTATCTCTCGTAAACGCGCCTTTAAAAATGTCGAATCTCATGGCGCCAGTGTTTGTTATGGCTATTGTTGGAATATCTTTTCGATCGGGATGAGATACAACGTCTGGCATTACTTCATCACCAAGCCAAGAGAAAAGACTGTCTTTGCTGGGGTATTCTGCTCTGCTCATCCAAAGATCTCTTGGGGCACAACCGAAATTGTGATCCAGGTTTAAGGCCTTTCGAGCTTTAGTGATGGAATTGGAAACATTCTTGCCATGCTCCGTTTGGAACGTTGTATCATTCAACCCAGTATGGAAATGGTAGCCATAGAGATTGTTGTCAATATATCTTCTTTGGAAAGATATACTTGTGTGTTTCTCAACATCGGTGTCTTGTACACCAGAAGTGACTTCTTTTCCAGGCGTCGTTTTCTTTTCGTCCTTTTTGATACCGTCGATTGACATCCAGCCAACAGTCTCCATATACCGACCACTCTGTAAACCATATGCTTTGGAATCGTATTTGGCAAAGCTTCGAATATGGCTATGTCCACCAAAGAATTGTATTGGAGTATCCCAATTTTGTTGTCGCAAGGCCTTGTAAATAGCTTTGTACTCCGGCCCATCCAGAGCTACATGGCCAATAACCACAAACAAATCAGCATCTTCTCTAATTGCTTGCTGAACCATTCTTCCTTGATGGTATTCTCAACATCTTGAACAACAGTATTGTTTGCATTCCCATGGAAATCGAAGAGAAATCCAAATGCCACCACTTTAATTCCCAGATTCTTTGTTGTGAATTTGCGATACCTTCTAGCCATTGGATTTGTTCTCCAGTCTTCGGATTTATATAGTCGAGATTTGAAGCAAGGTAATTTCCCTTAAAGTTTGGCACGGTTTTGATCGTATTCTCGTGCAGCGGCATCTGCCTTGTATAACTCATGATTTCCACTGCAGATTATGTCGATATCTTGTTCCCTGAAAATGTCGTATGTATAACGGCCCTTAGGATCTGATGCATCATATAGTCCATTCCCTTCGATTCGATCTCCGGTATCGACAAGTAAAAGATCTACTCCTTTATCGTCTGCCTGCTTCTTCATCTGCTCTGCGAACGATATGTAATCACCCCAGTCCGCGGAGTACTGTGCCCTAACTTCACATGTTAATCTCTTATGTTTTCTGATAATTCATGGCTTCACTTGCTCTTGTAGATGACCTGCATGCCATCCATGAGTATCAGTAGTTTGTAGAAAATTCAGTTGGCCCCATTGTAACGGTCTCATAGGTGCAGCTTTAGCAGCTGGAGCAGAAGGCTGGGCGCCTGCTGCGAGTGATGAGAGGAGACCAGCCAGGGTCAATAGATGTTTCATCATCATCATCGTGCCTTTGATATGTAGCGCAATAGCATTCGGATTTTGAATGTTAAAAGTAAATGAGCGTCAAACAGTAAAACAGTGAAAAGATGGAAAATACTTAAGGTTAGGAAAAAGAGAAGGAGAGATAATGAGATAAAGAGATGAAACTGATAAGCAATGCTGGCACCGTGAGATGGTGGACCAGCAAGTACCAGCAAGTACCGCTTGGTACCTGCGTGTATGGTCAAGCAGGGTGAATCTTTAATCATGTGGCGGGAGCTTTCAAGAACCTTGAGAGCTTGACATTTGACCTTGACGAAAAGCTCGGTCTCGGCTTCGGATCGGAGAAACATTTCAATTTTGTCCGATGAAGCTTCAGGAAATCGTCCAACTATGAGATTCGGTACAAATAATAATGAATATGAATTGAACTTTCTCTCTGTGTGTTCATCTTTCCCAATGAATGACTCGTCATAGTAGATGTGATGGCAGGCATTGTCAATTTTCGTCGGACTATCTTTCACCCGAAAAATTCAAAAGGTCGATTGAGGTCTGTGGAACGAAAAGTTCATCCATACAAAGAAACGAATGCCTTCATATCAGAACCAAAATCAACCCCGCCCGAAGAATAGCGAGACGAGCTCACCCTCCCCGAAACCAGGTATTGAAACCATTCCTAGTTAATAGTTTTTGAGGCTAAATTTCTTTAGTCAGTGACCTTAAGCTACTACCTCACACATCGCGGGTTGTCGCTGTAAAAGATAATATAGCCACAATTTCAACCAACAACATGCGCATCTCGTATTCTCAAACAATACACTAGTCCTTTCGACGCTTCGGTGGTAGAAGATGTCAAGTCTCGCCTTGGACGTGTTACGGGGAAGACAAATATGGATGAGTTTGGAATGGGATCGCATTCGTTGAATTCATATTTTGGCGCTGTACGTCACCATAAGCCTTTCCAACTGAGATCTGTAGGAGGAAGCTCTGGTGGAAGTGCAATGGCTGTGGTAACAAGTACTGTTCCCATTGCACTCGGGACAGATACTGGTGGATCCGTCAGGCTGCCAGCTGCTTATACAGGAACTGCAGGGTTCAAACCTTCGTATGGCATTGTATCTCGTTTTGGCGTGGTGCCTTATGCAAACTCACTTGATACCGTGGGCTTAATAGCTCGCAGCTCAATTCGAATACGGGATTTCTTTCCTTCTATTAGTAGTTATGATGATCGGGACCCTACAAGTCTCAAGTCATCCAGTCGAGCTCGTATCAAAAGAAAGCGAATGGAATTCGTAAGCAGGACGAAGTTATCTGCTCCGCATGAAAGTTTCTACCTCCGAGAGCTGAAAATTGGTGTCCCAATCGAATACAATATTTTCTGAGTTGGACCTAGAAGTTTCTTGGGTGTGGCAACGAATGTTGAAACTTCTTCAGCGTCCAATCATGCACAATTGTTCCGATATCACTTCCTAAACACGAACACATGCTCTATCGGCATATTACGTACTTGCAGCAGCCGAAGCATCTTCCAATCTTTCAAAATATGATGGAGTAAGGTATGGCGCTCGAGAGAAATCAAGTGATGGAGCTGGACATGTCCTCTATTCTGAGACTAGGGGTGCTGGCTTTGGCGATGAAGTCAAGAGGCGAATTCTGCTCGGGTCTTACTCACTGAGTTCGGAGGCCTTCGATAATTACTTTATTAAGGCACAAAAGGTCCGACGGTTTGGTACAAAGAGATTTCGATCGTGTCTTCTCCATGCCAATTATCTGCGCCCAGATGAGCAGTTTGATCTTAGTGACATGGAAGAAGGCATCCCCCTGGAGGATAAACTCGGCCCTGCAGAAGAGTGGATATTATTCTCTGTCCAACAGCTCCCACTCTTTCACCAGACGTTGAGATTACTGAGCGTCAACACCGGTTGATACTTATATGAATGATGTATTTACAGTTCCCGCCAGTCTTGCTGGTATACCCTCCATAAGTATACCTTGTCAATTACCTTTCAAATTTTCCAAGAAGAACATACCTTCAACTGTTGGCATACAAATTATGGGCCAGCATTCAGATGATGGCCGCATCTTACAGATTGCCTCTATGATAGAAATGATATGGGCTTCTAATATGTGTAATGGGTGGAACAAAGACCTCCACAAATGGCAGGAAAAAAAGCCTAGAAGCTTCGAATGCTGAGATAGCAAACTTATTGGCAGAGATAAGCGAGGCAGAGGCAGAGAAAGCAAAGCTGACAGAGACAAAAGAGAGAGAGACCTCGATACCAGAACCTATAGAGTCAGTAGCTACTCAACAAGTAGGCATAGAATCAGAGTCAGTGTCCTTGAAAGCTGATGCAGCTTCGAGAAGGTGTTCGCGTTAAGAGGAAAACTCATCGCGAAGAAAAGGCAGCGCACTTCAACAGAAAGGAAATATCAAAGACAAGTGTGTGAAGAAGATATGGACAAATGGGAGAATTTAAGGTTTGGAAAGAAGAGACCAGCTAGAACAGCAAGTAAGGCATTGTTGTAATCTCATGCCTGAAAATACTCCTGTCTGTAGGACTGAGGTCTCTGTCAGGATATGCCACGAAATCTTTGGTTGGAGATTGATATTATAAGCGATCCCACTTGTTCCTGGCAATGTTCATATTGTCGGTTATTGTTTGTTCTTCTGTGCAGTCTTTTTCTGACTGTATGGTATGTAAATGAGCCCTATAGGTTGACGGAAGGCATTTGTATATCATCTCTCTTCCTGACTGCGCAAAGTTTCTTGAAGCTTTTGCACCATAGAAGGGAACTCGCCCAGAGGAAAACATACAAAGCGATGAAAATATATACCCCATGAAATAAGACAATACCACGACTGTTCATCTATCAAAATTATTTACCATTTAACTAATACTGTGACTTTTAGCCCTGCACTATTTTCATCCCACCTTCCTTTCCATTATCATTCCAAACCACATCCTTTTCCCTATCCACTTCTTCCCTCTACTTCCTAGTTTTAATCCATTCCCTTCTTCTTCAATATCCTCCTTTTCTATCTTCTTTTCTAGCACCTCTCCTAGTACATGAAACCCCCATTTCTTTCCTTCCTGCACCACTTCTTCAATTTCATACACATAACTCTCTCCTCTAACCTTGGTCTTCTTTCCCTCAATCTCATCCACAAAACCAGCCTGAGATAGTCTTCCCATCTCGGCGTGCATGTTGGTGATTAATAGTCTTCCATTGTTCCCTTTCGAAGCGGGCTTTAGGAGGAAATGCACAGCCGCGAAAAACTTGGAAATGGGAAGATGCTCAAGGGACGAGAGTACTAATTATAGCATCCGCTTTTCCTCTGATCAATTCCGAAACTTCAGGATCGCCGTGAGGGTCGAGGGCATCGAACGCGTCGAATTGGATGGCGGGGAAATGGCCATCGCTGCTTGAGATGGAGGCGGCGCAGTGGGATCGAGCTAGCTCAAGCATGGCGGGCGAGAGGTCAAGAGCATGAATACTGGATATGCGCTTCGCAAGAGGGGGTGTGAGCAGTCGGATTGTATTTCTGCCTGTTCCGCACCCTAGCTCGGTGATTGTCATGCCATTTTGAGCGCCGGGTGGAAGGGAAGATAATGTGCTTAGTAGTGGGAGAATGAGAGCAGAGTCGAGAATTTGTAGAGGGTTCCGGTCTGTGTCGTAGGTTGCGGCCCAGCGGTTATAGAGGAGGGACGTCGAAACTGATTCCGAGTGCGTGGTGGATGTGCTTGTGGTCGACATTGTAAATTATAAATAGATTCAATATCGACTGATCAACTGACACGTTCCTACATGCAAACGTAGCTGTCGAGCATATTTTAAATCACAAGATACCTAGTCCAGCAGCCCATCGGCAATCGAGCAAAGTATTATAGGGGAGTAAATTCCGCATGAGTCATCCGGAGAATATTGTCGTAGCCACCACCTACCCTACCGTACAAGGCAAAAGCCGCCGAAGTAATGCACACGAGGGTGGAATGATTGAAGCGAGAATCTTCTAGTGCCGCCTGACCAGCAAGGCAAGTTTCGCAAACGGAGAAATCAAAAGGGGGGGGGGAGGGTGATGACTTGCCGTTTTTTGAGGCGACATTAGCTCTCGGAAAGTACCGCATTTGGGGGACTTGATTGGGCAGTGGAGGGCGTGTCGGGTATCTCGTGAAGCCTCTCGTGCACTCAATATATTTCTCATGTGCATATCCGGCACTGCATGAAACGCCTTTGTGATGGCGTTTGGTGAAATGGAAAGTTGAGGGTGTGTGTGGCTTTCTCTCGGGGATCTTGGATGAGAAGGATTGTGGATGAGTTGTGATGGGGTTGTTTGGATTTCTTTTCGAGGCATGGCATGGATAGGAAGATAATGTGAGAAGAAGTACTTGATAAGTAATAGGAACGTGTGCGTAACTAGTGTACTTCCTTCACCCATCAGAACTATTGCAGTAAGGAAATACGAAAAGAGGAGAAGAGATCCATAGATTGGAGGAGATACTAGGCTGTACGGTAGGTACTAAGTAGGACCGTATCTACTAGGTACATATCTGCCGCCCACCGAAAATCTATATATATATATCTATATATATATATAGATATAAAGAAACCTACCTAGGTACACATACATATACATATACATATACATTACACCAATCCACAAATCACACAACATCTGCATTCATATTCTTAATATCAGATTGATAAACATAGGACGGGATGAATTCTTCCAGGCTCTACTGGTTCTCTATCATTCTTCAAGTAGGTAGACCTGGAGGTCCCGTCTCTGAAGCTTTCTCTTTCAGCCGAATATGATCAACGCTCCCAGAATTTTCCTACTGGATGCTTGTTGCTGATGGGTTGCGATGGGTTGCGATGGGATGCGATGGGATGCGATGGGATGCGATGGGATGCGATACGAGACGATACGGATACAATACGATATGATAGGGATTTGATAGGATGGCATAGGTACTCCGCACAGTACAATACGATGCGATACCCCCTACCATAAATATCAATATAATACGATAGGGAAGTTTTTTTATTCTTCACTCCAATTGTCTTTATACACCTGTTTTTCTTTTTCCTTTGGGGGATTGAAGTTTTTGATCGTTGTTGCTGGCTTGATTTCTTGATTTCTTCCCTCTTTTCTTTTTTCTTTTTTCTTTTTTCTTTTTTTTTTTCTTTTTTTTTTCTTTTTCTTTTTCTTTGGTTCTTCACTTTCTCTGTTCTTGTTCTTGTTCTTCGTCTTCATCTTCTTTTGTTTTCATACTTTGATTTTGATTTGAAGAGGAATAAAAACGAAAAGAAGAAGAAAAGAAAAGAAAGAAGAAAAGAAAAAGAAGAAAGAAAAGAAAAGAAACAAAAGAAAAGAAAACATTCATCTATATTTATAATCTAATAATAATAAGGGAACCTTAGGGCTCTATTATCTTATTATTAGTTAGCTATTTACTTGTTAGACACTTTTGTAAATCAATACATACACGCATATATATACATATATATACATATATATACATATATATATCCCTATTCATCTATTACAAGTTCCAAAGGTGGTTATACGTACATGTCCAAATTGATTATCTATCTACCGATCTAGTATCTATCTACTCCAGCTATATCCATACCTACTTACCTATTTGCAACATACATTAATATATACCTCCGGCTAATTTTATTACTACTTATATATATGATATAACTTTCCCTACCTAGATAAGTAGTATGTATATACCTAGGTAGTTTTGATCGATATTTATCTTATTTAATACAGTTATACATTTATACGTTTGTTATACATTTATCACTTATAGTATTTACATTTATTACATTGACATTACATTTACATTTACATTTACATTTACATTTACATTTACATTTACATTTACATTTACTTTACATTTACATTTACATTTACATTTACATTTTACATTACATTTACATTTACATTTACATTTACATTACATTTACATTTACATTACATTTACATTTACATTTACATTTACATTTACATTTACATTTACATTTACATTCATTCACATTTACATTCATTCACATTTACATTCACATTTACATTCACATTTACATTCACATTTACATTTACATTTACATTTACATTCACATTTACTTTTACCTTTACCTTTACCTTTACCTTTATATTTTATTTTCAACGCCAATGTCAATCCCAATCCCAATATCGATATCATTATCAATTCCAATCATCATCTCCTGATAATTTCAAAATCATTAATAGCTATTATATCTATCATAGCAATAATATCAATAATATCGATAACATCAATAATATCAATAATATCATAATACAATCAATCCATCAATCAATCAAATCAATCAATCAATTCCATCAATCCATCAATCCATCAATCCATCAATCCATCAAATTTGTTTACTCGTTCAATCACTCATTCACTTCTTCAATCACTCACTCACTTCTTCAATCACTCGCTCACTCACTCACTCACTCACTCACTCACTCATTCAATCACTCACTCACTCACACACACACTCTCTCTCTCTCACTCACTCATTCACCGTTATTTCTTGTCAGTCAATCAAAAACTGGACCTTCCTGCAGTTTCCCACCACCTCTCATCCCATCCATCTCCATACCGTAGTAACCGTACCTACCGACATTCACCTCATTTAACCCGCCACCCAGATATCCCAGTGATTTATTTTCCTGGATGAAAAAAAATAAGAAGAATTCCCTAAATAGGCAATTGCAAGTTAAAGCTCGAACCAGGTTTTGTTTACAAGCAAGCTTCTCTTTACTTTAATTTACATTGCTTTGCTTTGCTTTGCTTTGCTTTGCTTTGCTTTACATCGTTTTGCTTTGCTTTGCTTTGCTTTTACTCTGTTTTGCTTTACTTTACTTTACATTACATCTTTCTACGCTCACCTCAGTTTCAAAAAAGTACATTCGGGTTTATTTACTTTACTCGCATTTCTCGTTTCTCAATTCTCAACTCTTATTAATCCTCAGTCCTCAATCTTCAACCCTCAATCTTCAACCCTTCAATCTTCAACCCTCAATCTTCAACCCTCAATTGTGCATAATTCTACAAATCTCCTACAATAAATAAACTCAAATAACTTCCAACATTTTGACATTTCAAAAGAATTCATCACAATTTCCCAAGCCTCTTTTTTCGCTTCCTGTCTGCTCACTTTATATTCACGAGTTTTTTAAATCTCTTTGTCAATACGGATCACTCGAGATCCTGTCTATCGCAAATATGCCTTTTAATGGCAAGCCTAATGGGCGATTTGAACTTCCTGCTCTGTCGACCTTCGACTTCAATCTTACAGACGGAACTGATATACCCCCGCCACTTCCAGATTCTCCAATAGAAGAAGAGGGCAATTAAATCAACTACTGCACCTGAACCAGTACCTGAACCAGTACCTGAACCAGTACCTGAACCTGCAGCTACGCCATCTCCTCCGATTACTGATCCAGTTCGATCCACCTCGACGCGTACACCTCCTATATCATCCTCCGTAGATAGTCAAGCTGATTTTGTTCCCCTTACGGCGACAAAGTCCAATGGTTTTCACACTCTGACCGCAACGAAATCCAATGGCTTCTCCAACCTCACTACGACAAAATCCAATGGCTATTTCCCGCCGACCGCTCCATCCTATCGCAACAATGCTCCTCCCCCCATCCACTCGAAAGCTCCTTTGATGATCGCTACCCCCAACCCTCCAAAGGAAAAAGAAAGCAGTATCCGCAAATTCCTCACCCGAAAATCACTCAACACAATTTATACACATGGGAATGCGAAATCGCATGAGGATTTATCAAAGATGGGGAGACCGGATAGTCCGAATAGTCAGGCTAGTAGCAGACCTAGTTTCGTCAAGAGGAAGAGTGGAAGCTGGTTTAGGAGTTTTGGCAGTAGCAGCAAGAGAAATAGTGCAGTGTACGAGGATAAGCCGGTGGCGTATACTCCTATTCTGCCGCGGAGCCCGGAAGTTCAAAAAGAGAATTTCAAGCCAGTGTACACCAAGCCCAAGCCCAAGCCAGGTCCACCACCACCAAAATTGCCGGAGCTTAATCAGTTGAAGGCGAGGATTGCGGATGATGATCGTGGTAGTTTGGGTGGTGATGATATGTTTAGAAACATTTCGTAGTCAGATATTGGGCGGGATGAACCTGGGAATACAAAGGGGTGCTCTTGGGTATTGCTTATATGCTACGACCTGAATATCCCTGCAGTATGAACAGGAATCGCAGGAGGCCAGTACATATCCTCCATTGATACGACTGGGCGGAGAGGATGTGAAGCGAGTGAAATGGAGAAATTAGATACGCCACTAATCAGGTTCGAGATATGGGACAAAAATGCTATGCTACTTTTTTTTCATTTGTTAGGCAGGGCGCCCGTCTTTTTCGTCAATGATATCTCTGGGTGGTGGTGGTCTTCATCAGGGTCTGTTTTACCCCGACTCAGCATTAAACAAAACAACGTTTGTAATGGTGGCTTCATGTGCCATGATAGTTTTTCTTGGGGTACAAAATATCCGTATTTAGCCTTTTTTTTTAAAACAAAATTTAGTAGCGGGTGTTTGATTGGAATGCCTTACTTTCTTACTCATATATGATTTGGTTTCTTGGGGTTCTCTGGTGATTGTGATATGCAATTTAACAATGCCATCGTCTTGTATTCTGTGACTCTGAATCATCCATGGTCACAGTTTTTGCAATACGATAATTCCAAAACCGAATCTACTCTTTTCTCTCCAATCTCCCCCCTTTTGAACAATCCCACGAATTGTTCAAGGAATTCGCCATTGTTATCACGAAACTCACTCTAAGTTTTGCATACATACCAAATAAGAGTGGTAAAGCTGCAAAGGGTTCAATAATCCAGGGTTTACCTTTCATGCTAATTAGTCGATCAAACGCGTGGGCTTCCTCTCCCTGGAACCCTGTAAGCACAGAATCCACGTGATGAGACTTGGTAAGACACATTTGTGGGGCTGGCATGGGGGGAAAAACTTCGGCCTCGCAGTGGCTCGGTAGAGGGGAGTCGTGCGTGGGTGGGTGGAAATGTGGAACTTCGGTAAACGTCATATGGTAGGTAGGTAGGTTACTAAGTTACTAACAAAGCCGCGGGTGTAAGTAAGTATGTCCCCAGTCGGGTTTTTGATCGAAATACCCACCTAAGCTAACGTCAAGGCTGTCTGTCAGTTTGTCTGTCTGTCTGTCTGTCTGTCTATGATTCATTTCTCCTGGCACTTGGTATCGACGCGATTACTTGGTACGATCGTTCAAGATGGCGAGTCTGGTTCATGGTAGAGGGTTGGTGCGCTCGACGGCAACTGGCGCGAGGGGATTGATTTCTGGGGTTTTGGGCCGCAGTCGACAGAGCGAGAATGCTCGGTTGGGGAGCTTGGTGGCTCGAAGATATAAATCGGGCCCGTATGGCTATACGCAGGCTAAGGCACTGGCGTATTCGAAGTATGGGGAGCCGGCGGATGTTTTGTTGTGAGTTTCCTTGGGCTTTGGCTTTCGGCTTGTGGCTTTCGTCTTTTTCTTCTTTCTTTTTTTTTCCTTTTCCGCTTCGATTGTTTGTATGATGCTCGATTTAATTGTTTGGTGGCTAATCAGTTCATAGTCTTCATAGTCATTCTATCTCCCCCTCTCTTCCTTCAAAATCCGTTCTCCTTCGTACCCTCGCGTCGCCCATTAATCCCGCGGATATAAACCAGATTCAAGGGGTTTACCCTTCTCGACCCCCCTTCTCCAGTCTCCTTGGAACTACTTCTCCCTCGGCCGTCGGCGGCAACGAAGGCTGTTTTGAAGTGGTGTCTCTGGGCCTGGGATCTCGAGTCTTACGAGGGGTGATTGGGTAATTATGAAGAATACCTGTTTTGGAACTTGGAGAACTCATGCTGTGGCGGAGGAATCCCAGGTTCTGAAGATTGGTAACAAGGAGGGGTTGACGCCGATCCAGGTCGGTACTGTGAGTGTTAATCCTTGTACGGCGTATAGGATGTTGAGTGATTTTGAGAATCTGGTGGAGGGCGATTGGTTCATACAGAATGGGGCGAATAGTGGGGTCGGAAGGGCCGCGATGCAATTGGGGATGCGATGGGGGTATAGGAGTATTAATATTATACGGGACCGAGAGAGTGTTGAGGAAACGGACAAGATGAAGAAGGAGCTTTTGGAGCTGGGTGCTACGAAGGTGGTGACGGAGTCTGAATTGATGGCGCAGGGGTTTAGAGATCAGGTTAAAGAGTGGACGAAGGGGGGGAGAGAAAAGGTGAGGTTGGGGTTGAATTGTGTGGGTGGAAAGGCGACGAGTGCGTTGGTTAAATGCTTGAGTAACGGGGGCCATTTGGTTACGTATGGAGGGATGTCGAAGAAACCGTTGGACGTCTCTACGGCGGCGTTGATCTTTAAGGATATCAAATTTAGTGGGTATTGGGTTAGTAGGTGGAGTGATAGTCATCCAGACGAGAAAAAGAAGACGGTGGATGAAATTTTGGAGATGACAAGATTGGGTATGTTCAAGGATATTCCAGTCCAAGAATTGAAGTGGGACTGGGAGACGAAGGAGGATGTCTTTAAGTCGGCAGTGAGAGGAACATTGGAGGGATTTAGGAGCGGAAAGGGTGTTTTCGTTTATGGCGATACCTAGATTGTGATGGCGAAGAATCAAATATGGTTTGACTGGGGGGTTGTGTTCTGTTTTATTCTGATTTGACCGCGATGATCAAAGATTGAAGATTGGGCTTCGAATGACGTGACTTGGTATCTTTCAATGCACTTGATACATTAGCATAGAGTACGTAGTCGAAGTCGACTCATTACAAACGTTGAAGGTTTCAAGTTAGTACTCTGAGAAAGGAAACGTAATCCTGCAAAACAAATATACAAACGCTCAAATACACTTCTCAAAGTCTGAAAGATCCATTCCAGTAGCTAGCATTAATTGGAGCAGGAGCTTGGAGAGTTCTTGGGCTATGGGGATTATTGTGTTAGTATAAATTCTACTATCCCTTTCTTGTTTCTACGTTTCAATATCTCACTGGAGTCTCCTCGTCTCATCTCATATCATCCGACTTTTGAATTTATGACCCTTACATAGTTAAGTAACAGATCTAATATATGAAGGCTGGAGTAAGAGAAAAAGGTGGTCTAAGGCTATTGAATCGATGATTTGGTGTGATAAGCTATTGTATTGATCTAGTTCGTCTTAGAGGGCTAGCCGTCGGCACTCATATGCTTTGCATCTTATGTTGAAGCGAAGTTCTTTGTATTTTACGGATAGGTTTTAAGAAATCGTACAAGAATAATGTTGTTCTGTGGAATGCGCATTTAAAAACGATGAGCTGCACATCCTTTCTTTACATTATTCTATTGCAACGGAGTGTTCGGGTCTTGGTTGAGCATCACTTTGTAAGCCAAAATGGTTGATTTATCATCTTATAAGGTTTGTCGCGATAGCTTACTTCAGCGATGCTTCTGCAAGACCCACTACCCCGCACAGGTCGACAAGCCCCTTGCACCTCACAAGTACAAGTAGCTGCTCTCTGGACTTATATTCTTGAAGTATCTCGAATACAGCTCTTAAGTTTCTACTGTGTCTTTGAAATATCTAAATCCATCATGGCAGATGATACTCCCTCAAATGATAACAGCAAACCGGACATCTATAAATTGGCAGATGATGATGGCCGTTTTAAGCGAAAAGATAGCCAATTTCGTGATTGGGTGAGCACTGAGCCCGATGCTAAATTTTGGCCGAGAAAGGAAGATACGTTGCTGTATCTGAATCGAGGATGTCCTTGGTAAGCTTCTCCTGACACTAATGATCGTCTGCAAATTGACAAATTCTCAACTTATTGACACCCAACTAGGGCTCATCGTGCAAATATTGTCCACAAACTGAAAGGTCTCGAGGACGTGATTCAGATTGTGACTATGGGATATAATTTGACTCCTGATGGCTGGTAATGCTTACAACAGGCAACTTTGGTTGTTGAATACAATAGAGTTAATAATATACAGGATTTACGATGGACCTACATCAGACCCATGTGATCCCATCTACGGATTCACAAAACACAAACAGCTGTATTACAAAGCCGACCCCGACTACACCGGCCGCTTTACCGTGCCCGTCCTCTGGGACCGCAAACACGAAACAATCGTCAACAACGAATCCTCCGACATCATCCGCATGTTCTACACCGCCTTCGACGCCTTCATCCCCCCGCACCTCCGCGAAACGGCAAAGCCCCTCTTCCCCCTAGACAAACAACCCCAAATCACCTCAATGAACGACTGGATCTACCCACCATCAACAAACGGCGTCTACAAATGCGGCTTCGCCACCACCCAAAGCCGCCTACGACGAATCCATCCACCCGCTCTTCGCCTCACTCGACCGTCTCGAATCCCACCTCGCCACCACCCAAACCCCCTTCCTCTTCGGCCCCCACATCACGGACGCAGACATCAGACTCTACCCCACCATCGCCCGCTTCGACGTCGCCTACCACACCCTGTTCAAGTGTAACCTGAAGATGATCCGTCACGATTATCCGTTCCTACACCGCTGGCTGCGGAGACTCTATTGGGATCGCGGGCCTGAGACCAATGGCGGGGCGTTTGCGAGCACGATGGATTTTGCCGCGGTGAAGAACGGCTATACCTTTGTGTTGAAGGGGGGCGTGGTGCCTGCTGGGCCGGAGCCGCCGATTCTACCACTTTAGAGGGGGACACGGGGTAGTAGATTGGGTTTGCTACCCGAGCTGGAAATTTTGTATCATCTGTTATGTCCTCTGATATTATATCTTGAATGGCGATACGCTGGTTCCCCTTTCCTTCCAGTCTGACTGAGCATGAATATGTACCCGCCCCGCCACGTTTCAATACGAGCGAGTCCCTAACCTACCACGCATTGAACCAGCATATCGTCGTAATCCTGACATACCTACCTACCTACCTATTTGCAGATGTCCTAGTGTTGGGGCCGAGGTTACATTACATTCCTGTATAATACGGATATGAGCATGGTAAGGAACAAGAGATTGAGAATCCTTCCCATCGAGCGGTGGCAATTTGGAAGTCATGGATGTCAATGAGTCAGTCCCCCTGAATATTCTCGCCCGTTGCCCGATGCTCGTGCCCCCATATGTCACGAGTTACAATTAACAACTCAGGGCTCATACTCGCACACCACGCACGAATCAGAATTTCAGTTTCAAAACTTAAAAACTCAAAACCCACGCTCAACGCTTATATAATTTCTGTTTTCCGTTCCGCGCACTGGAGCACAAGCGTAGTAAATCTACCACCACTGTGACTACTCAATTCATATTACCGACCTCCACTACCACGGTCTTTTGTCGCTCTTCAATTATCACCAATGAACACACTCAACCCCCCCCTCTTTCTCCACTTCATAAAGCAGCAAGAAAAGAAAAGAAAATCCTTTCCCCATCTCCAGTTTCCCACCAAGAACGCCCACCAGCCAGCCATGCATGCCAGACCAAAAAACTCCCCCAATCCATCCCTAGAAGTTCGAACTTGAACTCAATCTTAGCGAAGAAGCAGAACGAAAAGAAACAAAACTACGACGATTAACCATGGCGTTGTGCTGCATCTCTAAAAGCTTCTTCCTGCATTGCCAATAATTGTTCTGGGGTGAGGCCCGACTGTTTCGAGTTTATTTGCTTTCTTTTCTCTTCCCTATTATTTCGCTAGATTAGCATTTTTACTGTAGTTTTTCAACTCTTTCTTCTTACTCCTCCCACAGTAATTTTGTGAAAAAGGAGGGAATTTAAGAACCATACCTTCAACTGCTCCTTATGCTCGCTTGCCACATCTACAATATCCTTCACGTACTCTCCGAAGCCCAACTGTTCCAAGCCTTCGTAATATGTTCACACGCAATAGTTTTCTTGCTTTCCTTTTCAGAGATTTCGTTTGCTTCCGATGAGATGAGCGTGATGAATTCGACGCAGCATTCTATTAAAAGATCGCGGGCATCTTTGCCAAAAGCAAGACCGGAGCTAGCTGGGAGGATCTCGGTTACTATCTTTTGGACGGTTGCTAGGTAGTGCAAGGATTAGTGAATGTCTAAAAGTGAAAATAAAACAAATCGATAAAAGGGCAAAATGGTTGATGAAGTTGAAAGCTAACTCTTGGGCGGATCGGGGTTGCGATTAAATCGCTGTGCCTGGAGCCTAAGCCTTCGTAGCATTGACTATATCCGATAATCGTAGTGGTGAGTTTCCAGTTCAGAATTTTGTAAGTAAAAACTATTTTCCAAGACTATAACATCCATCCTGCGCAAGGGTTTCAGAAGGTTGGTAACCAGAAGTAGACTTTTCAAATGAAGGTGTCATGACTGCCAAGTCATGTAAGAAACCTTCCAATGAATCATCGGAGGTTTCGGGTGATTGCGAAACTCTGTAAAGGTAGTCGGAGACTTCAAAAGGTACTAAGTCTCGCAATGCCGAATGCACAAATGCAATATGATTCCGAGACTTATCTTCCTCCTCACTGCCCTGCCAACGTGGCGATTCGAAAGTTGGCTCACTAACTTGCAGACTTGAATGTCTTGCGGAAAGCCTAATCACGGTTTCGCTATGAGGAAGTCCACTTTCGTCAATTGGACCCTTTGAATCTTGGCTTGGCTGGTCTTGTAAACCGGCGGAGAGTTCCAAATATTCAAATGTAGCCGCTGTGGAGTAAATAGTATCGATTTTGGTGTTCTCTTCTCTGCCAGTGAAAGTGCTTTCGCAATCCCTGTGATACCCATTACGGTCATCAACATAAGTATTACCAGGAGAGCTTCTTCTTGTTAATCGTGCTTTATATGAATGCGGCTTCATGTCTGGACAGATAACAGAGACTGGCTTTGGAAGGATTCTACCTCTGACGGCATTTCTTCGACGTGGTATGATCGTGGCACCAAGGCTGGATGTTCTTGGACTAGGCATTGGCCGAGGACTTCGTCGGGTCCCAATATCAGGTGCCGGTTTTGGTTTATAGATACTGGATGGGATGGGATTGATATTCCAGGTAGGAGGAATATTAGATCTAGGACAAAGTGATCCAGAAGTATACCTTCGAGGATTTTTGTAGCCTCCAGTGAAGACTTTAGCATTCCAAGGGTGCTGTCGTTGAGGATCCATCAATGTGCTTCCAAGAGACCATGCCTGTTCTTCATGAGAATCTCGTGATTGCATGATTTTGACATTACATTGATTGCAATCCTTGGGAACCCCGCTATGTGAGCTTGAAATTGATGTGAAAACCTCTTTGTGCCAGATTCGGATATCTTCCAGTACTTTCTGCACATGTTCAAGATGTTTGTGACCAAATCTAAAACTGCACGAGAACTCAGGGGGACCAGATGAGTCAGATAAAGATGGTAGAGATTTTTGAATCGAACCCATTTTCTTCGGATTCTTGGGTAGTGTTCTGAAAGCTAAACTTGACGATCTATTGGGAATAGGTGCCGCAGCTTTTGCCAATAAAGTTTGCTTCTTATACATATAAGGTGACTTATGGTATAATAATGAAGATTGATAACGAGTCAAATACAAGTCGCCATAGCATTGATCTGATCCTTCGAATTGAAAATATGAAGCCTCTGAAGTAGTTGATGATTTCGTCTGTTTAACGGCAGAAATAAAGTCTGTTTCCCGACTTTGGGTGCATTCTTTGCGTGATGTTGATAATATAGGATTCCAGGATATATCACAGACACCGGAGAGGATTGGCACTGTGCTCATTCGCCTTGCGCGGGAAGAGCAATTGCAATCGTTGTCCATGGTTACGGATAAAAATGATGATAAGTTTATAAGAAAAAGAAAGAAGTATTACCTTTTGGAAGAGATAGATCATCATTGCCTATAAATAAGGTATGTTAGTTATGATTCTGTAGGTTCTTGAATAATATGGGGCAATGTAAAAGAGAAGGAAGCACTGAGATTCGCGTTATCGCAGTAGGTTGGCATGATGATTCTGGATTGAAGTATCTGATAGACCCGAAGCTGGAAATTTGATCTTTGAGTACTAAAATCAAAGACATATCTGAAAAGAATCTCTTGAACAGCTCGTTCAAAAGATCTTCTGTCCTCCAATTCACCCCTCAAAATACCTGGTCATGTGATTAAGAAAGAACATTCACTTGACTTACTTGAAAATTCCCTATCGGACATTGTGAAGGTTTTGAAAGGAAAAGATAGATGAAAATCAGATGCCAAAAAATATCAATCAAAGACTTGAATATAATATGAGAAATCAATCAATTTTCTGAGTTGGTTGATGTTGTTGAAGAAACTCGAGAATGATAGGTATTGTTGTTTGATATACACGTGATGTTATGTTGATAGTTAGTCTTTTGGCCTTCGATATTAGGCAGAAATTAAAGTCAAAAAAAAAAGCAGCTGGAGGTTCCAGAGTCGCGTTTCGTCTGCGGGAACCTCTGGGATTTATCAGGCCCTTTTGTATCCAAGACAATCATAGGCACCGCGACTCAAACCCACACTAAGCGTTATTAGGGTTACTAAGCGAAAAATTTTAAAGCTCGAGAGAAAAAAAAATCAACTAGGTAGGTATGAGTATGATACAGATACAAACACAGATCCAGATTCTAATAAAACAACTAAGATCTTATAAAGGGACCATGCGATGAACGACATCAATCATATATGAAACTGGAAACACAAGACTTAATTTTTAATCGTTCAAAGGATTATTTGATTGTTGAAGTTGGAAACTGTTCGATTGTCTCATCTCACTCTCACTCTCACTCTCACTCGCCCAGGCAGGTTCAATCGTTTGAAAATTGGGTATAAAATATACGTGGGGGTAACATCAATTTCGTACCTTTGCACCTGCATCTACATGTGATCCATCGATATTGAGAATATCTTATTCAACAGGAAGGAACTCGCAGGATTCGCCAAGGACCTACACTTAAATACTCGAGATGTAATAGTTCTTTTTAATACATCTGAAAGAATACGTAAATCCTTTAATCCTCCAAGTTTGGTATCGTACAAGCAGATAATGTACAGAAACGCGCTCAATATGATCGCTAATGTCATGATAATAACCCCCAGCCTCAGAACTCCATGGATGTGCATTTAAGATAAAGCTCTCAAAATCATTATTGAACGCTTGTAGGAATCTTAACTTGTCCTCTCTTTCTATCCATCAATGGCCTTCCGTACCTCCAGCCTGTTCCTTGCGCACCTCTACCATCTTTACCAATATCATCAACATTAATGTCCTTAATTCTGAATTCCCATCGTGGGGTATTGACTTTCATTATCTTGGCCTCTTCCTTTGCTTTGCGCTCAGCTATGCGTTGTCTCTCTCGATCTTCTGCGGCATTTCTTGCATCCTGCCGCGCAATTCTTTCTTCTCGGGACAATCCTGCATTAAAGTCTTTATGCATCTCAATCAATTCGGGATGTGGTATTCTTTTATCTGCAGGAAGAAGGTTCTCATCAAAGATCTTTGCAGCATCCTCTCGTGTGAAATGTCTGGATTCTGAAGTGGGGTGGAAAATTTGTTGTCCAGTTGCTACGTGAATGGGTAGATCATTGATCGATTCATGTGTAGTTTTCCCTTCTCGGTTTATGTGAGTCAAGGGGACCATTGACATAACAGCGTCTGCGTATGGTCTGGCAAGAGGTTTTCCCTGTGATATTGATGATTAGCTCTAGGCTTGAGAAAGATCCAAATTAAAAACACATATGAATGACTTTCAGAGAGGCTCGCATGCATAATTTTGTAACCATGTAGTTGTCTTGAAGACTAATCGAATTTTATAAATCATCATAAAGTATGTTAGGGTGTAAAATAAAAAGATTGCAGACATACCACTCGTTCCCATTCTTTTTCTATCTCCTTCAATCGCACGACTGCCCCAACGCGACTCATTTCGACTCCAAGTTCGGCACTCACTTCCCTCACTGACCTAGCATCTTGCATGATTCTTGCCCAAATGAGCTCTCGCAATTCTTCACTCAAAACGGATTGACTAATGAACTTCCGATTTCCGGGGAATGGTAGCATATCTCTCGCAGTTGTTGGCGGTAATTTCTTGTTGCCATCCGCATCGGGTTCATTTTGACTTTCGGGGTTTGAGCCGCCATCCTTCTTTGCATCCGCTGCAGCTTCCATAGCCCTCTTCAATTTACCATCAGCGTTGTAAGCGCTTAGATAATTAGTTGAGTTCTGTAACGGATTTCTGAAGTTCTCTCCTTGTGTGCCAAGCCACCTGAAGAGAGACCGCCTTGCTCTGGTAGCTCTTCGTGCACTTTGTGCGGGAGTCGACGAGAAGGATCGCGAAGGTACTTGGTTAAGAAAGGACTTTGCATAAGCTGACCCAGATGCGAGTAGATTCGGACATCTTGAAGAAGTATTCATGGTAAAAACAACTCAATTGAGGTTGTGAAAGAAAATATCTGAGGGTGGTTGATGAAAACCGTGGGGTCCCTAAGTAGATGAAAATTCTAAGTTGCACTTTCGACATCAAAGCTACAGGAAAACGTTAAGCGAATAGACCACGTGATTATGATCTTCCTTGAGAAGGGGTGTTTAGTACTCTTTTATAATTAAGAGACTCTATGAATAGCGGGGGATTCTATGATCAAGTTCTTGCGAATCTTGTCTACTTCCTCAATCTTAAGACCACATTTCTCTATTACATATCTTTCTGGCCCACCAAAATTCTCATGGAGCATCTTAAGGGTGGCAAGCATGTTCTCAGCTCTAACTTTTGTTAGTAACATACGTTCCTCAAAGGGGGATAACATACTTGGAGCTAACTAAATTTGCTGCCCCTTCATGATCATCTTTAATGGCTGGGTGCTCCATTAAATGCTTAATGATTCCCGCCTTCCACTCTTGCGGGAGTCCAAATTCTGTCAGACTATACTCCCGAGCCACAACCTCGTCATCCACTCCGCATAATGATAGAATCAACGCGCAAAGAACACCGGTTCTATCTTTACCAGCAGTACAGTGGACGATCAAGGGCTTGGAAGGTTCGTTTGCAAGGTGAAGAAGGATAGTCCGGTACGAGGTAGGAGCATTGTTTAATATGTCTGTATACGCCCGTGTGAAGCCCTTTGGGATACCATTTAGTTATACTTTCTTTCCACAGCTTGTAGCCCAAAAAAACTTACTTCAGTTCCCTTTGAAGCATAATCCCTAAACCTAATGGCGATTTTCTCCGGGCTATAATCCTGTTCCAGAAATACGGGCGCGAATACCCGCTGGCAACCCTCCCACTCGACCACTCCTCCCCTACCAGCGGCCACATTTTTATTTAGCTCATTCTGAGATCTCAAATCGTAGATATGAGTGATCCCGAGCTGTTGCATAGTAGTAATTCCATTTGCAGTGACTCTTTGAGGCTCGCCGCAACGATAGACAATTCCTTGTCTTACAGAATGCGAATTTGGTCCCGATGCGAGAGGATATCCACCCAGATCTCGAAAGTTGGGAATACCTTCGACGGTGATGAACGGAGGCTCAAGTGCTCTTTCATGGAAAATTTTAGTCATATTGAAGAATTTAGGAAATATTTTATTGATTTATTATGAAATGTAGATTATTGAAATTTATATGTTGACCAGCAGTATTGCATGTACAAATTGACAATGGTGGAAATCTAACCGAGGCTACTCATAAATGCTTCATTGCCACGATGACTGAGCCCATTTAGCAACCAACTTTTGGACTTTCACAACGCATCTAAATATCACGTATCGAATCAGCATAAATCAGGTTGAATGTCTGGTAACCTAAATATTGTGAATGATAACCATACGTAGCCTCATAATCTGGCAAACAAATGAATAATCAACCAATTCCGCCACTGGAATTTCTTACGCATGACTTCAGAATCCATTCATCCAGATCCCCATAACATCCAGCCTATCGTCATGCCTCATAGAGAGCCCAACATACCAGAGCCACAAATACAAGACTCTGCAGAACGTACAGCCCGAATTCAGGTCAAGAATCGCAGGAAACTATATCTCGATCGCCATCCATCGTATTTCACAGCTCCGGACCTAGAACTCGCAGGTCAATTTTGCTATATTGAAGAAAGCTGTAATTATGAGAACTAATTCTATTCAGATCCATTACTATATGACCGATGCATTAGGAGGTTCCAGTCTGCTGCGGAGAGAGAAGCAGACGGAAAAGCAAAGGGCTATTCTGGTAGGCGGCTTTTCTAGTAAAATCGATCTCTATTGATTCCTCTGATTGTACTAAAGACTTTTATCAGGCGTGTTGGAAGCAGATCTATATCGATCAGAAGCGAAACTTGCTGCTCTAAAAGGGAATGCTGGTTCGTCCTCGCAGGATGAAGATGAAAGTGCCGGGCGCATTGAGCAAGATCATGGAGTTCCATATCTAAGTTATGCAAGAGGCCAAAAAATGGTGAAGTTTTACCTGAAGACCCAGACGAAGTACCGCAAAGTAAGGAGGAGGGCTTCGAAAGATGGAAGTTCGAAATGACACTTAAATTTCTCAGAGGGGAGGATCGAGATTTCGAGTACGAACACGTAGATGCGGGCGGAGAATGGGATGAAATTGAAAATAGGGACGTTGAAGAACGATGGTTCGAGGACGAAGAGCCGGAGTGGGTAGGGGAGGAAGATACTGAGGAAACAGTTGGCGGAGAGACTGGAATACAAGATTTCTGACAAGCAATAGCACAGCGCATAGGTCTTTTGTCACTCATGACTTTTAATACATATAATATTCTCGGGCAGATATTGCCAGGTCTGGAACGCATGTAAAGGCAACTTGGGGAACCTTGGAAAAAGATATATCTAATTGAAAATCCACCCTTTTCTAATATTCGCAACTAAAAATAACTTACTGATATGAAGGGATTCATTAAATCAGGGAGGACTCAATATACCAGGCAAATTCAGCGAATCAAATGGATTCCTGATATGGGAGACGTTCGTTATCTTTCTGCGCAACGTATTTACTATACCATCCATTGTTGAACTGTCGAAACATATGTACTATAACAAAAGCTTGACCATGACTTATGAACCCAAATATTGTAATCTATTATACAGAAATCTAAAATGGGAAATGAGAATTGTGCATATTTAAAATGAATGACGATATATTCAACACAAGGCCGGCTTAAGATCACATGAACTAGAGTTGGTCATTCACCGTTTACAAGCACGTGCCATAGTTATCGGCTTTATCGATAAGAGCGTCTTCATAAGGCTACCTGGGTACTTATCATTCACACAGCCATTCAATCAACGCATATAAGAGCCCACATTCTTATAAAGTCCAGCTTGCATTCAAGCTTCCAAACCCTTCAAAATACAAAAAAGAGCCATACAAAATCAAGATAGTTCCCTTGCGATACCTTTGAGATCCCGCTCAACATCAGAGGAAATAACCCCGCTATCATGAACTTCATACACAGTACTCTGGATCGACTCCGCGAGTTTACTCCAGTATCTAATACATCTACCTTTCGCACTAACGGACAAATCACACCCGAAGAATTTGTAGCAGCGGGAGATTACCTCGTCTTCAAGTTCCCAACATGGTCATGGGCCGATGCGTCACCAACAAGCAAGCGCGCCAGTTACCTACCAGCTGGCAAGCAGTTTCTTGTCACACGTGGCGTGCCCTGTCATCGTAGACTTGACGATAATTTCGCAGGCGAAGCGGGTCAAGATGAAACTGTTGTTGGAGATGGAGAGGATTTCAGAGGTTCCGGCCCTCATTCGCCAGGTGATGATGAAGATGGCTGGTTGAGGACTGGAGGGTTGGCCGCCAGTCAAGAAGCGCGAGCAAGGGATGTGAGAACAGTAGATGAGAGTGGTGAGATGGGTGAAAGAGAAGATGATGAAGATGATATTCCAGACATGGAAGATGAAGATGATGATGAAGAAGCCATTATTCGTGATCCCAAGGCTGATAATGCGAGCTCGTGAGTCTTTCCCTTGTATGCTGAAATGAGTGTTTTATGTGTAGCCAAATACTAAAGAATCACGAACTAGATCTCGTCGAACATATACTATTTACATAGCATACACCCCCTATTATCGAACTCCTCGACTCTATCTTTCAGGATACCTTTCAAGCTCCCAGCCACTTCCACCACATCTTATGATGGAAGATATCGTAGGAGACTATAAAGACAAACAGTTACACTAGAAGACTTCCCATATTTTAGCAACAACATCAAGATGGCCTCCATTCACCCCTGCAAACATGCCAGTGTCATGAAGACTCTATTAGACCGTGCAGATGCAGCCTTGAAACCTCGACGAGAGAAACAAAGACAAGGCAAGACAGTACCGGGAGCTAAAGATACCGGCATGGAGGGTCTAGTTGATGACTTTGAAAAGACCAAAATTATCGATAAGAAGGCTGTTGTGGAAGGTATGAAGGCTGGTGGAAATGGCAATGATGAGTGGGAGGTTTTACAACACGACCAAGACTTTGCCAGCGAGGAAGAAGAAGTTGCTATTCGTGTAGACCAGTATCTTGTTGTCTTCCTAAAGGTAAGACCCTCTATATACCCATACTATCGAGACATGCTAATATAATCATAGTTCATGGCAAGTGTGACACCCGGTATTGAGCATGATTTCACTATGGGGGTTTAAGCGATGGTCATTCATCTTCTACGTTTTACCCAGGATTATGAAAAGGCTCGGGGGGAGGAATTAATTCTTGGTCTATTATTTGATAAGTAGCGGAGCTGAGTAATCCTTATGAGGAGTTTGAGGCGCGTGGGATAGGTCTTTGCACTAGCAGCAGAACACAACACAACATACCACATAGAAACATCAGGATTTAGTAACAGAATGTTGTTGCCAACTCATACCTTTGTGATGCTCAATGTTCCGTAAACTCGGAATTGCAAGAAATCAGGAATATAAAGCATGATTTCGAATATCTATGTGCTTTCAGTGTTTGGGTGACGATGGATAGGTATCTTTAATAATTTTCTCGGGAAGTATTTGGGACGGAAGGGTTGGGGTAAATAGCTAAAGTGAACCCCCTAAATACCTGAAGTTCATTGTAGCCGTTTTCGAAAAAGAAAGAGATATTTCGGACATGGAGGAAGATAGGGCAAAGTTAATATTCAAGTTTAAAAAAGCACGGGTTGAAACAAAGGTCTTATTGGTATATTTGCCAGGAGTATGCTATTTAATACACGTCATTCGTCCTTCCCAGGCCCAGCCCATCATCCTCAAAACGACTTTTAAAAGTTTCTTCTTCTTACAATCGTAACATCTTGGCGACGTAGTTCTCAATCAACTGCTCATTGGGGAAACTCATATCCTCCAATTTTTGTGCGTATGGGGTAGGGACTTCAGCACCAGTAATTCTTTGAGCTGGGCCATCGAGATAATCGAAACCGAATTCCATAGTCAAGGCAAGCAACTCAGCACCAACACCGAAAGCTGGGAAACCAGATTCAACAGCGAGGAGACGGTGAGTCTTTTTGAGGGAGGTGATGATAGTATCAACATCCAAAGGCTTGATGGATCGGAGGTTGATAACTTCGACTTCGACGCCATACTTCTTCTTGATGTTCTCAGCTGCGATGAGAGATTGTCCAACACAGCGGGATAGAGTAACAATAGTGAGGTCTTTTCCAGCACGTTCTATCTTGGCCTTGCCAAAGGGAAGAACGAAGTCACTTTTCTGGGCAGCCTCACTCATAGGGAAAGATTGACCGTACAACAATTCATTCTCGAGAACGCACACGGGGTTGGGGTCGCGAATAGCGGCTTTGAGTAATCCTTTGGCATCTTCGGCACTCCATGGAGTGACAACCTTGAGACCGGGTATACTTCCGTACCATGCAGAGAAATCTTGTGAATGTTGCGCTGCGACACCAGCTGCGAAGCCGTTGGGTCCACGGAATGTGATGTTACAGGGTTGGATACCACCAGACATATAGTGGGTTTTGGCAGCGGAGTTGATGATTTGGTCAATGGCCTGCATGGCAAAATTGAAAGTCATGAATTCAACCTATGAAATCTGGATCAGCCATAATTTTCCCTTATCTTGATAGACCTCTGGCAGAAAATGAGAAAATGAGAAAAGTCCTTACCACAGGATGTAAACCTGCCAATGCAGCACCAACAGTCAAACCAGCGAAACCCGATTCAGTGATAGGACTGTCAATGACTCTCTTTTTCGCCGAATCGATCCAGTAATCCCTTGGTAACCTTGTATGCGCCATTATATTGAGCAACTTCTTCACCCAGAACGAAAACTTTGGGATTTGATTCCAATTCTTCTGCCAAGGCTTCATTCAAGGCTTCTCTGACTGTATATTCCTTCACACCACTCTCCTTTGCATATCCTCTGCTTTGCACAACAGCCGGTAGTCGGGAAAATGATTGAAAAGCACTTCTTGTAGGTCGGGCAGAAGAAACGAAACGAGACGCTGGTCGCAAGATTCGTGACATTTTGAGGATGAGGTTGTGTGATAAGTGAAAAGACCTCAGGGAAGAAGTGTGAGAGACAATCGTGAGGACTGAAAGGAACGGAGAAAAATTGACAAGCTACTAATGTATTCTCACAAACCTTCAACTCAAATGGCACGTTGGGGCTTTTTGTTCAAAGCTTACAATCCGCGGTCCGAAATGTTGATAGATAAGCTAAACTTAATCAGGATTAGCAATCGGAAGCATTAGGGCCATATTCGATATCATATTTGAACAACAATAACAATAACAACATCATCAAAATCAACATTCAAAAGAAAAGAACAATTTGGATAATTATTTTCTCTATTCATTCAGCCAGTAACTGAAATATGGATGGAAGTTATGGTTTTATATTCTATAAGATTCTAGTGAATCTCTGTTGGGCTGTTGATTCATCTGGGCTATTTAAGGGGGCCGGGTCGACCCGGGAGTTTATTATTCCTGAATGACTGATGTATTCAAGATTCATTGCGTTAGAATACGTTGGATCTCGAATTATACCATTGTTCAGATTTAGGCCCATAGCTATTCTAAAAGTCCGGGCATATCCGGTGCTTTTTGTTACTGTTCTAGAAGTTCTAGTATACAAGTTTTACTTGATACTGGAATTGTCGCGCGTCATTGAGGAGAATATAAATATTCCACTTCATACTCTAGTAATTAATACTGTGCCGTCGATATGGGCAGAAATCAAGTAACATCTTGTATTTTGCTATTCCAAGTTTCATTGGATACCTAATCAGGAACGGGACAACTTTAAGTCCTTGGGCTCCAGGGTCTCAAAAGTGCCTTGACATTTAGTGGTTGGCAAGGTTGAGGACGGTCTATTTGCTATCACCTTGAGGTTGCAGTGTATACAGGCAGTGCAAACACTGTAATGCTGGGACTCTTCCAATAGACCTTCCTCGCGCCACAAGAAGCAGTAGAAATAGCGGGCTCCCTTATCTTCACAAACCCTCATTCCCTCCATTCTAACTCCGACTTGATGTTCGAGGCCTTCTCTATCTCGTCAAAGAGGGCCCAGCACATTCCAACGAGCAGTCTCTCCAAAGGTTCTTTCTTATCCTTCTTGTTCGTCAAAGTCGTATTCCTAACAATATTTATATAAAATAGAATATGCGGTTCCTCTCTCCATTTGGAAATTTCGCCGAAACCACCTTCTATTCCAGCATCTTTTCGTCAAAGCCTACATCGATCTTTCAGTTCATATGCAAACAAAGCGCTGTCAAAGGAACTACCAGAGGTATGCATATAATATTCCTCTATAGTGAGCCAAGTTGTAACTTGTAAGAGTTAGGGGCACAACTTACCGCACACCCAGGGTTTTCGTAACAAAAATACTGCCAAAAAAGAATTCATTTAACTGTAAATTTTCGGCAACTTTTATAAGTAGTACCCATCTTGATTCAAATCTTGATATATCACCAGTGGAGTTTATGTGTCGGGCCAAGAATCTTGCCAGCCTAATGAATGATGTGGAAAGCTCCAAGTGCAATGTTTACAATCAAAGAACAACCTGGACTTTCATCCATCGCGTCTGGAGCAATTGTGCAACTAATCTTTGTTATGACGATACAACGGATGAGCACGAGATTTGAACGTGCGGAGCAATATATTTTCACTGGTTCTTGGGTGAGACTATGTATACATATAACAATGAATGAAGATGGCAAGGGGAAAGCTATTGTAAGCAGAGGGGCAAGATTCTATAATGTCCACCAGAACAAAAGCTTCATACGGAGGTGTTTCCAAAACACCACTCTTCTTTAAATCGAATGTAAAGCTTGATATATAAAACGAAATTGATGTGAATTGTGGCGTTACTGTATAAATAATGTTTTGTAGTTACATTATGAATCACAATGTTAATCTCAGGCACCGGGGTGATTTGGTATATAGCAGTATCCAAAATACCAAATGATTATTCCAATCGCCACATGGAAGAGAGGATACCCTAAGCATTGTTAGTATGTAGAGTCTTTTGTAGACCTATAATGGGCAGTAATAATGCTCACATTGTGGGTGAGAAAGGTGGCGATGACAACTCTGCGCAAATCCAGGGAAGCGATATTGTCTAGATGAAACCCGACTCGTCAAGAGACGATTTTTAGTGGAGCTAATGTTTTCAAAAGTTTTTCTCAAGGTCTGGAAAAGTTGAGTAATGCTTCTCAAGCTCTGGGTATAATAAGAAATTACTTGCAATGCCTGGAAAAGGCCAAAAAGTAGTCCGAATCTTATGACGAAGCAAGTGACTAATATGCTTAGTGGCGGGTTGAGCAGTGGGGGCCAAGGAAAAAGATGATGTTCGAATCCGGAGACTAGCCAAAGCATATACTTGAATGAACGACCAATATAAGTGATTGGGTCTTCGATGGATAATAACAAGTTCAGTAATCTTGAAAAATAGTAACTGCCGAAGTTGCTTAGCAGGCGATGAATATATGTGAAGGGAAGGAGAAGATATGTGAGTGGGCGATGAGTATAAGTTAGCAATTTGCTTATTCGGCTCAGTGGTGATGGACCATCAGAGGTTTCGGACCACTCCGAAGTGGAGCCAGGAAGATTCAGACGTGTAGCCGCGAATGGAGGCGATCCTGCCGGAGGAGGAGTCTCTTCGGGGGGTAAGGGCGCATCATCGACTAATTTGGTCCAGGCAAATAGATAGTGGTATATAAAATAATAGGCGCCGAATACAGAAAAGACGAACAACATGAAGCTTTCAAAGACCCATAACTTTGTTGAGATGAAAGGGATCTCTAGTGATTGATGATAAAAACGTAGACTAGAGAAGAAAGCCACTGCTGGTGCTATTGATCTCTCAACAAGCGTCACTATTTGCGTTAAGGCCGGCAAAATTCGGGCTACAATTGGTGTAATGGGATTTGCAATCAAGGCTATCTTCTCCAGAAATGAGGTCTTTATTCTCGTCAGGACTGGAATAATAGGTTCTACCATTGGCGTAGTATATCCTGAAACATAATCTAGTACGCCGCCTAACAATTGTTTTATATTTGAGGGCACTCCAGACAAGAAAGCCACTATTGGCGCGAGTGGTTTTAGAAATACAGTGCCCATTGTCGTTAAGATTGGTATGACAGGGTCTACAACTGGTGTTCCATATCCTGGTAAAATATATTTTATTACCGGTGTATTATGTTCTACTCTGAAATCCGTCATCACTGGTGCTGGTGTAATACTGTCTAACATAGGATGTACTGGTACTGGTGTAACATGATCTGTCCTAAGAGGTGTATTTACTAGTATAGAATGACCTGCTCTAATAGGAGTTGACGAAAGTAGGATAGGTTCAGTTCCTGGGCTCGTCAATATATATCCGAGTTTTGATCCTTTCAAAGTGACTTCGAGGGGGAGTTCCGTTAGAATGTTTCCAAGGGATAATCGCAGTTGATCTTCCGCCCCGACTACCAATCGTTTGCTGTTGAATCCTGGGTCTTTGCTGACCCAGTCTCTTACATTTGTTGCCCATAGATCTGTTTCTAGTGTTTCTGATATCTGTTTCGCAAGGTCTGATATTGTTAATGTTTCCACAGTTTCTGCTCCTACTAATTCTTCTGCGAGTTTCGACGTTGCCAAAGCTTTCCCGAGTTTTGAAATTGCTAGCTTCTGTTCAGTTTTAGATCCTGTCAATGTGTCGCCAAGTATTGATCCCGATAAGGCATTTTTGAGTTCTAGTCCTTCCAAAATTTCGCCTGCTTTGAGTTCTGATAATACAATTTCGAATTTTGACCCTGCGAGCATTTCTCCAAGTCTTGATTCAGCTGCCGCTTCCAAAAATTTTGATGATTTTATATCTTCCCCAAGTTGTGACCCTAGTAACATATCTCCAAGTTTTGATTTTGATAGCCTCTCTCCTAGAGTTGAGCCTACTATGTAGCTTGGTATGTCATCCCCTGGGTCTGGGTCTGGTATTATTGAAATAAATGTATTGCCGCCAATACCTAGAAACCATTTTGATAGCCAAGAGTAAGTCTTTGAGATGTTGAGGAACCTCCTGAGACGAGTTGGAAGAGTCCTCAAGACGTATACTATGTGCAGTATTCCCAGCACGCCTGAGATCCTTCGAATAATGAAATTGGCCGTAGGTTCTATATAACTCCACTGGAATATTCTATATAAGAAGACAGAAAGGAATGTACTGAAAGTGGATACAGCGGGAAAGATCATCATATCCCAAGTCCAGTCCCGCCAGCTAACAAAGGTTGCAAACCATGAGCCAACACCAGGAGAGAGCCCAGTCCACCAGCCAGCGAAGATCACAAACGACAAGCTGACAACAAAAAGGGACCAGGTCCACCGCCACCAGGTTACAAACCATGAGTTTGTGGCAGGAGTCCACAAGTGGGCAATGGTATCAAATAGAATATAATGGACAGCTGAATTGGTAAGCTGTACGATAAATGCCCAGGGCTGTCGCCAAAAGTTCAACGCTTCAAAGAAGCCGCGGGATCTTGCAGGAGGCAATGGTGACTTCTCTGGTGACGAAGAATGACCGGCTTCTCTGACTTTATCGGCTTCTTTAGATCCTTTAGTCTCCTTAGCTTTTGCTTCTCCGACCTCCCTTACTCCTTGAAGCAATTCTTTTCGGCCTCTAGCAGTTGCAGAATTTTCAGCAGCCTTTTCAGGATTTGTTGAACTGGGGCTTGATTGCGAGTCTACCTCAAGTTTCTGTTCTTTATCCTCACCTTTTTCCTTTACCGGTCGATTTGCTGGTTCAGTTTTTGACAAATCATCAAAGTGCTTTTCAACTTCTTTTTGGAAGTCTGAGTTTTCTTTTTGCTCTACCCCCTGCTTCACACTCTTTATTAGGTCCGTAAATAACTCTTTTAACTTCGAAGTCTCAGAAGATATCGGTTTGGGCACCAATGTCTCTTTCAAATCTGTTAGCATCTGGTTTTGCTTGGCCCCCTCTTCTTTTCCCTTCTCTTTTGATTTTCGCGCGAACAAATCTAATAAGTCGGAAGACCCAAACGCCTTTTTTTCGGATTCATCTAGATCTTCCTTTTGCTCGCCCCCCTCATCTTTACCCCCCTGCTCCTTACTGGATCTTTCGATAAGCTGAAGCGGCTCTAAATAAACATGTGCGGGCCATATCATGAATGAGTCTGAGTCAGAGATACGGCCCTTAATCTTGTATGGCATATTTTCCACAAGTGGACACATGACAAACCGAACTTCTCTCTTCAACGCGTTAGAGAGCTCATCTCGAGTCTCCAGGTGTTGTGACGGTACGGTAATCATCCGAGGATAATGCTCTCCCCAGTTCGACATCCAAGCCCCAGGTTGCGTTTCATCAAATTGGAACTTGGGAGGGAGTTGGAACATGCAATTTGGAAAATCTTGAAATTCATGCAACGTCGTTATCTTGATATCTGTCCGCGACATGGATGCAACATCAACTGTTAATTCCCCTGCTAGCCGATAAAGCCTTTCGATATCAGCAGGCTCAGCAAGAGCTGCTTCATACCCAAGGCTAAGTTGAAACAAATCGATGCGCCTCCACTGCATGGCCCGAGAGGTAGTCACGTTTTCAATACATCTCTCTGTAGGTGTTTGGAAGCGGGTACGGTTACCATGTTTAGGGAGGAGCAATCTTAGGATGTTAGACCTGAAGGTTTTCGCAACAAGTTCATTGTCTGGAGAAGGATCTAAAATTTCGAGGATCAGATGGTATTTCTTAATTCATCAATATTGGTACTTACACTCAAGGAGATCACGATATAATCTATGCATGGGATTTTGCGGTTCAGGCAATATTTCATCATCCCATTTGAATTCATCCAAGAAGAAAAACGGATTTTGCAAAATGGTAGTCGAAATATGATGGAATAGAGATGCAGCAATGATGTCCCGAAGCAACTGTGGCTTATAATAACTATCAAGGGGGCTTTTAGCGGGTAAAGATTCTTTGGCCCCTCTGCAAAGCGTCCCTGGTAGTTTATAAAGCTACGCACGAAAGAATTGGCCCCATAAGAACCATCAAACCTGGGGCCTGGCGTCATGAAACCAATCAATCGTAGATCTTTATCATACGCCGCATTTTGCACAGTTTGATCGGCAATTGATCTAATGCTGAAGGGACCCCAAATCAAGCCACGGTATCTCTGCTTTATTTCAAGATTATCCAATTCTCTTGGAGCCCCTGCTTTCAATGGCGGGTCTGTCTGAGAGTGAAATTGCCATAGACGGTGGGTGGAGTTTACGTATTCGTACACTGCATCGCCGAGATCCAACTCATTGGTACCAGGGCTGATATAAGAGTTAGACCTTTGAGCCTTGTAAATTTCTTCAATGAATTTTTGAAGCAAATGATCCTCCAAAAATTCAGGCAACGGTTCGCGTTTCCATTCAGCTCCAGAGCCTTCCATGTTGAAATTTGAGTAAATGTGGTAGCAGATTGCTCAGAGCAATTGATTTACAATTTCAATATTTTCAATATTTTGAAGCTTCAAAATCCCAAGCATGCAGAGCGACAATCAGCTATCCACGGATATCAAAGAAGTCTTTGTTGATAGAATGCGGTATTAGACTCGATTTGTTACATTCCTCAAACCCTTGTTCTCTTTCATGCATGTATGTACTGTAATTGTAATTGGCCTTGTGCCTTCTATCTGTGACATGAAGATGTGACGTTTATAACGCTTATGATTTTGCTGAGGTGTGGAGGCGTTGTGAGAAATAATGGCTGATAAAAAGCACATGGGCCTATGTCCACTGCATTCTTTGACGAGAATAAGAAAATACAAAGTGTGAATTGCGGATAATTAAAACTACCTATCTAGATAAATGATCATTGCTTGATAATGTGGTCTTGGCTGAAGTGTTACATTGATTAGATTGTTCGAACCAGCTTTGGAACATTGAAACATTGAAATCCCCGGAGAGCTTAGCAGCAGCTTATGATCTTTGTATAGGCTGCGTGGACAAACTTTGGAAATACACACACGAACTACCTAGTAGGCCACAGGAAAAGTATATTGTAATTTCTATAAAATGGTATCAATCTTAAAACAAAGCCGATGAAGGTCCGTACACGCTTAGCTATAACGCCTTACCATCCTATACCCAACCTACCAATATACTTTCCAGAGTAAGCCTGCACCATAACACCTGTAATTCGATGGCCCATTTATTTTCTCAATAGCATCTTCAGTACCAGAAACACCAGGCATAGAACTATCCCCGCGATAGCTCGATCGACCCATACGGGTACACCATCATTTGACCGTACAGGGGCTTGTGCCATTTGCCTTTGTGGTTGGGGCTCTTGGGGAGGTGATCTAGTAGCAGTAGGTTGAGGCACAGTTTGTGCTGGTCTTGCAGGCTGGTATTCGTTCTCAGCCTGTGCTGAACTTGTGTCTTCAGCGGACTTACTGTCCCCTTCGTCTATTTTTTGACTCGGCTCCTTTTCTTCTTCCACCTCTTTCTTTAGCCCAATTTGCATCTCGGGTGGGACGGTCTCTTCCTCTCTCTTAGAGCCGACTCCTTCATCCTCAACTTCTTTTGCAAGTCTTTCCGCTTCTGCTAAAATTTCCTCGCAGGTTCGTCCACCACACACCCCGCATTTCCATCCCCTACTTTCTCCCGCTATTCTCTTCCTGACACTATCGCTTGCATCGACCCCTCCTAGCTGTCCTGAAGGATTAGTCTCCATAAAAGACCTGAGGGCTACTAATGCGGTTCGTATCCCCCAAGCAGGTTGCCATGTTTCCTCATGATGCCCACTTATACTCAAGCAAATCTCACGATTCACTTCGAATCTTCCACTAGGCGTAAGAAATCGAAAGGAAGGAGGACGTAGAGGGTATTGAGGAGGCAGAACGATGCGCCCATGATAAATGCCATCAGCGAAGGATGAGGATGGAGGGCCACGTAATGTGAAGTGCCAGTCAAATAAATCGGTATCCGAGGCCGGAGAAGCTGTATAATCTGGAGATGGATGTTGTGAGAGTTCCGCAGCTTCTTTCACTAGGTTTTTGGTTAGCAGATTGACATACCATGAAAATATGTTAAGTATTGAACAACTATAACTTACTGATACGCTTCATAGTGGGAGACTTGGTATTGAAGCCGGGCGCCATGATTGAATTGAAAAGCTTTAGGTCAAAAGGGTTGGAGATACTTTGTCCCTATAACTTTCACTTGCGGATGAGAAATATGTTTGGGTATATGATATTTTGTTGAAAGTATGTTGTTGAAAATGCCAATTACTTATTCATTGGTATGCACACCTGCAGTATGAACAGCCGGGTTGATATCAGATACCAAGTAGATAGATAGAGTTGAAGCGTCGAAGCATTGAAGCTGCTGTAATAAGATAAGGACTAGCGTATTGCGATAACGTGAACGTGGCCTCGAATGGTGTGATTACGTAATGTTCGTACATATACCAACCTACGTATATGTAACACATGTAACTCCACTAACTTGGAAAACTATGTATATACGGATACGGAGTACGATACGGAGTACACAAATAACCTTTACTAGGTATTCAACGACATTTATAAATAGCAAAGGGCTCGCTAGCGCTCTTCGGAGTTATACTTCACCTTGAAGTACAATCCAAGAAACCTTGGAAGTGGTGCTGGATAGCATGATAGTTCTATTCAATTCCGGTTCAATGATACTAGGTTAAGACAAGACTTGGAATTGCAATGCCGATAGTGTCCGAATTTCGAATCCCGTCGGCGATAGCAGCCATCACGACGAAAGACGCCTCGAAAGGCACGGAGTTCACACCAGCTTTGAGAGGCGATGTTCCTTTCAAGGCTTGAAATTAGAAGAGTCAAATGAAGCACACCACCCTGGAGCTGTGTCGAGAATAAAAATTGGATGTAGAAGGCGGTGGCTGAAGTTAGATTCGCGAAGAAAAGAGGGTGTAGCGACTTCTTTGTAGAACCATGGTAGTCTCCACCTGTACCTCTGCTTATGCATGAAAGTTTATCTATCTCAGGGGTCCATGAACAATTGAAAGGATCACTCACGTGGAATACCAAGGAAACTTCGATGACCAAATATAACGCGAGCCACCAATTGCAAAGAGCAAACCTAGCGAGTGATGAAAAGGCAGTTTCTCACACAATTGATTCAACGGATCTGGAGTGCTTCAACTTCTTTGTCGTCATGAAGACTAATTGATGAACACGGCCAGGATAACCATGTTGACTCGCGCAACAGGGAGATTTTATAGAAAGTTCACCTCCAGTTTACTGTAGAGAGAGCACCTCTCAGGACGGGTCCTGTAGTTAGCGGCATCACTGTTTGAAGACATGAAGATGAGAAGGCATTTGTTTCTTCTGTCAGCGGCGCAAAATTTATTTAATAAGCTCAATAAGCAGCATTTTATACCTGCACCCTAAGCCTGGAACCGTTCCACCGGGTACGGCAATCGTGGAGCTATTTGAACCTGCCGCGATTCCACTCCTTTAGTTGAAGAGAGAAATAGAGATGAACATTAGTATGAGGCGCCTAAACATGTTACAAAACTGAGCACTTAGTAGGTGGTAGATAGTTTGAGTAACGAGGAAAAAGTTCGCGGTCCATACGCCATATTTAGCAATTGGAGACTGAAAGCTCATTCGTGATTTTTGGGAAGGCTATAGCGATTACCAAGACATCGAGTACAGCGATAAAACAAAAAAAAATGAGAGACAAATGAGAGAAACACAGGGATTTAGAGGTGCCAGATACGCCCTTCAGTTCGATCTGAACCTGCAGCTCTGAAGCAACTGGTAAACATTACATGTGCTTGTCGTCTCATGTTTATACACGTTCGTCTCCAAAAAATCTTGTTCCATTCGGTAAAGGGAGAGAGACATTTCGTGCCATCTCGGACCAAGTTGACAAATTTCTTCTCTTTTTTGGCCTTAATAATAGGATATCTAAAGTTAAATCTCCACTGGTGGGTGAACGATTTCATGGGGTACAAACCAAACTCATGCTGAGTCTTGTTTTTGATTGGCATTTTGCAAATTGTATAAATTTCAATGGTAACATCACAACAATCACCCCGGAAATACCTACTGATACGTATCCTCAACTTGAAAATATCCCTCTCTCGCAGTCTCCCCCGGCCAGTGTCTCTCTGCAGACCAACCTTGAAGGATAACTGACCTATCACCATTGATTATTGTTCCTGATATGATCTACCTACAGTGGCATGGTAGGAGTTTGTAATTGCGCATCTATCGGCATTCCTTTGGTATTGACCATGGAGATGATTAAAATCTATATGAAATATTAACTTCCTCGAAAATGAACATCGGATGACTGTGAGTTCGTCTGATAATAAATTCTTATCTTATATCTTGCTGATTGCTCGAATATGCGTTCATAACAGGCCTGATAGAACTTTTAACATTCAGATCGAGTGCTAAGCAGTCTTGTAGGTGTTTGCGATATCTTTCTAGGGTGCTAATAAGAATAAGTAGAACCTTACGGCCAAGAACATTTCCACATAGAAATTTGGATCTCCTTACCGGTTTGTCAAGGAAGGGCGTACGGTACCATATCTGAGAGGTTAACGTTGGAGGATTCACGAAAGCCTATATTAGTAGTATATTTTCTCTCCCTTGTTAGCCTTTGATTTGCATCCTTCGTGAGGAATAGATGTAGGGAGTTCAGCTCAGTGAGCGATTCTCATCCCATATCACACGAAACAGAAATGGAGCCAATAGCTCGGGGACGTGAGTGAGCATCCTCTGACATGGATACCATTGATTAAATTCTTCGCCATATCTCCCTTGAAGCTTTAAAGGCTCAAAGTAAAAGATGAAATTTGTTGCTCCAGCATTTGAAAATTGGTTGTATAAGTAACAACACTGTATACCAGAGGCCGACTGCAACATTGTCAGAGGCGCTACACTGGCAATGGCGGCGTACAAAGTCGCACTCAGTCATGCGTTAGATATGATCGAGAGGCATAAACAAGCATGAGGTATGATTCGATATGATATTGGTGAGAAGGCACCTAGAAACCTAATTATGTGGTCAGCTCCATAATATGGGACCTTGAATATAGATGGAAGCACCAGGGCTGAGGTGAAATCTCTTAGTAGATTGATGCAAACAAAATCGCCTATCCGCTCCAAGTTCCCGGTCAAGTAGTTCCAGTATAGTTGCATGAATGGTACACTAAAGCGGATGCTTACTCGATGACTTGAAAACTGAAATGCTTCATCCGATTCGCTGCATAGGTTAAAAAGCGCCTTGGTGGCGTTGTGAATAAAGCATCGTTGCTGCATAGTTGTAGGCGCAGAAACTCTGGATTAGACTGCATAGAATGCAATGAGAGAAATAGTTCCAAGAGCAGGTTTTGCAGTTGTCTACATTGGGTTGGGTTGAGAAGTCATAAATTTGGGCCAACAGTTGGATGTCACGGTGCTGCCTTTTGTCACGGGACTGATTTCTTGCTTGATTAGATTTGCATTGGCCAAAAAAAGACGTCTTTTCAAGGAAAATTACCTACTTAAAGATGAAGTTTGTTGATTTAAATGATGAGTGCTTCATACTCTTGCAACTTAAGATTCAACGTCATGGGCCAATCAAACTTTATACGTGACCGGCCGCACCGAAAACGTAACCAATGCACATTAGATAAAAATGCAACAGTCGCTTTCATCGTGAACATTTGATAGCATCTTTGAAACCAATAGATATAAAATTAGTTGATACTCCAAAGACTCCAGGTACCGTTTGCAGTTAGCTAGATCATCCATTCACTCCTTAACAAAGTCTAAGATATCAAGCATGCCTAGCACTCTTGCTATTATTACTCCGTGTATTATTGCCATTTATGGCTTCCTCCACCTACTGCTCCATTACACCCAAGACGCAAATGTGCCTCCACCAATCTCAACTTTCTCTCCATTCATTGGGACAGTAACCAAGCTCTTGAGGAAGAAAACAGAGTTCTACAATTATCAACTTAAGATGTATTCATATCTTTCTATTCAAGCTCCTCTTTTTAACGCTATGATAGTTCAGGAACCTGTTTTTGTCCTGCAATGATGGGAACAAACATAGCCTACCCATCTATACTCTTTGCCTTCCTGGCGCAAAAGTATACGTAGTCAATTCCCCGCCATACAGCGCCAATACAAAGATTCGGCACCCCCCCTCTAGAAGCTAAAGGAGCCATAGGCGTGCGTGGAGCAAGTGCACCAACGATATTCTCAAAAATGAACATCAATGGCGAGGAAGGCGATTGGGTATATTCCATAATTTCTACAAGACTATCCACAGAGTGCTTGCACCGGATCTTGGGCTTGATGCTATAAACTGTGTCATGGCTCGGAAGATTGCTGCTTCAATCAAAAAAAGAAATGGAGAAAGGACAGTGTGATTCTTTGATTTCGTGAAGTGCGAAAATTCACTCGTGACTACCGACTCGATTTATGGACCCCAGATCGCATTTCAAGATCTTTCTGTTGCGGATGGCTTTTGGTAAGGTGGTGCGTTGGAAGGAATCATAGCTGGTTGGTCTAGGCACTAACTGTATTCAGGAAGTTTCAAGCCGGAGTTATGATTCTCCTGATGGTACTGTTTCCGTCGCTCCTCGCTAAAGGGAGTCTCCAGGCTCGCATAAACGAGAATGGACATGAAAGACCACATGCTCGACGGCAATTATCTCCGAAAGAAAGAAAGCGCATTGATGATCCAGGCCCCGTTCAACACACTAGCACCTCCATCTGGGGACCAATGTTTAGGAATTCAATCACCTGGGTTTCCTACCCGAAAAGAAACGCCACAATCCTATTTCCCTCTGTGGTTTTGGTGGAGGAACAACACTTTGTCACGGACGACATTTTGCCAGTATGGAAGTTCTGACATTTTTGACGCTACTGGTTCTCCGGTTTGATTTCGTGCCTGTTTATCAAGAAACGGGTTATTTTTTGAGATTTATAGGCATCCTTGGACCTTTGTAGAAACTTAGAAGATGATAGTGGGTTTTATTTCACTTGATAGAACTTACGTTCAATAATGCGGACCATGAACCATCTTCAATCCAATTGGAAATAGTTGTAGCAGCAGAGAAATCTACTTTCAAGGACGATAAAGAAAATTTTGAAAATGTGCAGGAAGGAAGGCGCGCCGCAAATATTGATGTATTGACAGAACAATATGACAAAGCTACGCTATGCTAGGGTACGATATTCCGCTGTCCGACCGCTCCCGTGCGAGATATGCTACAGAAGACTGTCTGTGAGAAATCACCAGGGATTGTGAGCGATGGCAGCGATCGAAAAAATATATTTATTGTTGTCAGAAATAAAAATGTCAGCAAAGCATCCCAGTTTTCCAGATGTTCGCCCATGCCATTAATATCCAAATTCCAACTTATATGTTACAGTGGATGTGATTAAAAATCTCCAACTCCAGATACAATAATAGAGTAAATACTCAAATCTAATCTATATCATCATCATGCCCATGTCCATATCCATCCCATACTTTCACATCTTCCTTTTGTCGTGCTATGGTATTTCCCAATAAAGTATTTGTAACAACGCCAACCCTTTGGGGCCACCCAGAGGTAGCCTTTCGGTCAAGGGCTCGTCTCTCGGCTTCATCTTCATCACTACTAATCTCGTAAGGATCTTCATCGCTTTCTCTTGGTTGCAAAGTCTGCATGGAAACGGAATTCGAGTCTGCTTCATCAACATATTGATTTGGACTACGCCCCAGGATTTTGTCTGCTTTGGATTGAGGACGATTCGCACGACTGGATTGAGTGGAATAGGAAACATAATGTCGACCAGCTCCTGCTCTCGGCAGGGGCATTATTGGGGATGTTGGCTCGCCCCAACCAGCAGCTCTCTCTCTGTTTCTCTGCTCCTCTCGTTCTCTAGCGAGGGTTTCTCGAGCTTCAAGCCATTTTGGGCTTGCCTCCCAGCTCCATCCATCTCCTGTGGTAGTGGGTATCGGAAACGCCCACAATAATGCCTTTGGTCCAAACAGATGCCTGAAGTTTCTTCTCCACCCAAGGTCAAATGCGCTTGGTAACTTTTCCGAATCCTGTTCGTCGAGATATTCCTCATATCTATCTCTAGCTCTAGCTCTTTCAAGCTGTTCGTATGTTCCATGGCCTTGGTCCTCAGGAATGTGTTGATGTTGCATCGATTTTCTCAATGGTGACAAATATCTGGTCTTCTCCAAGCACTCAATTGTGGTTTGACCGCGAGATGACAGTAAAATGTGCCAGCCTGTGAAACCTGCCAATACCAACCCTATAATTCCTGACACCACCACCAGCATGACATAATTGACCGGTAATAACGAATCGGTATATTCCCCATCACTCAAAATTTCCCTCCAAACCCAAGTTCCAGATACTGCAAAGCAGAGAAAACAGAATAATGTTGTATAAATCAGGAACAAGAGAAAGGCCTTGTAGTTTCGCAGTCCAACGCATGTAGCCAACCATGGACAGTGATGGTCCATTTTTAATACACAAGTTCCGCATGTCGAGCAATGGTGAGTTCGATCTGGCTTCCTCGCCTGACATTTCTTGCAGTAGCGCAATTCCCCATTCGCTTTCACAGTGAAGTTTGTCGCAACGGGGTTGTGCGTTGGGAGGGCGCTATATCCTTGATTTGCAGCCGTGGTAGTTCCTGGGCTCGTAAAAACCGCCGCCGTGTATGACCAATTAAGGAGGAGATATATTATAATTCCTAGAAATGATGTCCCCTTGCCTAAATTTCATTAGCTTTGCAGGTTTATAAGAGCGACAATGGTACGTACCTATCCAATGAGTTCTGCTGCCATCTGCCAGAAATCCAATCGTGGTTTCTACCCAGACAGCCCAAGTTGTGATGCTATACACAAATGCAAGGGGAAAATAGGTTGCGCCAATACAACAGTAACGTTCACACTTTCTAGCCCATTTCCGAGACATTCTTACAGGACCAGGCGATCTAGAAGGACTTGGTGGCGATAGAGTAGCCATGAGATTTTATCAGAAGGACATGACTTTCTTATTCACATTATTTAAAGAAAGTTGTTGAGATTACAGTTGTGCTCCTTTCAATTATGGCTGAGCTTCGCTGACGAAACGTAGAACTAGAACTAATGACGAAGCATGACAGCTTTCGGCCTCCGTAGCCCACCCAGGTCTCCGAGGATAAAAGAACACAACTTCCAAATCAGAACATCTTCCATCAATTTGACTTTGCAATTTCAATTAGATTAATCCATTGAAGTTTCTCAATAGAAGCGATGTTCTGTAACTAAGTAGCTATCAGTACTCTAGTCTATTTGGTATGATGCTTCCCAAAATATCAAGATATCAACCAAAGTTACGACACCGAAATTATTCTTCCTCTAGGATCGAGTAACAGCAGTCATACTCTTAAGTTTGATACTCGTTACATGCTTACGAGTATCACTTGGTGCTGAGTGGTATCCGATATATCTTAGTGATCTCCTGTCACCCTCCAATCACCATGCTCATTGATCCGGCGTACATATATCATCTGTGCAGTAAAGTTAGGATGGGATCTAGGAATACATTCCAGAAGCCCAGGTTCACCTAAATCCGTCTCAATACTGGCAGGTGAAACATAAAGAATCTTCTATTTCCATGGATGATTCATCATAGATCTCCTTAAGACTCGATATCTACATGAAACTGTCACGTTCACTCATAAAACTCGCGATGGTTGAATGTTTCTGGAGCTTGCCCACTTGAGATTGGCGAAAAAAAATGTTACTTTCGCAATATCAATTTATATTGGAATCAAATGAGATCCCAAGATCTATTTATCTAGGAGAATAGATGGCTATAAGAATCATCTTGGACTTGGGATGAGATCTTGTATTGCTTACCTGAAATAGTATAACAGCCATTTGTGTGCAGCATCTTTGTTTGTTTTCCACTTTTCATAAATGTATCATCATCTGTACTCTTCCATATTAACATTTGCCTTTTGGAAAGAAGTATCTGTAGAAGATCAAGCCACGCAGATCTGATTCTTGTTGCATGTTTAGGCACCTATATCAACAGATCTCTTTGACAACCATAGATACCGAGGGCTTAGCTGCCATTTTTATATTGTCATTTATTATACATGACATGATACAACTATGGCCAACGAGAAAAGTGTAAATGATTGTTTTCTCTCGATGTAAGAGCAAATATCAGATAAAGACTGACCACCTATCCAGAGACATTACATCAGATGATAAACTGCTGAGTATTGATTGCGTGGTATGATATTAAAGAAGATTATAACTACCTAGTAGATACCTGGTATACCCAATATCAGCCTTTTCGTTCCCTTTTCCATTTAATTTCCCTTTTCCCTAACCTTCTAAGTCCTAAGTCCTCTTTGCCTTGCCTTGCCTACTTACTTCTCAACAATTATTTAATATAAAATTCACTCTTATTATTATTATTATTATTATTATTATTATTATTATTATTATTATTATTATTATTATTATTATTATTATTATTATTATTATTATTATTATTATTATTATTATTATTATTATTATTATTATTATTATTATTATTATTATTATTATTATTATTATTATTATTATTATTATTATATTATTATTATTATTATTATTATTATTATTATTATTATTATTATTATTATTATTATTATTATTATTATTATTATTATTTTATTATTTATTATTATTATTTATTATTATTATTATTATTATTATTATTATTATTATTATTATTATTATTATTATTATTATTATTATGGTCATCGTTTGATCTATAAGAAAAACAAGAAAATTGGTAGGTAGCCTTGTGTGCTCTTTCCCGTTTGGTTATTTATTTACAACGCGACTTTCTACTGCCTGCCTCAACTTTCATCTTTTTCACCTCTGCAATCACTTCTAACTCTTCACCCCACCATCTTTCATCTTCCATCCTCTATCCTTCTTACTTTCATGCCTTTTTTTTTTCGCATTTCTTCGTTGAAGGTAGGACAACTTCTTAGATTATGAGATTTCGTCTTGCTTCGATCTTTTTTCCCTTTTTCCAGTGCCACGTACCTTGAATATCTCAAATTTACATCAAGGCAAATACAAGGCGATTCTTGATTCTTTCAGCACCTATAAATCAATATCATAGTCTGCATTATTCTCGATCATCAAATATGGCTGCAGAAGAAGCGAAGGGTGTTGCACACGATACCAAAGTTAACTGCAAGATCTGTAAAATCACATTCAAAGAATGGACTGATTATCATAACCATAAGATGACTAGCTGGAAGCACATCTGCTGTGATATCTGCAGCAACGACTTTCACACTGATGAAGGCCTCAAGCGTCATCGAACTTTGGTAAGTCAATTGAGATCGACTTTTCTGAAGATTCATAATTGGCTGACGTATGTCGCAACTCTAGCTGCACCCAAAAGAACAAGATCTTTCTTGTCTTGGTTGTGGAAAGAGATATATTCGTCTAGGATCTCTAATTGCCCACCTTGAACTTGATAGCTGTCAAGCAATCAACTCTGAAGCGAGGGAAAACCTGGCCGCCCGTAGAAGACAAAGACAACAATTGCATGCAAAATTTAAGGCTGATTTACAGAATATTGATGATAACGCTGGACCACGAACTGGTATCAGCGTGTTGGATTCTCGTGATATTCCAATCAACGCTATGCATCCCATTTCAACCAACCTTACGTACCCTGATTTCCCACCACCACCCCCTAATTTCGAGGGTAAAGTGGCTAGGGCTACAGTCTTTGGAGGATGGGAGACCACAAGTAATTATCCATCACCTTTTCATCTTGAACCTAACTCACAATTATTTAGTCCTGGAAGAAGATGAACCATTTAAGCAAAGCCAAGAATTAATCTCAACCCTCCAATCTGAGCCCGTCATGAATATACAACCGGATGAGGATTTGATCAGTTTCACAGAAATCGCTAAGGGAATGAGCCAGCCCTGGGGAATACCTTCAAAGAAAATGGCAAAGGAAACCCCAAAGCCTAACGAAGAGGTCAAATACGAAAGTGTCGAAAATTCATTCCCAATAGCAATCGCCCCATCGATGGAAGAAAACAACTTTCCATCATTACCGAGCGCAAGTAAATTCAAAGATGCCGGCATGAAAGCTCCCAATTTTATGGATGCTCCACTTGATGACTCAAAGTTTAGTTCGATCTGGGATACCAAACATATTGTCTCCAACTCCCGAAGACCTATTCCTCCTCCACCAACCGGAGTACCCCCACACACAGCAGCGCCTCCAGTCATAGACGTAGCTGCTCGAACTGGAGCACTTCTACCTCTTCGAATGAGGACCCTAGTTAACCCCTTGCCAGAGAAAGAGTATGCACCATATGATCCTAACGATCCTACATTCCGAGCACAAAGATACTGGGTCCCGTTCACTCAAAAGTTCAAGTGCCCTCACAAATTGTGCAAGTAAGTTTTCTGCGAACTCAGTTCGAGATTTTACTCTAACAATGTCAAAGGAAGAGCTTCGATACTGAATCAGGCCTCACCCAACACTTACTTTCTGCCGCACATGCTGGAAAAAACAGACTCATTTGCCCTAACTGCTACGTAAGCAGAAACTTTCTTTTACTTCATGTTCCCCAATATTGATCATCCATTAAGATGCTGTGTTGTCTTTGCTATGCTACTCGTAAATGCAGCTTGAATGTCGATTGCGGCAAATTTGATTCTACATCATTCACCAATTTACTTGACAATCTGTCAATATTCATAGTGTTTCTGTCTAATGTAGCTTCGAGATTTAAGTCTGGTATTTTGGAATGCTTTCTAATACAGCCTTAATTTTTTAAAGCTGAAAAGGCCTTGCGCATGCATTATTTTTGATTTCCAGTCGCTAATTCTTCAATAGAGATCTTTTGGGACCTACACAGCTCTGACTCAACATTGTGAGTCTCAAGGAGTTCGTTGCAAGATTCGGGAGGCAGAGAACTATGGTAGGGTTGTAGACGACATCACTGCTAGTGTGGCAGACGTGATTGGCAGACACGATGATGAAACTGTCAGATATACTGTCAACAAGGAAGGATGGGGAGATATTGAAGCAGTTTCTCATATTGCGCGCAGACAAAAAGAGGCAGAAGAGAAGATTCCAAGAAGAGGGCAAATTACTGGAAGGAACATGACAAAGACTTTGAGTGGTAGTCGTAGATGCAACTGAAGCTTTGGGACATTGTAGCTTTGAGATATTGTCGCTTTCTCTTCTTGTGGACAAAATTGATAATAGGTCAGACATGAGGCTTATGCTCAAAAGAACATATTCTCTCTTTATTTCTCAATTTGAAACCGAAAAGGGCATCAAAAATCTTTGGACTTTCTCTCAAGCTTCATGACTATACCTTGCTTGGTTGACTTTTCTTTCAATACTTTCTCAAATAGGCTCATATAATCTCAACTCTCCTAGTTCTCATAATGGCATTGAATTTCAAGCATACAAAGCACTAGTTTCAACCATCAAGAACTTGATAGAAATTGTACATAGCTTAATTTTCAAATGAATTTGCTTGAGAGTATCCTTGGTTCTGGTAGTGATAATAATCATGCAATCCTTCTTTTCTCGTATAATCATCATTTTTCACCACTCCTTCTCTCTGCCAGGGAATGAATGTTGACTACTTGTTTTGACAATAAGGTATAGAGAGGGATAGCCTTAGTGGAATTGTTGTAGCTTATATGTGTTTTGATTGGAGTTTATCGATAAAAATACAGCTAGATAGGGTCAGCATGTGTTCCGTGTAATAAAGCTAGAATGGAGGTCAAGGAAAAGGGTAGAAAGAGCGAGGAGGAGTATAAGAAGAGTCGAGCCATGAAGTTGAGGACAAAATACGAAGTGCCCTGTTCAACTTTTCTGCACTAGTAACCTAAGGATCTTGGCACAGGCAAATGCTGTGACGATCTAATTTGATCTGGTGCTACGGTAGTGCGTTAAGTGAATATGAATGGGAATGTATTGGATATTATCGGAGAGACCTTGAGTCCACAATTGTCTCTCTCTTTCTAATTTCTATACTTTTTTTTTGAAGAATACTCATTATAAACCGTGGTAAACAACGACTAATGAACTAGTTAGTTCCTCGGGCACGATCGAGAATCAACACAATTCAGCGGGTAGTTGGGGAGGCTAAAAGCTTGGTATAAAGCCCTTACCCCATGTATTCAAGTATTATACTGCGGCATCCTTGCTTTGGTCAGCACCGCAGGTATATTGGCCCCGAGCAACTGCTTCTCTCGCCTGAGATTTTTGGAAGCTATAGATGATGATAATGCATATAGATCTATCTATATGTGCTACAGCCTGCACTCGCGATAATCAGGTTAGATATTCTATTTCAAAGGCAACGAACAGGCTTCCGTTCCGGTCCTGCAAAGTTAGCGCTTGGAAAGGGGCCATATCTTGTGAAGATGAGGGCGGATTCACGGCGGGGAAGAAGATGTTGAAATTATGGGTGTTAGTTTGCCTCGCGCTGTAGTCTTAGAATGTTTGAAATAGTGATATTGCACGACGTGTGTAAAAACTTCCAGGAGTCTTATAGCTCGCTTCGGATTGAACAAGTCAGAAGTTTTCTAAGCTTGAAGATGTTGGGCGGATTTCAATAGCCGTGATGAAACGGATTTAACTCGAGGTTACACTTACTTCCTATCAATTACCTTCTTCAAAGATCTATTGGCTTGTTTTATGAACGAATAGTATCTTTTTCGAGGTGTTTTGGGATAAGAAGCTCGGCCTGATTAATACCGTTTTGGCGTTTTGGTCAAAACCGATCACTAGCAAACTCTTTCAAACGCCTTTATTAAATACCAAATGAAGCTAAAGTCTCTATCTTGCAATTTCTAATATAAGGACAACGCAGGGAAATGATTCGGTGATGGGCAAAGGAAATAATACAATATCCCCATAATCTGATAGGCACGTACGCCCCCTTTTACTGGCAGATGGAACTGGTGCATTTCGAAGCCTTGGGGCTAGAGATGATAATTTCTGCCTGGCTACCATGAAAATGGGAAACGGAAAGGGTCTCATTTTCTAAAAATTTCCGGAGATGCCACGGCTTGCTTGAGTGGATATCAAGATTCATGAACTTTAACGTGGATAATGCCATCTCCCTGCAGCCAGTAACGTATACATGCTGCGCATCGAACGATACACATCAGCACGAATTCTAAAAGCCAAACTATCCGGCCCCATCTCCCAATGAAAAATGAAGGGAGGCTACTATCTCATATATACCTATTTAATGGACTTCGGTACACGGGGCTTCAATTTTGCTTACGATCGATTTCATAAATTTAAACTACTTTCCATAGAGTTATGTAGTTTTCGAACTTATTCTAGCCATCATTACACTTGCTGCTGCTGGTTAAAATTAACTCAGTGTCAACTAGCACACTGAGATGCGTACTGTAATTCCTGGAGATGCTTCATGATTGTTTTTAGTACAGAAGTAGGATGTTGAATGGGTGGTAATTGTTGGCGAGTGTCGCTATGTAAGTTTGTACAGTGTATGGATCTTTTTTTTGGCTAAGTTGAGACTTCAAAGTGAAGGATATTTAGGAAATGAACCATAAGGACCATTTATATACATAATTTGAAAGAAGGTTAGAAATTAGAGGGAAAGGAAAAATAGGTGCCTATGGCGGCAAGAGCCTGGCTCTTTCATCAGACTGAGCACTAGGTAAATGTACCTATTATCCTTATTTCTGTTTATCGGTTAATAAGATAATCTAGGTGTTGTTCGTGAAACTCTGCGTGAATGGACCACAAAACGAAAGAGCTGTCACAATAGGACAATTAAATGGTCTCCTTCATCCCTCGGCAAAACTGTCACGTTCATTACGTACAGACGGAAGTTAACCAATCATACAATCCCCTCTTTTTGGGTGTAAGACTTGTCATTTATCTATTTAAATTTCTCAATCGTCAATGCAGGATGACAATTCATTTTCTTCCTCTCGCAAAATAACGAATTGAAAATTTCGAAATAATCTTGCACACAGCCATATCTAGGTCCTAGCTGCCAGTAACTACTCAACAAACCCTAATTCAATCTAGCAAGAAGTTGATCTACAGGAAACCATGCATAACAGCCGCACCCAAAAGCTTGACCATCGGAGGCTGAGTCTAACCCCCCATGTCAGCCACGTTGCGAACTCCATGCATACCCATTTGGGCTTAGTCTACAACCTTAAGATGCCTGTGGTGAAATGGTGCTTACATCATCTTCGTTAAGTAATAAGGGTATTGTTGAGTTGGATGTAAGATTTCTGCCTCTTAGGACCTGATGAGTATTGACGTAAGGTAATTATGAGGTAGACGGGAAGGAAGAAAATGGGATATCGAGGGTGGTATATATTGCTTGGTCTTTCCTACAGCTTGTGTTATTTGATTACCTCTTTAAATATCAATCAGTCACTTGCAAGTTCTTCACGCTTCGTTTTCATTGTACTTAAAATACTTCAAAAAGAACAGTTTCCTCCTGCTTTCATTTCAAGATAGAATTTCCAATTCAACTTTATACTCTTCACGCTCAACTGATCACTTAGTCCCCCACAACAAAGTCAAGCCATACCTAACCATAGCAATGTCAATTGGCTATCGTAATGGTGTCGGGATCGGTGAACTAGTCGTCTATATTCCTTCCCTGTTTCTCTCTATCTTCCTCGCTTTTCGCCATGGCTTGGCCGCAGTTCCGGATGGTACTTTCTCATAATCTTCTGCCTCGCTCGAATAATCGGTCCCTGCATGTCCCTTGCCGCCATCTCCTCTCCCTCAGTGTCTCTCTTCACCGGCGCACTCATTTTACAAAATGTCGGGTTATCTCCCTTGATACTCGCTACACTTGGACTCCTGAGTCGTGTCTTGGAAAGTATCAATCGAAACACGCGTACCTTCATTCAGCCGAGAGCACTGAAGCTCATCGAGGTACTTACGCTGGTTGGTTTAAATACTAGGTATCATCGGTGGAATCAACGCGAGTGATGCCTACACCACGACTGGGAAATGGATTCCAGGGACAGAGAGCAAGATTTCTAATATCCTGTTCATCGTCTCATACACGGCTCTTCTCATCATCTCACCATCTTGACTAGTTTTTCGATATCGCATGCTGAGAATGGGGAAAAGAGAATCCTACTTGCAATTGCGATCGCGTTGCCATTCCTCTTTGTTCGACTTTTGTATTCGATCCTGTCAACATTCGTGGCACACTCTAACAAAGTTTAATTCTTTCACTGGAAGTGTCACAATACTATTGTGCGTAGCGCTTTTGGAGGAACTCGTCATTATGGTCATTTATCTAGGGATTGGAATGACATTGAAGGTCCGGTCAAAAGACAGGGACGTGCAGGGAGAACTGCAACAGGCTTCACAGGCATCGGATAGTCGAAAACCGCTTCATCAACCGAGACAGACGCAGATACATGGTCAGAAATCTGGATCAGGGAACTTGTTTCTGAGGATTGCAAAGAAAAACGATTATCGGGAGATTGATTATGGCATTTGTGCCGGAGAAAGAAGGGGATGTTGAAATGCAACAACATTATTTTCGGAAGTAAAGAGCAATTTGGAGAGAGCGGTCGGAAGAAGTGTGTATAGACTTGTTATTTGTTTATTTTGTGTTTTGACCTTAGTGTTCAAATGCTTGATTTTATAATGTCGTCCTGTTTTGTTAATATATCCTTGTCTCTGCTTAGCTAGCTAGTCTAATCAATACAAATAGAGTTCCTCAATTAGCCTTTATGTCTCAGATAATAACTGGATATATACTGACTGAAGAGGTAGTACATCCAACTTGTTCTAATTTTATCTTTTAAAGTATCTGGTCAGATAATTTAAACTGGAGAGAGAATACTGTTAGCATGAGAGGCCCAAGAATATATCGCTAGACGTATGTCACGCTGTATCTTACAGTTCATTCCTTTGTTCTTTAAAATTCTTCCTCTCTAAACCCAAGAACAAAAAGTACTCTACATCAGAGAAAACGCTTAGATCCATTAATAACCCCCTTTCATCAACGGAGATTTGATGAGACCCCGAGAAAATCAAACCTCACCACCCACCACCTCCACTCACCTATCGCGCCCAGTCCGATGAAACCTAGAGAACTGATTACCTCCAGAAAAAGAGAAGATTAATCATGTAGCAGATTCACGCTCAAATGTACGTATTAAGCCCATGTCACCTCTTATAATAAAAGATTATTACCCAATTGTTTCGGTGGTATTGAAGTGGTAGCAAGCGAAGGCTTTTGCTGCACAGACAATCTTGGCGTAGCAAGCTCGGTTCTGCGGTCAATTTTTTAGCATATTTTAGATGAATGATCGTGGTACATATTCGGCTTTGATGCCACTTGTTGCTTTGCACTGTTATCTGGTAGGCTGGCTAGCGAGCGGTGGATATCAGCCGTTATGCGAGTGAATTCGTTTTCTTCTGTTTTGCGGGAAACTAAGAGCTTCTGGGCTTTATTAGATAGAGCTGGGGTGAAAGGAAGGAATGGAAGGATCGTCGATGGAAATGCTTGGGCTTTTTGGGTGTTCTGTGTAGTTTGATAGTCAACGGGGATCTTGAGGAGCATAATATCGATGATAAATGCCAGGAATTGACGGTTCAGATTCTGTGTGTTCCCGTGCGGAATGTTGAGGAGTTGAGGTCGAAGTTCCTGGGCCCAATCCGTTGCTCTCAAAGGTTTCAAGATGGAAAAATCGCGCTGGATCATAAGGAATCATTAATGGGCTATAATGTGCTGTATCGTTCTCCCACCTTGGGTTATAGCTAGGATGTGGCATTTCAGCTTGAGCTGAGTTTACTCTTTCCGGAACAGGTAACAGAACTTGCGGGGAGTTGGAAAGAATACGGACTTGCGTATTGAGGTTCATGGAATGTGGAGTGCAATGGCCAAGGCGTGTAAATACCGCGATTGTAGGTGTCTTATGGGTATCTAGGCATTTGGTTGACATGAATAGACTCATGGCTTCGATTTTGATGGCCAGGCTGTGCGAGACGAAATGGAATTGGGGTCGTGCTAGATTGGAAGCTCTGACAAGTAGTATCGCTGTAACTACCCCTCTCGGTCGATAAACTACTACGACGACGTCGTGGACTTGGCGGTACTGAAGCTCCTGTCTTCATCTAAGACTTCCGAGGTGGACCTGCAAAAGCATTTGGAACGGCGTTGATAGAAGCCACTTTCTCGGCAGGTGATATTTGTTTATGTTTCTGACTCGCTATATGACTGACTTCGGCATTCGCAGTCCTAGCGAACTTCGTCGCGATTGATTGATATAGCTTGCCGCACCCTAGGCCTTTGGCTAAAGTCTGGCGTCGCGAATATCTGCTCCCATAGCAAACTGCCTGCTTCTTCAAATGCTTCAACGAGCCCGTCGATTTCAAATGCTTTTTAATAGGTCGTAAATTCTTTGCCCATTTAGAGAGGGTATCATTGAGGCTTTTGCGAGGCTCTAGCGGGAGGGCATCAATGGCGCGGAGTTCATTGGCTATCAGAACTTGGTTAGTTTTTGGAAATGCTATCAAGGAGGTGGGAAGATTAAATAGAGAAGGGAAGTACCAGTTGGCTCTCGATGGAATTTGTCTTCGACGGCTTTTATTGCGACGACGATCTCGAAGGAAAAATGGCACAACATCTCCGTTGCTAGACATTTTTGTAAGGTAGTGTACGCTTTTCGCGGATAAATAGCAAAGAAAAGTAAATATTCGACGTGAAAATAAAGACTGGTGGTAATCAAGGCAGGCAGGCGAGTGGTTAAAGAGAGCTCTACAGAACTTCTATCTGCCAATTTCAAAGACAACCTAAACAAGCTGCGCAAAGGAAAAAGATAAAAAAAATACGCGACCAGGTTACTAGAAGATTGTATTGCAGTGGTAAATTGCCCTTCGTTACCAGGCGGAGCAATGCAGAACACTAAGTGAAGCCGTAGATGGGATGAAAGTCTACAGCCCAATCACCCAACCCCTCCAAATTCACCTTCCCCTCCCTCCCATATAATCCAAAGCAGGCTGACCCACCTGAATCAAACAATCAAGTGTTGTTTGGTTCAATGGGCTGGTGGCCGCTTTTCGTTTGTTCTGTCATTTATTCATACTTGTGTAATTTCCTTTCGTCATTTGCTGTGCCCTCTTCGTGACCCCAAATGTAAGTGTATTATTTCTTTTGCATTTTTTGGTGCTGGATATCATCAGACTTGAGGTTATATTGGCTGTACGCGATTATACGCGTTGATCGTGAGGTGCTGTGAGAGTGGTTGGATATCTGAGGATTCTTCTCTCTCGGGAAAGGAGTGGGGTGAACTCCGATGTGGACAAGATGATCTTGCTAAGGCAAGTAACTTTGAGTAATTTGAATCATATTTGGTGTTAGTTTCCTCATTTCTCTCTTTAGTTTGTTGCATTGCTATCGTGTGTAAGTGAATGATATATTTTTAGGCTCCTTGAGGTTCGCGAGGACTTGGACTCCAAGTACATACAAAATGCCAGTTTGTATCAAAACATCGTTACGAAATATAAGATTCAGAGATAACAAAGAACTGATCTGAAAAAAAAAACAATATATAAAGAAGATATCTGCTGCATCCTTGGCAGGAAAAAACATGAATAGATACTATGATAGCCGGCACTGCTCATGAGGGTATTGCACTAAAACTACATAGCTAAGAACTTTTCCTAAACTATGACTGAGATAACCCATAGTAAGCACGTGGAAACCAATTTCTTTCTTAACGAACACCATACTGTCATAATTTGACGCACTTTGTCATGCTGCTCATTTCCATGCATTTTGATGAATTGCAGTGAGTCAAAACTCAAGTGGGCTTACGTTAGATTGTACTCCAGGCATTGTCAATAGGAAGTGCAACGCCATTGATCGACTTTGCTCCGTCACTTGCAAGATACAGAATCGCTTCAGCCACTGCAGATACAGTAACTGGAGGTAGCTCTCCAAGCTTCATGTGCAGTGCTTGCACTGGTCTATAATAACTTCAGCTAACAGGAAAATAATGAAATCGGAAGGGTGATCTCACGCTAATACGGCGTATGCTTCTTGATCAAAATACGCCTGGTCTATTGAGCTGGAAATATTGGTCATTACGCCTATAATATGCATTAGTATAGGATTTTAGAGATTTGGTTGAAAACAAGGGTAGTCCTGACCTCCGGGACAAACAGCGTTACATCTGATGCCCTCATCCCTAAATCTAAATGCTGTGTTCTTGGTCACTCCCAACTGTTACCCCGTTAGCTTTGACGGCTTACAGCCTATCTATTAAAGAACCACGAACTAATCCATGCTTCGAAGCTGTATAAGCAACTCCTGCTGAAGCACCACTCAGTGCAGCTTTGCTAGCCACGTTGATGATAACACCATTCTTCTTCGCTCTCATGAATGGCAGAACAGCTCTCATCAATTTCGTGGGAACTGTGAGATTAATTGCAATTACGCGATCCCATTCATCATCTGTTATTTTGTCTGCTGCTGCAAAAGCGTCCATAATGCCAGCTATATTGGCTAGGACATCGATCGTGTCACTAAAGGTCTTGTTAGTGTTTTTGAAGTCGGCCTGGATGTGTATAGATTATAGTTCTGATACATAAAGAATCAAAAGAGAATACCTACCCAAATTCGGCAACACAGATCCTCACAACTTCATCGCACTCTCCATCACTTCTCAAATCGCCCTTGTGGAAATGGAACTATTCCAATTCACGAATCAGACCCTAAGACACTCTGTTTCACCACACTTCACTTCACTCCACAAAATATATCACTTAAACTTCAAAATCATATACACTCACCCTCTCTTGGTCCTTCTTCTCTAATTTCTCATAATCCATGTTACTGATATCAACCCCCAATACCCTATACTGATGCCCCAAAAACAGCCTAGTTGTCTCCAATCCCATTCCACTTGCGCACCCCGTCACGATGGCAACCTTGTTGAATCCTATTCCGTCAATCATGTTTCTTGGTGGTGAATGCCAATTCGCTCTAGAATGCCACTGATCTCGTAAATTTTGCTGCGACATCTTTTCTGTCCTCTTGAGATGTTATGGAGAAGTAAGTATTTTTCAATGTTAGATTTGGAACTTGGGCGGCAGGATGCGGATCATGAAATAGCCGGACGGTGAACAAAAATATGAGGTGGGTACTTGGTTAATTATGGGCTCTGATACCTGTGTTGGGTCTTCTCTATGTTGGCAGTAGTAGGTTGCTTGTTAACAACACAGTCCACATGGCCAATCAGAGGCCAACTAACACGAATACGATTAGATGGGACTTCAAGTTTTGATACGTCTGGTGAATGGGCCGTTCGAACAGGCCAGACTTGATGAATGCTTCAAAAGACAAGTTTAAACACACTCTCTGAAGGTGCAAAGGGATCAGAATAGAAAAAAATCAATATTAATTCATGTTATGTCATATGATGTGTTGAAGATATACCACATTTCTTTGTTCGAAAGTCGGCATTGAACCTCTTCTATAATGCTCGAGCACTAACCTTACCACATCATACGATGCGGCCCGGGTAAATCGAAGGCGGAGATAGTGGCACTGAGCCATATTGGATTAGAATTCATTCTGCTTGCAGATGTCAATGCCCCAAGGCGATATGAAGCACATCTGATATGTTAGCTGTGCATGTGATTGTCAAGTTGTATTGTCAATTGAGGTCCTAATCGTCCGAGGTGAAAGTTTGCTCTACGGTAAGGCACAGATGCAAAAATGATGAGCTCAATTGAGATAAAGTCCAAGCTTAAAACTAACTGTGGCACAATGTGGCTGACACGTGGCTGAACTAGCATTTTGCAGAAATTCGTGACTTTCAATGCCAATGTGATTCATTGTTAGTGAACTCCTCCTCCGAGCGAGCATTTAAACGACAGACTTCGCACATCAAAATCTGAAGTTTCCTACTCATCACCCACTCCCCCACCCCCTTTCCGCTCTCTCGTATTTCAACAATATCCTGGAATTTTCAACCAATCCAAGTCTTCGGCGACTCCTCCGTCTCCTTGATCTTCTCAAATAACCTCAAGAACACTGCTGAATCCTGCGCACCTCCAATTTCATACTTCCCCTGAATAGTGAAATTCGGTACCCCGCTAATCGAATTCCTCTTCGCCGCTTCAACTTCCCTATCAACCTCTACTCCGCCTTTGTCGCTTCTCAGCCATTCATTGACTTCTTTCTCATCTAGCCCAGCTCGTACTGCAGCGCTGCGTAACACTTCATGACTAGTAATATCGCCTTCCTCCTCGAAATACGACTTGAACAACGATTCTACTACTTTCGTTTGCATGGCTGGTGACTTTGTCTTTCCCAGTTGAATAATGCGGTGGCTATCCCTCGTAGCTCCTGTTTTTTCCGCCAAAACTAAAATTAATGCCAACATCTCTTCCGATCTGTGCAAGTCGGCTGAAAGCTGCTGTCATTCTCTCTTCCCCAAAACGAGAAAGATACCATTCTCTTTTATCAACACCTGTTTGTCATGATTAATCTCAGAGCACGAAATCAAAAAGATATGAAGACTAGATATTTACCTATTTTAGGGGCTTCTGGAGCAAGATAAAATGGATTCCATGTAATACTAAACGTATCATTGGAATCCGGATGTTTTTGTTTATATGCAGTGATTCCTTGTTCGAGCTTTTGCTTTCCAACATAACACCAAGGACAAACTGTATCACTAACAATTTCAATATCGAATTTCGTCATTCTGCGCAACGAAGCTTTGAACATCAGATTGTACTGAGAACTGAGATGTAATGGAATCTTAGCCAAGTAAGGAATAGAAAGAACAACTGAAGCTATTATATATGGCAAAGAAAGAATGCTGCACAGAAGCATAAGAGTTAGAAAAGGGAAGCTACAATTGCTGGCATGGATGATTACTGATCAAGATGATGAGATTAGAAATCAAATATTAACGGACAATAGTTGGGATGAGTGGGTATTCGGCATCCCATCACCAATGCTGACTGATTGGCTCAATACCGATGGAGTAGTAGATGAAGCATTAATTGATAATGTAATTTATCACTTCATTAAGTAATTTTTATAAATTCTTTTGAGGGTAAAGTTGAGAATAAAAATATCCAAAAGATTCAGAAACTGCCCAGGTGAGTGTATTACTGCAGATTGTATGTTGCTGAGTAAGCATTTTCTGTGGCTTGTAATGTGGTGGCTGACTGTACAACTTTTTGACTACAAGTACTAGTATTATACTCATCCAATGTTATCGGACTGGACTGTGAACCCCATGATACAGGATCACTTCGACAAGGCCAACTTGCTGATTAAAAATTCCCAATTGGCTAAATATATTGATATTTGCAAAGCTTCAGCTGGAGTACCGATGGGACAGGTGGAGGAGTTATTGTGATATCGATAACAGCCACTCACAGATTCAGTGAGCTTCCGGTGGGCGTCAATTACTGAAAGGTATCAAATGGGAGTTAGATCAGTAACGAAAATGTCAGATTTCGCTCTGTTTTGATTCAGATTTCTCACAATCGGTGTTTTGGAGTTAGAGATTGCACCGTTGCTGAAGATGATTTGCCTAACACTTGATACTTACCTTTCCCGCCATCATTTTTCTACAACCCCGGTACAAAACCCTCCACTCTAACATCCCAACCTCTGGGGAAATGCATCCCAGGTTCACCATCCCAGCCCCCCGCAAACATCGCCATTGCAAGCATTAAACCACCCGTATTTGGAAAATACGGTGTTGGAACACGTGATCCACCCACAGGATAGCCAGCGTCGTCAAACTGAAAGTCTGGATGCAACAAATACGCCAGTGCCTGGTCTACATCACCCAGACGCAGTGAGTTCATGGCCAGTAATGCAAAGTCCCAACCATACGAGTCTTCCAAGTCCCAAAGAGAGAGGATTTTGGAGGCGGTGTTACGAACAATGGTGAGATTGAGGGTGGGAGAGCTGGCTGGAGGAAGCCAGCCATAGATACCAGCCATTGCGGGATGCTATGTATCATGATTTCAGTTAGCAATTTGGGTTCTGGAGTAATAAATTATGCGGTTGTGCAATCACTTACGTCGAATGTTGTTTTGCTATCTGTCCACATATTGGAGATGCCCTCGTACACGGCGTATGTGTCGTCAACGATAGGCAGCGGAGCAAGATTTTCTCTCACATTTTTCCAGGCCTCTGGTACGGGCTCCCCTTGACGCTCTTTCCAGCTCATAGCTATATTAAGACCAAACCTCCAGTACGCCAGCTCGAAAGTTGGGTTAATAGTAACGTTGGGGTTCGTATTCTCGGACACGGGATAGATGGGCGGTCCCAGATCATACACTCCAGTTGTAACATTGAACCACGCGAAAGAAGCCATAAAGTCAGCCGTCGCCGTCAATATCTCGTCCCACCTTTGAAGTGTCATTTTATTGGGGAAAGAGCGGTATTCGATTTCAGCAAAGTACATAGGATGCGGCTGTTGCCAAATCAGAAGAGAGTTGATTCCTCCCGGGGCACTACGGCCAGTAGTATCAGTCATTTTCCCCCAGCGGGCTCCCTGATATCCCTGAAGCCTAGCTCTGTCGCGCGAGGAGTCGAGAAACTCCTCATACATACCTGGCATACTCCGCCACACAAGATCAAAATGATTCCATCGGGCGAAAGGCATAAGATGCCAAAAGATCATCTCAAGCTACAGGTATAGTTGTCAGTCATTAATCTGAATCAAACCATCCCAACAAAGAACTCGAAATAGGAGAGGTAATTTTGGAGTACGGACGTGAAATTTCCCATACCACCCATTATTCACGAGACCAGATTCTAATATCATCAGTAAACTGTTGAGAAAGCGAATTGAAGCAATGGCATGAGCGACATACCCTGAGGCGGAAAATCCGCTGCTGAATTGACCGCTAAAAGATATTGAGATAAGATGATTCGCCGCTGAAGTTCGGCGGCATTTTTTTGAGTCGACAGAAGTCAAGTCAATAAACGCCCCTGTATCCCAATATGATTGCCACCATGACTTAGAGCTTTCATTAAGCTCCGCTACCGATGGTGCAGTTATGTTTCCTGCTTTGACACAATCTTTCTCGTCTGAGAACGTGCCGGTCATCCTCAAATTGTTCGAGCTTGGCGTTGTGAGAAAGTATCGATGCGTACCCTCCTTGGGGCCCGAGACCTTCCCTTCGCCTTCCCATCTCGCGGTGAAGCAGTAGCTAGTGTCATCTAGAGTATGCTTTATAGTGGCTTGACTACTTGAAGTTTCAAGAGAGGTAGAGTGTTTACTGGTGACGTTCCACAAGCCGACCAATGGTGCATCGAATTTATTTACATCCGAGTAAGGAAAATCAAAAAACAAACCCAAGGAGCCTTTGCTAAGCAGTTCGGAATTCACATTGATAATGATGGTGTCAGAGTCCGGTGCCGCCGATACCTCAACATGAACTTGGCTGCCGTTGTAGATAAATTTTGAGGTGATGACGCCGCTCCATAGATCAAGAACCTGACTTTTCTCTTTTAAATCGCCCTCGGTGATACTCATGTCACTAAACCAAAAGCCAATATTACCAAGATTCAAGCGTTGAGGGTTCTGAATCAGCCAGTTTGATATGTCAGGCTCTGCAGAATTAGGCTGATCATAATTCACAAGGCGTCCATGAGTCCACCAGTCCAAGCCTGTAAAGTCTTGATCTTGTTAACGACTAGTGCCCAAGTCCAGATGAATAATCTTAATCTAGTCTCACCTTCCACAGATGTTTGGTTCGGAGTTGTTGGTAAGCTGAAATTATGCCAGCCCCATGTCGACATTGTTGCAAAAGGGCTAAAAGTCTGGAGACCAGTCACATCAACGCCAAAGGCAAAGTTGCCATTGCCAACCTGTAGAGGCGTAGTTACCGAGCTCTCATTACGGTGTACATTGTGAGCTTGGACAATTTCTTGCCTTTTTATAGAAGCTTCGATCTTGGTCAGCCAAAGCAAAGGGATGTAGAATGGCAGGATGACTGGAGTATGCATAACGACCTGTGTAGCATGTGAGATAGTATAATTGTTAATTGGGCTGCGGGTTGTTCTATTCTTCTAGAGATACAGATTACCCCAGATTTTAAGTACCGAGGTGCATACCCTCTAACATTATCCCGAGCCTCAGTTATTCCACCACTCAAATCACTTCGTCTACCTATGCAAGTTAATCCTTGTAGGCAAAAGTAGTGGGGCAAGGTTAATGCCATATTTTCAACCTTAAATCCATCCTCCTTGGCCATCGAATCGAAATGAGAGACTCAATCCCTCTAATATACGATAGACTGATCCCGTGAGCACGCAATACCGGAATGTAATATCTGGATTCAAAATAGTACATGTTCCTCGTTCTACCCTGCCCTATTTATCTCAAACTTCTCTCTCTCTTAAACTATACCAGAGGGCTAGTTTCAAGCAAGCGTAAGAATCTTCTACTTTGAAGTGTTCTTTATTCATTCTTCCCCATCCTAATTCCGGTGCGCCGCTCTCTAACAATTCCCAAGGTACTACTTTCGAATTCATTACCAGCAGGTCCTTGCAATTTCGAGAAGCATGTCTTGAATAATAAGCTTCTAGCCTACGCAGTTTCCAGTTCCAAGAGAAAGCAGATAGGAAGCGATCGTGCTCGAGCTATATCATCTGCAGTAACGCCTTTTGCGTCATTAATAATACAACGCTCTGGTCAATATAGCCATGGACCTCCAAACACCTGAGAGAGATGGAAAAGTAAATAGCCACCAATCCCAATTTTTACGCCATCTGGTATGAAATGGCCATATTTATGCAGATCACCAGGGAGTGGTTTCCGAGATAGCTTATCAGGAGCAGACGTGGCCATACTCATGGCCTCGTCAATACAGGCACGGAGATATTGACAGTATGAGAGTTTGGGGCAGTCTTGGATCTCTTTCAACGAGGCAAAGGTACTCCTTATCTCGGTTGTGAGTTTTTTCATATATTCGCACATTATGTATGAAGTGGAAAAATGAGACACAACGCGACTGCTGTGGTGTCCTTGTCAGCTACTATAAAATGAGCAACTTCTGAGGAAATATTGGCGGGTGTGTAAGTGGGACCGTCAATCTCTGGATGTTTAGCATCAAACAAAGAATGAAGCACGTCTTTTCTCGGCTCTCCCCCTGCCCTTCAACATTTTTTCTTGCCTGGTTCGCTCAGAAACGTATGTTGATAAAAATTCGTATTATCCTTTATTTTTAGGAGACCTGATACGATTTGAGACATTGTCCAGGCCTCGAGGTTTAGCTGTACCCAAAATTTGATGATCAACGGCTTTGTGATCAATATCTATTAGATTTTCCAGAAGTATAGAGAAGGATATAAAATCGAATTGACTAACAGGATAGACAGCCCGGCGATTCACATAACTAATAATAAATATCTCCGCAGACCCGTAGAGCTCTGTTATAGAAGGCACTATGCAACACGAGCCTTTTTGTGCATGTTTTGCTGAATCAACAGTATTTAGAGTATTTCTCGACTCAAAATTACGAGGGTTAACCTCGTAGAACTTTCTGTCTTGAAATTTGCCTTGGTCCATATATGCTGCGATATGCAACTGGCGAGTAGACGATTATACCGTTGAGTGAAATTGAAATGCATCGCCTAGCTCATTATTAGAATATTAGGATTCATAAATGAATTTAAAGTAGGAATCTGGAGCAATGTCTATACCATAGGTTCGATGATTCTAACCGTATCTACATGCCTGGGCATAACAAGTTCCTTTGACGCCGTGATAAAAAGACGGAATTCCGGATATCTTAGCAAGAAGAGACCAGGATCCTTTACAAGTCGATTAAAGTAAAAGTTTTTGATAGCCAACCCGATTAGCTGTGGATTTTGTCATTCCCTGCTTCTGAGTAGCCGGTAGTCAAACACTTGCGATACATAAAATCGCCTGAAACAATGAGAGAATCCAGTGATTTGAGATTTTGAATATGATGAATTGGATCTCAGTATCCACAAAGATATTTAAATTTTTATACGTATCGTTTATATGGAAAGTTTTTGATCTACTTCGATCAAGGAAAAGCCACACAAAAGTCTACTCTTCCTCTAATCCGTAACCACCTATGTGAATCCAATGGTAAGAATCCATAAACAATTGACTCCTGCATGAAGTTGTTTTGTGCAGAAGAACTCATATGGAGTAACTATTAGAGCCAATGTATTGCTTGTGGCATACGCAGTCTTGTCTCTTATCATTTGAGATCAAATTACTTGAATAATATTGCAGATGGTGTTGGTGAAAGACTTATAACGATTACATGCTCTACCACCTCAACTATTTCCCAACTTCGACTAGCTTTCAACTGCTTGTCATCCAGAATAGACTATAGATCTTACTTGGAGGATGAATTCCAATACTTGATTTACTCTCCCCTAACCTATCACATATGAGGGGTGTTGCGCAACTTTGTCGCATTACTAGGTACATACGTATGGGGCACATTATTGTTGGAACACTGTCGATATGGGAGCGTACTAAATAATGAAGTCCCTCGAATAATTTAAGTAGGTCTCGCTTGAGGACCGAATGAGTTTTTGATGTTTTGATCCGAGGATTAGGTAGGATTCAATATTTGAAGCACAAAACTGGGCTATCACTCGTCTTGAAATAGGGGTAGCGAGTATGGAGAACACGTTCAAGCACAGGAAATTTATTACTTGCCACGATCACTCCAGCTTTCTAAACACCAGAAAAGCTTTGGAGATACTAAAACGAGTCATCCATAATTTCATAATCTATATGGATAAATATGACAGAAGAAAAAACGGAAGAAACGCTGTAGCAGGTCCTCCGAGCCTGCAAGTAGCGCGCCGTTTCTTCCTTGACCAATGATACCCAACGCCGACCTATATTGTTATACACAAGTATTGAATGGTTCAATCAGAGTTCGAGTCTTTATGCGCATCCTTTTTTCCACCCACAACTTCTTTCCCGCCTCCGAATCGTCATCATCATCTGACCAGCGATCACCATCTTCCCCAACCGCGAAAATTGTTTCTCCGTCAATACTCTCTCGTGGAATTTCTTTTGCGGTATGAGCTCCCGGAGGAGGGTCATATCTTGCCCCTTGACCAGATTGTGTTTGATCACCTCGGCGAGCAGCTGAATTCTCAACGTCATCTTCATCGTCATCTTCAGCACCAAAGTCGGCAATCTCAAATCCTTCATCGTCTTGCGCTAATTCGTCGCTCATAGCGAACCTTCTGTTGTTTGCACTTGGTCTCCATACCCAGGCCACAAATGCAACATCCAATAAGTAGACAATATTGAGCCAGCCATCGAGAATGAACCATCTGGATTTCCAGTGGAAAGGAACAAAATCCGGATCCGAAGCTGAAGCGAAAGTAAAAGAATTGAAGAAAAAGAAGCCGAAAATGACGATAATAGAGAGAAGAATACACCACCAAAGCTTACGATACATGCCTGCTTTTGTCGTTTGCTTGCGATCATTCAAAGTCCTTCATAGTCAAGTTGAGGGAATTAAGAGTCCACACGTAGAATGCTGTGAGAGTTCCGGCCAAGGGAAGAATTACAAACAAAACCAATGGGCCTATAATGGGTTAGTTTAAGAATTCCTCACTAGTAAGGAAACATATTACCAGCATGTTCGGGAGTAATTGTCAAACTCGCAATTGAGTAAATCAATCCAAAAATGAAATGAGCGCCAGCGAGATAACGGACATAAACCATGGTCTTACCAAGCTGGGTTTTACAACACCGTAGCCCATGCACACAATGAGGAGCAAAAAGAATGAAAATGAGTTGCGACCTGCATTCAGTACAGCAACAATTATCATCAACGCTTTGGAGCCAATATTGCTACCAGAACGATTGAGATAGTCTATATATGTCAGAATGATCCGATAACATGAAAACTCCAACTTACCGTAGAAACCCCAAGTCATGAGCATCTCAACTATTAGGAAGACAATAATGGCTGTAATGTAGTTCTGTACCGGCACTAATGGAATATCAGTATAAGCATCAGTTGATGTGATCAAGGAAGGATACTGACGAATATCTTCTCGATGTTGCACGTAGAGGAATGCCCAAAGACTGTCAATCTGTTATTAGCTACTGCATACGAACGCTGGGTATTGTGTATTGTATGGCATACATTCTATGACAGCATAAACTATTGTGATAATACCATAAATGGCAGTTTTGGGATTTGTGCTGCTGGGAGCTCCCCATAAGCATTTCGAAACTCTACAACCGCAGTATATTTACATCCGAAGGGAATACCCAGTTGTGCCAACACAGTAATATCCGGTCTTCTTGATAGGATAGTTGATTGGTGGACCGGTATTGTTAAGATGAACTGCCGCAGTGTAGATTTGACTGATCGACTTTTCCGTTGCGTTTTGCGCCAGGAGGAATTGTCCAGTGTGATTACTATTACAGAAACCATTGCTGATATTTTCCGGATCACAAATGAATTCTTTCTAGATTCGACTATCAGCGCCTGGTGTAAATAAAGGTCCAATACATTGATTCATACCTGTATGCTGTCTATTGTTGGCAATACACCGACAAGATCATAATCCCTCCATTCAAAAAATAATCATGCTTGCAATTGGATCAGGATCTTTGGAATCTTGTGTAGTTGGGAGCCATTTCACTAATATATGTGGATCAGACGCTCCTCCCCAAGTCTTTCGATCATACATCCCGGCGCATACTTGTCGATTGTCATTGGATTCGTCCTGCTATCACCATCAGAATGAACATCTCATATCTGCTTCTTACGACTTACCATTTTGACCTCCAATGCACCAACTGCAGGGCTGAAAGCCCAATGCGAGGAAACCATTAAACCAACTTCGTCGCATGGTTGCTGTAGCCTCGCGGGCTCGGGATGAAAGTTACTTTAGTACCGGTACCGTACCTACTACGTGACAAGATATCGAAATTTGAGGTTGAAAACAGTATCTTATATCGTGTTTACATATAGATCAACTTTCAAACATTCGTCTGAGTGAAGTTGATTTATTTTGATTTCTGGCAACACCAAGTCTCTAGGGACCTCTCATGCTAAAACTTAGTAATACTTGTATAGCTCTACTGCGGGATTAGGAAACGTAAGGCACAGATCAAGCTAACTATATTTGGTTTAGACTTATGACGCTCGGGCCAATTTGTCCCAGCCTCGTCTTCTCACCCAAAAAAGACTAGCCTTTCAATTAGGTAATCGTCAAAGTTTCTTCTTCACTGGAGGTATATGACACTACTACAGTACACTATTTGCACAAATAAGAAACATTTATGTACTTGAAACATCAAATTGTTCAAAAATAATTTGAAAAGGTCATTTTGAAGAAATTATGGCCATCACAAACTCTCAAGAAGCTCATTCTTCTACGGAAGAATCAGTTATACTTTGTAAGAGATGTAATGAGTTTCAAGCAACACTTCAAATTCGATCAGAATCAGTTTGCCAGTTCGTCATACCTATTCCGTACTTTACAAAATCCAGAATGGGTTGTCATACTAACGGTTGTTTTCGGCCAGTAAATGCTTCTCACAGTATATTAAAACAAAGGCAGTGAAGCGCATGGAAACTTATAAAAGCAAACGATCTGCGAAAGTCCCACAAAAATTATTATTACCACTTTCCTTCGGTCCTTCGTCATCATGCCTGCTGCATATGCTAGATGGTCACCTCCAAACTCAACACGAGCGAATGAACCGGGCTTCGTATGAACTATTCGTTGTACATATCGACCTTTACTTGGACGATACAGACAGAGAAGCCTCTGCTGCTCTACTACAAAAGTATAAGGACAAATATCCCAGGCATTCTTATTCAAGTTATGGTCTTCAGGAAGCTCTGCAATTGGAAGGTATTGATTGGGCATCTTTGGGTGTATCCGATCATCCTGTTCAGGAAACCCAAGCCTCAAGTTCAGACTTACAAAGGATCGTTTCCTCCAATGTCATCTGCAACCTCTAGGGCCGACATTGTAATCTACTCTGTTGAATAGACTCCTAGTGGATGTCGCCCAAAGAAATGATTGCGAGAGCATATTATTCGGTGATACTACTACACGACTCGCAGAAAAAAACACTCACCGAAGCAGCCAAAGGGCGCGGGTTTTCTTTGCCATGGAAAGTCTCCGACGGGCCATCCCCACATGGAGTGAGCTTTAATTATCCTTTACGAGATATTCTTAAGAAAGAAATCATGACATTTTCATCCTCAACCGCACCTCTTCCAGATTTAGTAGTGTATCAAGAGCCTCCTTCCCACATATCTGCTTCCTCAAAATCAACAACGATTGATGATTTAATGGCACAATATTTCGAATCTGTCGAAGAGAATTTCCCAAGTATAGTTGCCAATGTCGTTAGGACATCAAGCAAATTAAAACCTACTACTGGTCACACATCAAAGGCTGTGGCTTTGTGGGCTGCCTGTCGCAGAGGGCACTGATGGCATTTATGGCTGGGGGGCGACCAGAATCCGGATTCACGATCATCAAGAGAAAATATCAGTTCGGATGCTGTTCTATGCTATGGATGCTCGAGATCTATCAACGGATGAAACTGCTCCATAGTATTCTACTATATTTTCTATAACACCCCGGAAAGCCCCGTGTTTAACACCGATTATATTTCCTGGTTGCCAATGAGGGTCAAGCAGTATACAAGTTGAGTATATACAATGTTATATTGGGCTTGCGGATAGCCCGGGGTATGAAATCAATATTCTATACCTGCTCCTTCACCGAAGTAGGGAGGATCCGGTCCTCGAATTTCCGCATCAGCTTGTTGGTTTGCTCCGCCAAGCTAAGAGTTAGGATAGTATGAGGTAATATTCTTGCCAAATGAGGCAAAAATCCTTTGTAAATAGCGAAGACACCTTCGGTCCTCATAGTCTTTGCCAGGCAATCAAAAATGCCGGAGTACAGATTTCCGGTCTGATTGTACATACGCGACATGATAGTGTCTGAAAAAGATTAGCATTAGAAAGAGGGATGTTTACCAAACAAGATCTGCTTACCTGGTGGGTGCATAACACAACAAACCACAAATCCACTAGCTGTACTACTTGCAAGATGCAATGCTGGCCCCTCCTCCATTCCCAAATGCTTGATAAGTCTCCTCTTTGCGAAGAAATATGTTGGTAGTTGGACAGAGCTTCCAAACCCTGTCCGTACCAGAGCAGCTCCCACTCCTCTGTAAAGTCCATTTACTCCCTCCGCTTTATAGATCTTTGTCATCCCATCCACAGAATTCTTGTAACCATGTTGTGTGCCTACTGGCGCTTGCGGCGAAAAACTCTGCAATCTCGTCTTGACTAAGAAGAATGGACTCCCGCAACAGCACCCAATATCCCCGATGCTGCGCCCGAGAAGATATTTATTCCTAAACTTTGTGTTTTCGAATCGTCGAATAATGCGCCGGTAAGAGTCCCTCGTATAGGTTCGTAGAAGCCCAACCTACATCCGTTGAGAATCATCTGGTAAATATATGCAGCTCCAATTCCTCGATATATTCCCCTAAGACCTTCATTCCGTATAATAGTTGTAACACCGTGAAAAGGCCCTCTGTATAATCGTGGCTGGAGTCCCTTCTCTTGAAGTTCGCCTTGCAATTGCATGCTGTTGTTGCCCTATTAGTAACTGTGTGGTGCGTGTATTGTATCCAAGAATGGTATTCTTACCGGATCTTCACAGTCTCGAAGGGATGAGTTGCAGTTACAGCTCCGCACGCTGCTATTCCACCGGAGACGAAAGCTCTAGACTTTGATGTCAATATATGGGATAATAGAGAAAACCTTAGAGGCTCACCCTAATGTCGTAGACATTTTGCTATACTCCCTACTCCTACCACTCGCGATTGCTGCACCAAATTGGAGACGTTCAAGTCAAGCTACCATGTGTTTGTTTTCTTTCGAAATGTGTGGATACTTTTTCAAATATAAAAAGGGGAAGAAGAAACACCAAGGAGTTGGGATGTAATACAAGTTTTTGTAACTAAGGCTGGTTGTGTTATACGAAATTCTTGTGCAAAGTGTAGCAAGAGGCCGACCCTCGGAGCTGGCTGCAAGTCACTATGAGCGAAATTCACCTTGAATCTCGGAGCAGCGCGGAGATGGTGGGGGCGGACCCGGTAAAGAGATTCATATCCGAGTCACGTGTAGATAAACATGAAAGAAGTCTTTCGAACTTGCCATGGGTATTTTTGTTGAACAGGGAATCTAAATCAAGACCAATGCATGTTCTTCCTCTTGCTAAAATTTGGGACTTTGAAAACACCTCTCTCTGAAGTTTATATTACATGTTACAGTGGAAAGATTGTAGAAGAGATCAGCAAGCAACATGTCTTCTACACCTATGGTGATTGACTCTCCATTAGGAGCAAATGGGAATTCCATACTGAAAAATGGAGTTTCGACCGTTCCATCGACTGCCAAACTCACGGAGATGATCTCTCTGTACACTCCAGTCAAGGTAAGTTGAATTCAGTAATGCATGAGCAATTACTGACGCATCAAGCTTTTCCGTCATTCTCCGACACCGTTAGACAAGGGTCAAACTCCCCCAAGTATAATTTCATACAATCTATCAATTTCAATGATCAATGGCAGTCAGCTTATCACATCAGAGACTGATAATACTATGCAAATTTATGATGTTCTCGATGGAAGGACACTCCAAGATGAATATAGTGCCAAGTATGGCTGCAACCATGCAATGTTTGGCCATGCGGAACATTGTATCATACATTCTAGTACTAAAAAAGATCGTGAGTTACAATTCGATCCTCAACTATAACAAACTAAATGGAAATATAGATAAAAACGTTATCTCTCTGCCCATGATAATCCTACATCCGTTATTTCGAGGGACCATGAACAAAATGTCACATGGTCTATCTCTTCATCCAGGACAGGACAATTTCATTTCTTGCTCTGAAGACAACACCCTCCGAATCTGGGACGCGGCTTCCAACAATCCTGTGGGTATCCTAAATCTTACTGGTGTTCATCTTGTGGCTTGGGATCCTTCCGGAATGTCTTTGCAACTGCTTCTCCTCTCGCCCAGTCCATTTTACTTTATGACTTCCGCAACTTCGACAAGGAACCATTTGCAACTTTCGATATATTACCATTCTGTCAAGAATTTTCTCCGCAGGCAATAGGAAGAGGATGGAACAAGTTAGCATTTCTACGATGGAAAACACTTATTACTAGGCACGACTGGCAATGGCCATTTCTTGTTGGATGCATTTGATGGACATCTAAAAGGCATTTTTGAGGAGAGATAGAGGTGGCGCAAGAAGACTTGGAGCAGGCGACCACAATCCGGACAATCTAGATCCATCTTCGAGTGACTATCTTCCACACCACTGCTGGAGACTGCTGCTTTACTCCGATGGAAGATACGTAATCAGTGGATCTCGAGGTAAAAACGTATTAGTATGGGATACGCTTGCGGCTACGGCAAACAGGGTACTCAACCCGCTGCATGAGTTGGAATATGCGGGCGAATCAGCAATTGTGGCTTTCAACCCTAAGTATAACCATTTTGCTACAGCAGACCAGGAAGTTTTGTTTTGGGTGCCGAATACCGATATGCTTTAATTTTTTCTTTTGGGTTGCGTGTTATTTGCGGCTAGCACTTTTTATATCGTATGCTAAATTGGCAATACCCAAGTGATGCATGGATAGGCGTCGGTGGGAATGGAGTCTAGGTTACATATCAATCGAAAGTAATCATAGATAATGGGCTCAAGGTTTTTATGGGCTGCATTCTTATTCTCATATACTTTATATATATTTTTGCTTTTTTTGGCTTATGACCATGCATTCGAAACATTGCAAATTTGAGGCTATAGTTGTCTATAAAAAGTCAGACGAGCTCTCAGCGATAATCGTCTTGATATCTAGTTAATAGCCAAGATATGGTTGCAGCAGAATGATCTTTACAACCATTCTTTAATTCATTCTCCTTCCCAAACCGCCTCAATCAAGCTCATTCTACATCCAACTGGTCTCTTCACACCCAAAAAGCGAAAGCCTTTGACTGCACCAAACAACTCGGCCCAATCACTCTCACCACGTTCTTGGGCATTTAGAATTGACAGCATGTTTATATCCATAGTTCTCATAGCTTTTTCGTCCAATCCTACTGAACCCTTTCCGGTTTGGGGGAGGCAGTAATCATTGATGAGAACTTTTGCGCCTTTCTTCAGTGCTGGTTTAAGTTGACATAGCATGTTGGTCGCATATTTATTGCTGTGGTTATGCATAACCCAGCGAAACATATATACATCTGCGTTTTTGATAGGTTGGGGATTGTGGAAACCATGGACCATATACTTGATTCTTGGTGAAATAGAGGCATCAAGTTCAGGTGCACTTGCGATTGTCTTCGATAGATCTTGGACGATGAAGTTGAGGTTTGAGAATTTCTTGGCCAATTCTATGCAGACAAAGCCATGAGATCCGCCAAGGTCTACGATGGTACCAGAGTAAGAGTCGATGGAAGCCCAATCATAATTTTCGACAAGGTGGGATATTTCGTAGCCTTCACCGCTGGTGAACGATTGCCATGGCTCCTCCGAAGCGTTTTGCACGAAGGGGGGACTTTCCAATGGTGATAAACAAATGTTCAATATCCATAGTTCCGTTGGCGAGGCAGAAGCCCGTCTGGGTGGGCTCAGAAGCTGAAGGGTATTGTGTGAAGGCCTCGATTGTTTTTTTCTGCACTCTAGAGGAACTTAATTTGAGATCGATCTTCGAAGGCAATGCAGCATTGTAAACACAAACTAGACTTGGAATATCAACGTACCGGCCAACATTCTTCTACACAAACGCCAACCCAGTCCATCATAGATTGATCTTCAGCTAACATCTTACTAGCAGTCGTATGTGAAACTATTTCTGGCTCGACTTCCTGAAAGATCCTATTTGACATAGCATGTCGCATGAATCTTCTTACGTTGATGACGTCTAGTCCAACCTTTTTGCGCAATCTCTTTGAAAGTCGCAGTGCCACCCAATGGAATTAACTTTGCTGTCCAAAGTTAGTCTGGGAGTCAACGGTCACTAGGGCTAGGTTCATACCAATATTGTAATGATATATTGCTTGAAGGGAGAGAACATTGTAGAACTGTAAGCTGTCAGTAAATTGTTGTTTTAAATTTATGGGACATATATATACATACATAGCCAACCACCTCAGTCCTTCCTCAGCTCCCGTAACGAGGTCGCCCAATTCCTTCGTAGCTATGATAATTTCTTCTCTAGACTTTCTCAAATCTTCAGGTAGCTTTGGAAAGGCCACCGCGGAAGTGACGTCGAAGCTTGGCTCTTCGATTCCATTGTCTTTCAAGTATGCACTGAGTTTCTCTGTCTCTCGAGTGATAGTCGCAGCTAACTTCCCAAGTGAAGAGGTTGGAGGTTCAGGCACAGGTGAGCTGTGGAGGGGGTGTGGTGGGTCGAAAAACTTGTGTAAAGCGCCACTTTCTGTAGTCAAAGATATCATACTCGGCAGTCTAGTTGACCAACTTGTAGTAAAGAGTCTTCTGCCCAAGTTCATGGCTGCTGTTTGAAATATGTTAATAGCCATGTCTGAGAAGAAAGAGGTAGAAAAGTCTCAATATTTTCCACTTCCACGTTTCTAAAGTGCCGTTGTATCGCATAAAGACCATTGCTCATCAAGACAATTTTGGCGAAGAATTTTCAAGATATATTCTTAACTCCATTACTACCTGAAAATTGCTTTGATAATTATCATCTTACGTTTCATACTTGGAGTGAAGGCTGAGAAAAGACATCAAATGAAGTTAGAAGGGATGCACAAAGCGGCCGCACATCACAAAATACAGCTAGAGCGGCAGGTAGGTGAATTTATCAGCTCGGCATCAACCAATATTAAACTCCAGGCGCAACTAAGGAAGGCTTGCTTCATTTTCATTGTTAAGATAATGTGAAGACGGAAGGTATCTGTTGTTTGCAAACATTACTATTGGTTTCGCCATATCGTCCCACTTTCCAAGAAAGAATCACATCGCTGAATATACCATTTTAATTTATTCCACCCACGCAACAAGCATACTGCTTTTGTATATCTTGCTTCAACCGACGTTATATATCGAAATTTGGTTATCTCTCCGCATCTACGCCTTACACATGAATCACCAAAGCTTCCACTCTCCAAGCCATGATTTTCCAACCACTCGAAGTCGCGGCCTTTTTTTCTGTATCCGTAACTCCAAATTCCCCCAATCTATCCGTCCTCAGCATGAAACCCGGAAATCTAGCCAACCATATTTCCAACATAGCTCTCCTCTCTGGATCCTTCACGCTGAAGACGTATTCTTGTATCTCTATCCTTTCATCCTTCGACATCCCTCTCTCCAACTCTTCTTGGAGCTTTATGATATTCCGTACCTCTATATCTTGCATATCTTGGTACTGTTGAATGACTTGGTTCCAGTGATGCTCGATGTGCTTTAGTCTTGGTTCTGAAGGGAGGCTGCTGAGATAAAGTGGGGGAAGCTTTCCAATTTGGCTTTGCTGGAACCATGCATGGGCGCAAGAGGAGAGGGCAGACATGTTTGATTCTCGAATTAGATAGCTGGGATTAGAATCGGTCACGCTCACAGCTTCATAAGGCAATTGTAAGCAACTATGTGTTATTTCTTGGGTGTGTGAGCACATAATTATGAGCGGGTTTTATAGAAGATCGCAGCATGATTCACTGCTTTTTGGAACGGAAGGGCATGATGGTATGTGGGTCCAAAATACTGATAATCGGTTTTTCATTGGGCCTCCTGCCGCTCTTGGAAGAATTCAATATTGTTGGGAATGTACTGAAATCAAGCGGCATCACCTTCACGAAGATCAGCAACCACAATATTCCAATCACTTTATTTACTGTGATCTAATAGTATTCGAGTGTTCGAGAGTAAATTCCCTGGTGCCGCTATTATACAGGATGAGATACTACGTGCCGTATGTTTTCTCCATGATGGATTGGTAACAAAACGTGAGCTGTGATCGCATTTTGTGCTGCGATAGGTGTATCCGGGGCCACGGAAGATAGTAATCATCACTTCGTACTATAGCTATATATTGCAAGGAAGACAGCAAGGAAAGCAAGAGTCATCGATAACGCCATTAAATACACTTCCTGAATGGCCATGGCATCAATAACTCAGCATACTTCTCTTTCTTGAATAATATTCCATACGAACCGAGAGAATTAATCTCAACTGTAAGTGAGAGCTTACAGTACTCTTGTGCATCGCCCTTCCACCTTGAGAATAATCAAGCTTTTCTATCACTTTTAGCTGGTATTTTGCTTGAGGTGAGAGATCAGCCATCATCGTAATAGAATAGTTGAAAACTAATTTGTAAGCTCTGGGGCTTGTTAACTTACGGGTTGGCACTCTCCTAGCCGTTCTAGGGTGACTATTGACTGAGGACCATCACAGTTGCATTGCCCATCTGACTCCATACAATTCAAAATTATTGCATTGCTGCTTACTGAGCTACGGCCCAGTCTTAACGTAGCCTATCACCTACGAAGTAGGTATATACTTCTGCATAACTTGTACCAAGATTATGGGTCTTGGCGAGGAATGCATCCTCTTATATATCAAAATATTGATATCAAACATGCTAGCTTTCCAGAAGAAACGGTTCGGAAAAGTTCATTCGAGGGCTTTGCATGTCATTCTGGCGATGTATGATGCAAGTGTTCGCTGTCAGTTCGGTTCTGATACATCTTTTGGGAGAGGAGTGGCGAAAAATATCTCTATTGGAGAATTTGCTAGTCTGATTGCATAAAATTACCACTACTAGTGTCGATTTCTGCGAGAGACTCTGCCAAAAAGATGCCCTCTTCAGGCAGCAAAATTTACTGGCATACAAAATCCCAGGACTTGTCAACTTGGTAATCTTGCGCAATGCATATATCGCGTGACTCTAGTGACCGCCAACGGTGTGTTTCCTGCTCTACGGAATTTTGAGAGCACGAATACAAATAGCTCACTGCATAGCTTCCAACCACTTGGGTTTCAGTCTGAATCAATATTCAAGTTTGAAAGGCTGTGAATCTTTGATAATAGCTCGACAGTTAGAGTATGTTTATTTTCGGTGGGATTCGATATACCTAGCTATAAGTACAAGCGAATCCTACGTATACGTATACCGAATATTAATGAGAACAGAATTTTGTGAGATCGAAGGCAGTGAAATATAAACACTGAGTCGACAAAACTACCCTCAAATGATCTGCAACACTGTAAACTAGCTATTTCCACAAAATTATGTAACAAACAATCCATTAAACAATGTATCCTCAACGTCTCGCGACATAGCGAGTGGCCTTGTAGTCGCAACGGTACAATATCGAATACTACATCAAGCACATGGCACGTGCTCGCCTCCCCTTAGCAATGGCCCATCTCAAGATTTCGGCGGTTAAATGCAGGCCAAATCACCGCGGGTAGTTTAACCCGGACATCACACTAGCTGGCGCTTACCCGAATGACTGGAATTCTTTCCCGCATGTCTCGGTAAACGTCGTGTTATCCCATATGAACCAACAATTCCATAAAAACAAGCAAGCCACCCATACCTTTAATCTGACATGGATTTTCAAAATAGCCCTAGTGCGTAAGAGTAAAATATATTACCGCCGCAACTATGCATATCTGCCTACTACGCTACCAATGAGCTGTGAGAATTAGAGGGAACATGTAGGTACAGCAATTCAGGGGTGGCTGAGCTGCAGCGGAAACCTGGAGAAAACCAACATCACTTTAAGTTGGAGTGAAATATTAATATGATCTCAAACATCCCTGGAAGGATTTATTTTCGTGTTGTTTCATCTATCTTTGTCAAATTTTTCTTAAGTGGAAATTTGATTGTTCTTTCCTTCCTGATATACATCTATTCACTTGTTATCGTTGCGAATGTCCATGTTAGTTCAGGCACCTTCGATGATTCACAAATTGTTATCCCTAGCAAGGCTTTGTTAGTCAGTCAAACGAATCAAATATAGGCCCGTCGTTTTCTCCACTGCCAACCAGAGAATACAAGAAAACATAACAGCAAGACACGTTAAAGACCGAATATTCAAAATGAAGATCCCAGACTTAGGAATAGTGTGCATAGCCTGCACGGCTACATTGATACAAGCGGAAATCTTTTCAAACTCCAATCTACTCTGTGGCAAGAAACTCAACATATGCAGAAGCAAAAAGATCAGCTGCGAGAGAAGATAAGATTACGAGGAGTAGAGTCAATAGTCACAGGAAAAGCGAAGTTAAAAAAGCTAGAAACAGAGCTTCAAGGAGAGTTAGTCATGAAGGTGGTCAAAAGAGGTTGAAGGGTCCTGTTGGAGGTGTGGAAAATGATGAGGAGTATTCGATAGCTGTGGGAGAAGGATGGGCTGATGATGGAAGAGCAAGATATGGGAGTGGAGTTCCGGAATGGGTAAGTTTTGGAATCCATAGAAATTTGAGGAAAATGTTAATCGAGGCACAGGATTGGAACGAACTTTTGTATGTTATCAATCTGGAAATCGGGAGCCCACCACAGAGTTCAAGAGTTCTCCTTTCCATTTCTGATAATGATATGTTCATACCATCAACTGATTGCACAAATACATGTCACTATCACCAACTCTACAATTCCTCCTTATCGAATACTCAAAAAGTTACTGATGCTCTTTTTGCTATGGATTACGCACGTTGCTCAGCATTTGGTATTCTAACCTCGGATACTGTTAATTTCGCTGGCCTCACAATCTCGCAAACGTTCGGCGCAATCGATAGCATAGGACGGTTCACTGATCCCGACTGGGGTAATTTAGAATGGGATGGTCTTCTCGGACTAGCCCCCTCATCCACACACTCTCCAAATTCAATTTTAAATCCCTTCCTCAACTTTCACTCTCAGAATCTCCTCCAAAACCTACTATTTACCCTCCTCCTTCCTCAAAACACCGATACGCCCGGCCTTCTTACCTTCGGTAGCATAAATCACAACCTCTATACCGGTCCCCTCAAATCACTCGCTCTTCTAAACCACGCCTCCGTCTCCAAGAACAATCCCGCTTCCCTCCCAGACCTCATAACAAACCGCTGGCAAGTCCCCTGCACATCTCTATCCATCTCGGGTACATCCTCCCCCTTCAATCTCCGACCCTACATTGCCCTCCTCGAAACTTCCTACCCCGGAATTGGTCTCCCCTCCTCTCTCGTCTTCTCCCTACATAACTATCTCGGTATGGAACATCACAGTCTTGATATCCCAGCCTCTATTCCCTGTTCACGTCGTAATACTTTACCCATCATAACTCTGCATCTTGGGGATCATGAATTTCCATTGACGGCATACGAATATACGTTGGAAGTGGAAAGAGAGGATATTGGGGGTCATAGATGTGTGTCATTATTTATTGAAGTGGAAGAGGAAGAGGAGGAGGGAGTAAAGAGTATCATATTGGGAAGCGGATTTTTGAGGAATTGGTTTGGGGTGTTTAATTTGGGGGAGAGGCAGGTAGCCTTTGGGAAGATAGCAGTGGTGCCAGAGAAGATGGAGGAAAGTGAGTAATTTTGGGGAGTTGAGGGTAGATATTAGGAGAGAGTGATGGGAGACGGATAGCAGGATTGAGAGGCTGGTGTTTGCGAATTGAAGGGTTAGGTATAGATTGTTGGGAGCGAAGTGCGGTGTTAAAAGCGAAGACTCCTTGGTTTCTTGGGATGTATTTAGAGCAACAATGTTGAATATATGATCTAAATTCGGTTATATGGTAATGAATACCTGTTGACCCAAAAAATACAGCTAAGCATACACTCATCGCGCTCTAAACAACATCTAAAAGCAATGACAAAAATGATAGGTTTCGCAAAAGAAAATAAGTAATATAAGAAGTGATTGGTTATTGCCGGTGACCTTTCAGTTGATTGGACTTAATGAGTATCTTTCTACTACCATACTATCATCTCATTCGATCGGAGTCTCGAGCACTTGGACTGGTCACTTGAACACTCGGCTAAACCCCTTCATCTCATATTTTCAATGTTGGGGTGCGTTTGAATATTAATCAATTACACTATCGTCTGAAGATATATCACCAACCCAGCATACCTATGATTACCAAGGTAGGTAGTTATAGATAAGCTCCATATGAATCTAATCATTGGTTAGTAATTCTTGTATACAAAATCTAATTGGTGATCTCAACATAATTGATGAAGTGATATGTCCACGCTAGTCTCTTTTCTCTCCATTAGATGACAGGTGACTTGAGATATATAGCTAGGCCGTACGAGTACATGATATTAGGTAAGTAGAGGGGTACCTTGAAGGGACTACTCGAGCATGGATATCAAGTAAGAGAGCTTGCAGGTGAATAGATCCGGATCTCTTCACGGGCTTCTAGATGTATCCAAACAACCAATTGCAATCAATCGAAGGGGGAGAAGGATTTCAAAGCAAGCGCAAGTGAATATGATGATCAAGGTATGATTTCATCATCTAAAATGAGGAAGTCTGTTGTCCGTATATCGATCCGTTTGGCTAACAGTCTATAAAGACAGTATTGTATGCTAGAAATTGGTTGCCTAGGTAGATAGCCTCGGATATGCAGCCTCACCAAAAAGGTCAGGCAAACACTTTTCCGGTAATTAGACTCCTCGTACAGGAAGGGAAGGTTGAAAAGATCACGAACATTGAACATCGAACATGGAACATTGACCATTGTCCATTGTCCATTGATCATCAAACATCAAAAATCTTCATGGAAATCTTATTCATGACAACTATTCTTCTCCAACTTTACAATCTCCTTCAAGATTCGAGATATTTTTTAGATCTACCAATACACGAAATGGTATCTCAATCTTTTCAACAACTAGAAGCATTCAAGTCAAAATAAGTTATTGAATCTTTCTTCTCCTTTCATTTAGTATTATTCACTTCCCTGCCCAAGGTTAGGAAGGTAGCTACCGGCTACTTACTGTAGGCGCAAGCTCCTTGAAATTGACTACACACCCACCCACGCAACCGACCCTCTTTATCTCTTTATCTCGGAAAACGCGACGCAAGCCTAAACCGTAGGAAAGCGAAGAGCTTCGATCATTTATTTGACTAAGCTCACTCTTTTTGCTATTATCATGTCGGCGCCGGCGACGACTACAAATTCTACGAAGCAGGAGAAACAGAGTCAGACTAATAATGATGGTCAGTCTCCAACTGGTCAGCGCAATCCAAGGCGCAGAATGGTTAGTAGACGTTGAGACATTTTATTCAATGCCCATTGTCACACATAGCTTTGTCCCTGCAGACTAATAATCATGTAGGAGGAAATCATAAAAGAATTTACCAAGCCTGCATCCCATGGTAAGAGGTTTTATCTGCAGATCTTGTATCTAAGCTAATTCGATTGTAGTCGTCGTCGCAAAGTGAGATGTGATTTGGGAAGTGTCGATAATCCAAGTGATCCACCATGTGTACGATGTCGACGAGAAAGCAAAGAGTGTTATTTCTCAGCTACTAGGAGAAAGAGAAAGACTGGAGGTAGTAGAGATAATAGTACCGAGCCATACGAATTTGCCGATGACTATGTAACACGCAATGGTCGAAAGATGGTCTCTGGTTCCCCTCCCGCATCATATAGACAAACATCTATGGGAGCTCCTACCTCTGCTAGGTCAACGACTGGCGCATTTCCAGATAATGCACGAATGGATGCAGGACCTCCTCTTACCCCAGGTGGCTCTATCGGGAGAACCCAGCCTTTGCGAAGACCTAGATCTGATTCTCGTCCACAAGAAGAAAGGAATGAGAATGTAGAAAATCCGGAAGCGCAAGAAGTTATGAGGCAGGAGGTTTATGGTCCTCATGATGCTTTAGACCTTCTTTACAAGGCTGCCACTGATAGGTATGTTAATTCTTTCATCTTGGATAAACAGCATTTCATTGTCGTCTCGCATAATACGGCAGCCTTTTATGCTCGGATTGAAGGATATGCTTCTGGTTTCTTGCGTCTAGATAGACCTTTTTGATATGCTACCCTATTACAAAAAACAACACTAACGTCTTCTTAGTCCGGGCCACAAAAGACCAAGATTAGATAGCACCAACCAAGAATCTCCTAGAATTGGACATAGAGCACAGTCTGCCTCGCGGAATTATCAAGGTCCTGCGCCCCAGCATACCTCATTCCCCATTAGCCACATGAGACACACAACTACACAGCCCGAAGCTTCAATTGATCCTACTCTATCATCTGGTAATACTGCTCCTGTGGAGAGAGATCATGATCTAGGATGTCAGGATGCAATTAAAGCTTGGTCAAGGTTTAGGTTTGTTCGTGCAGGGTGGTTCACTGCAGTGGAAGCTATTCAATACATTACTTAGTAAGTTTTTCCTACTTTTGAACCAAATCCCAGTGCTAACTATTAGATTAGCTACTACGAGTTCTTGTCACCATTAACTCCCATCTCTCCTCCCACCTTCAAGGAACCATGCACCCATCCTATGCTCCTGACTGAAGAACCAATTCTCACTGTAACATTATTGACAATTTCGAGCCGATATATGAAGATAACTGGCGCTGGAGGACACTGTAGATCGCACGCGATTCATGAGCAGCTTTGGACTTACTTGAGAGGCATGATTGAGAGATGTCTTTGGGGCCAGGAAGCATTTGGAGGTGGATTTTGTGGTTCCGGGGCAGAGGCTTCTCTCACATCAAGCACTGCACCATGGAGAGGTCTTCGAAAAGGCAGTCTTCGAACTCTTGGCACAATTGAAAGCCTTATGGTCTTAACAGAGTGGCACCCTCGAGCTCTTCACTTCCCACCTGCAGAAGCAACCGATGAGCTTATGTTACCAATTCCTGACAAGGAAGACGCTTACACTACGGATGATGAAGGTGGACACCGTCTACCTGGCGGCGTTGGCGGAAGAAGAATTGAAGGCTGGTTGGAACCTGCTTGGAGGAGCGACCGAATGTGTTGGATGTTATTGAGTACCGCCATGGGTCTAGGCTATGAACTTGGCGTTTTCGATGACATTGACGAATTTTTGGCTGACGGTGGCGAGTTGACACGTCCAGAATACAATGAAGAGTCATACCGTTTGAGAGCTGCGAGAATCAAACGGCTATTGTTAATCTATGTCACACAATTAGCAGGACGCTTGGGTTGGACCAACATGGTTCCCGAAAATCTTCGGAAAACAGATCCGGCCTTTGCGCCACGAAAACGCAGGCAATCTATCGATGATAAAACCCCCGAAACCAACACAACCGCTGCTACAAATTTTAATTATATTCCCGATTTAGAATTGGACGATCAAATTATACATTGCTGGGCCGGAATCAGTAACGCCATGCGCATCGGAAATGAGAGAATCTTTAAATCTAGGCAATATACGACAAAAATTATTCAAGACGGCAGCTACACAGATCTTTTGAAAGACTTTCAGCCAATGTTAAGCTCATGGAAACGCGAATTCGACAGATTTGGTTTGCCCCTATATATTCGACATATTTTGACTATAGAGTATGAATATGTCAGAATATACATCAATTCTCTCTCCTTGCAGGCTGTTGTCGAGAGATGCACAAGCAATGCAACCAATCGAACAAATGCTGCCAATGACTTGGGTTTACCATTAAGAAGTGCCATGTCCCCTGAAACCCAAAATTTCTTTGGAAAGCTACCTTTAGCAAGACTTGGCGGTTTTGGAACCACAGACCAGGGCTATGTGAGGGAAGTCGTTGAAGGATGTCGTAACCTTTTACGTACCGTTGTAGAGGGGCTCCTACCGAATGATTACCTTAAGCACGCTCCTGTTCGAACGTACTTCAGAATCATCAGTGGTGCCATGTTCTTGTTGAAAACATTCGCATTAGGAGCATCCAAGCATGATGTGGAGATCAGTATCAGCCTCATGGATTCTGCTGTTGATGCACTTCGAAATTGTGTCGTCGATGATGTCCATCTCGGTATCCGCTTTGCGGACTTATTAGAGACGTTGACATCCCGACTTCGCAGTCGCTTCATCAGCGCGCCCGAAGCTCCTCCCCCTGCAGGAGAAGCTGCGAGCAGAACTCGTACTCCAGGGTTGCCTCAGGAATCGGACCCGAAGAGACAGAGACGGGACCCGGCTGATCCGGTTGGAGATTGGAACAATGGCTTGCCAAACCACGATGTGCCTAATGCTCCCGGTGAGTTCAATACACCATCACCCTTTTCTCGACCCCCCGACTCTAACCACCCAATTCCTACAGACCTCAACCTCTCAGCCACCCCCTACGATCTCAATCAAGGCGATTTCTACGCCGGAACCCACTACCCTGCTGCCTCTGGCGGCCCTTCCTTCAACGGCGATTCCTCGATTCACTCAATCTTTGGCATACCAGGCTCTAGCAATAATGATTGGGGCAACAATAACACTGATGATGAAATGTGGTACTTACCTCCAGGATCCGCCTTCTACCAAGATCTCAATAATCAGGTTAATATTACGCAGACGGCGGATGGGGTCAACGTGGGTGGTATGGACTTGTTGGATTACATGGCGTTAGATAATGCGTTTCCGGGGGACGGGCCAGGCTTGCATTGATTGATGTGGGGAGGGTATTGTAGGATGGCTTGTGGACGGGAGTCTTTTTTTTTTGTTTTTTTTTTCAGAGCAATAAATGATACCAAGGGATGTGGTGTGTGGAAGGTTTCTGGGAGTTTAGCTTTTGCTTCATCATACCTTTGGATGGCTAGGTATGCAGGTTTTTGGTTTCTTGGGGACAATGGTGATGAATGGTTACACGAATGGTTATGGTGTCAGATTTATTAAACTTTGGTTTCGGGATATAGCCATGAGATTACGAATGATCCTCCTTCAAGATAGGGAGGCATGTTAGAAGTGCTGAGGGTGTTCCCAACAGAAAAAAAATGATATTGATATCTTCTTCACGTACATGGCAAGCCACGTATCGCAATGAAAATAAGTATCCGTGGAGACGGGTGTGAATTGTTGTATTCAAGCTTGGGGATTCCCTACATCTTCAATTTGTTAGCGATGATTACGCAATGAGGAAACAACATGTGTAATATGGACAGAGAGAAATTTCAGATCTAAAGCCTAGTCATAGGCAGTTTCATCAATTACCAACGTGTGGATATGTCGACCGTCGTGATAAATTGTTCATCATATAAGGAGTGATAATGGCAAAAGTACAAGTAGTAAAACATACCTTGAAGTGTATAGCTCATGGTAAGGGAACACCACGCAGCAATATGATGAGAAATGAAATCAAGTCAAGTTGAAGTCATGGATCTGAATGATAATCGTTAGTGATGGTCATGAAACAATACAAATACTTGATAATAACATGAGCATATTCAGTCAAGATAGGCTCGTCACAACCCGAAGGCTTGGACATATGCTTGTCATTTGTCGATCGATGTCATCAGAATGCTCGACGCCTGTCGGGAATATTCATAGAAAAAAGAGTTTTCTTACCAAAATGAACTTCAATTCAGAGCACCAGTCGGAATAAATGAGCATTGCGACGCTTCATAACATCTGCAAGCTTGATATTAGCACATGCCTTGACTCAATAAACATTACAGAAGATGATTTCGTCAAAATTCAGAAGGCATGAATGGTTTAATTTTGATGTTGTCAACATGGAAAACTCCAATCAGACTCGTCATCTAAAAATGCTCATCATAAAAGGTGAAGCGTAAAAGATCAAAAGGTTATTTACCTGAAGCGCGGATCGTCATCCAACCATATGAAAAAAATATTGTCCCGTCATCAATGAAGACCAGGGACCAGGCACAATTACTCAAGACATCTTCATAATCTATTCTCCAAAATCAGAATTCATATATCAAACATGTGTACAACAAATGTTGACAAGATGATTGAAATCAGTGGGCGAGGTTTTCTAGGCCTGCCGCAAAATGGCATATCCATCAAGACCAGAACCTTTTTGGAACTGTCGGAGCCCAGTGCCATTCATCATTTTGTGCCGTTGTGCAGCGTTGAAAGAGATTAGAGTTGAATCGTACCTCTTGATCAGTTGGCTCATCTAATCTAAGAATAATCAGCATCAACTCAAGGAAGATAAATCATTTATTGGAGTTAAATTGGAGAATTTGCTCAGTTACAGCCTTTTTTATCGTCAAAAGCCCGAAGACTTCAGTCGGTAATTTCCAGCGTGCAAAGCACAAACTGATCATCATCACAAATTTTGTGTTCGGGGAAGAAAGACAGATGGGGGAGGGAAGCTTACAATTTTATTGATGAGCCGGAACGAGCCCATAAAGGATTTTATAGCAATTGCTCAAGGCCTTTGTAAGACATCTATCTAAATTGTTAGCATTTGATCGAAATCAACAAGATGCTGAAATGAGTAAAATTGTGATCCAATATCAGACTGACGTGTTACAAAAGTTTCATGTCCCGTAGGATCAAAGACTCTAGTTTGCGGTTGTTGTTTTGTCATCACATAGTGAAGGAAAATGGAGGAACACATGTATGCGCTTACCATTGATGATGAATTGGATTGGATTGAAGTTGATTCAACCCAATTCATACTGCCCAAAGCAGAGTTAAGTTGGTTGTTGTGGTGGTGGTGTTGAGAAGTAAGAATTTAATAATTGACAGAAGATGCAGAGTTTTGTAGCTCAAATTTTTTCTGCATGTGCGCTAAACTAGTTTAAACTTTAGCGCAAAATTCTTATCAGCCTGAGGCTTCAACATTGTGGCCTCGATTTGTTGCACGTGCTTATCATATTCTGCCATCATCCACCGTGTTCACCCATCTCCAACTAACGCCGAAAGCCATTCCCATCTCACCGACAGAAAGATGAAAATCACGATTAGTCATTTCATGACTGGCATCCTATTTTACTTTGTACAATCCTCTCCTTTCTCATGGAAAAACATTCTTGCGAACGGAAAAGAATGTGATATATCCGCCCGAAAAGGCCGATTTTGCCCGTATGAATGCAGAATAGAATCCAGACCAGTATTGGATTACCAAGAATGTTACCGAGAAATAAAGAAATGATGTTACCAACCATAGGGATTGTGTTTGTTTCTCACCCAACCGGAAAATCATCGTTAATTATACGCATCTTAGATACCCAGGACCATTTACTTTTCCGTGTTTATACTTTTATGACATCCATTTTCTCCGACCCCTTTAGCGCGGGGCAATAGATGAACAAAGCAAATCCAGCACGGGACCTGAGTGCGGGGCTTTTGTGGGGTGGGAGCTTTCACGGGAAGTTGGGTAGGGTAGGGTAGGAGTTCCAATTTACAACCGAGCTTTTGATGAAAGAGGAGCTGAGTAAGTGGAATACTGGAGATGTCTGGTTTGCTCAATATTGTTCAGTATGTAGCAGGTAGCAGGTAGGAGGTAGGAAGTAGGAGCTGGGAGCTGGGAGCTGGGAGCTGGGAGCTGGGAGGTAGTCGATACCTATCTAGTCGAGGGAATCTCAAGAGAGTCAATCAGTCAGTCAATTAGTCAATCAGTCAGTCAATTAGTCAATCAGTCAGTCAATTAGTCAATCAGTCAGTCAATTAGTCAATCAGTCAATCAGCCAGTCAATCAGCCATCCAGCCAGTCAATCAGTCAATCAGTCAAACTCATCTTGGTGATCAGCTCAACTCCTTTTTTCCCAGCTTGACAATACTGTATAATAATGGAGCGAGCATATGGGAAGTTTGTCGATCCAATTCCCATCGTGATCTAGCAAGGTATGTCCAATCAGTCAAAAGCTACCTAGTAGGTCGGTGGGTATACTTACTAGGTAGGCTGGTGTACGGAGTAGATAGTCTGGTACTGGCCATGGTAGGCAAATAGATAAGGAGGGTAGGTAGGTACAGGGCAGGGCAGACTTGAGAGCTGTGATATCAGAATCAAAAAAAAGGAAAGTTCGATATTTGTTACTTGTCACTTATTACTTATTTCCCCTTTCTTCCCTTTCCCTTTCCCTTTCCCTTTGTCTTTCTCTTCTCTTCTCTTCTCCTCTCCTCTCTTTCTTCTTGTCATTCCTCCTCCTGTCTTTTCACTCTCTTCTCCCTTTTCCCCACGTTTAAATCAAACCTATCCATCGGCCTTGTCATCAGCCAAAAGACTGTTTCCGGAGTTCATTCCCGTGTAGACCCGAGGTCCAAAATTAAACCCCAACTCAACAAACCACATACATTTGATACCCCTCAAACAGCATTTCCTACTTTTGTCATTCACCAATTCAAAAGATAACTTCTCAATAACTTTAAAATGTCTCACGGCGGTGATCAAGGCTCAACCGAGCGTATCAACACAGATATTGTTACTCTCACTAGGTTTCTCACCGAAGAGCAAGCAAAAATTAAGGAAGCAACTGGAGATTTCACGTATGCTATTGATACCATGCAACTTTTGAAAATTTTAGAATTCTAACAAGAAATAGACTTCTCTGTCATGCCCTCCAATTCTCCTTCAAATCGATAGCGTATTACATTCGTCGCGCCACGCTCATCAACTTAACCGGGCTCGCAGGTTCCAGCAACATCACTGGCGATGACCAAAAGAAACTCGACGTAATTGGCAATGATCTCTTTATTTCTGCTATGAGATCCTCAGGGAAATGCGCCGTCCTCGTCTCGGAAGAAGAAGAAGAAGCAATTTTCTTCCCAGAAGCTAAAGGTGCCCACTATGCCGTAGCATGCGATCCCATTGACGGCTCCTCGAACCTTGACGCTGGTGTCTCTGTCGGCACTATCTTCGGAATTCATAAACTCGCAGAAGGCTCCACAGGTACCAAGGAAGATCTCCTCAAACCCGGTACCGAACTCATCGCTGCCGGTTTCACCATGTACGGTGCTTCAGCCCAACTAGTTATTACAATGAAGGGAGGCGGTGTCAATGGTTTCACAATGGATAACGCTTTGGGAGAATTTATCCTTACACATCCCAATATGAAGTTACCTAGAAAAAGATCCATCTACTCGGTCAATGAGGGAAATTCCCTCTACTGGGAAGATTCCACCAAAAACTACTTCAACTCGTTAAAATACCCTGAAGGCGAAAACGGAAAGCCTTATAGCGCGAGATATATTGGAAGCATGGTGGCAGATGCTTATAGAACATTGTTGTATGGAGGTGTCTTTGCCTACCCAGCGGACAAGAAGAGTCCAAAGGGAAAGTTGAGAATTCTGTACGAGTGTGCGCCTATGGCTATGGTTTTTGAAAATGGTATGTCTTTCTCATTTTTGCCCCTTCGTATTCTTGTCTTGTCAATTCATATCCTTCGATCTTTATCTCTACATAGATATAACTAACATGATATTGTTCAGCCGGCGGCCAAGCACTTAACAGCAGAATGGAAAGAATGATGGATGTCGTACCAGAGAGTATCCATGATAAATCAGGTATCTTCATGGGTAGTTGGGATGAAATAGAGAAGGTTAAGTCATTTCATAAGTGAGGGATCAAACGTTATTCAGAAATGATGAACTTGATGAATAGCATTGGGTATTGAGGATACTAGGTTAAGGATTTAGATAGCGAATATTATTGGGTTATCGGCCTGAAATTTCAATAATTAAGTTCTTTCTATAATGATGAGCTTGGGAGTGGGAGTGGGAGTGTGAGTATGAGTAAGAAATAAGACGCCAGAATTCTGGTGCAGAAAATGAAACGGGGGACTGTATAATATCCTTTCACCCTACCCATCTGTTGTAATACTACCAAAATCCCCAATCCATCTCCTTTCCTCTATTAATCTCATGACTCATCCCCTCTTCCTCTCCATCCACCATCCACAAAACAAAGCTACACTCTTGAAAAAAAGAACATCATGATACCACCGGCTGTCTTATTCCTTCCTATGTAAGGAGGGGGGGGATCTTTTAAGTTATGTATTGTATTTTATATTGTGTATTGTGTGATTTGATTTGATTTGCTTTAGGGCTATGGTTTATGGGAGTCTGGGATGTTGCGTGTGTTCTTGGGGTGAGGATGGGAAGGGAAGGGATGGGAAGGGGGAAGGGATGGGAAGGGAAGGGATGGGAAGGGATGGGATGGAAGGAAGAGAAAGATATACATAAGCATCCATCTTCCCGCATCCCACGATTTCCCTAGCTACAGCCAATCCAAAGCCCTCTCACAAGCAATACTAACACGATACACACAAGGGACAAAATCCGCAAGACTCGTATAAGCGATCAGCAACCGAGATTCCTCCGGGACTGCCCTCCGCATCTGGAAGTTCATAGCTCCGTATCGTACAATGTCCGCTTTGAAATGTAGCGCCCTCTACGGCAAGAGGGAAGGTTTCGGGAATCTTCAGATTTATCTATGGTGAGAGATTTGAAACGCTCGGAGGGATTCAAGAGAATGGATGGGGATGCGGGCCAAGTGGGTCTTGAGATTGGGGGAATAGTTGGATACTGTGCAGATGATTGCTGTGTGTTTGATATTGGGTTTTCTTGTATTTTACGCCGAAATAGATGTTAGAATCTTAGGCGTGTGACTTTAGTGAATGTGTTGTTTTTTACTGCGGTTGTGAGTTTATGGAATTCATTGCTGTTGCAAACCATGTTTCTCGCCATCTATGCCGAGAAGGTTTCTTCCTTCCTGCGGGGGCTGAGATGGACTGATTCGCAGTATATCAACCCTACAATCGAATAGAAGCTAGGCTCTCAATTTTCGTCGTCGTTCTTGGCTTGTGCATCGCCCGTGGGAAATATAAATCTAGTGGCTTTTAAAGAAAGCTTATCTATTTGAAATAGAAGGTTCTGAACCTTCGACAGACCTATAGTGCTGTTAGGATCGAGCATGGATTTAAGGAAAATGGTGCTTCTGAAGCGACATTCATTTTCACTAGCCCAAACTCTCGCTTCACGATAAAATCATTTCCTCGCATGAAACCCAGACGCAGAGTTTTTGGCCCAGATGCACTGATGCTGAGCCTCAATATGTTGAGTTGAAACTCCTTTGGAAGCCCAAGAAAGTAAGTGAACGTCGAGGGTGGAGCCTATGCCATATTTGAAGACTGTATGAGACCAACAGTCTGCAGTCCGCGTTGAGATTCTTCAATATTCGAATGGCATTGAAGCCTGAGGGCGCGAGAGCTGGATGCTGAAAGGATGTACAGCCGGTCAGTGGAAGACTGATTGCAGCCAGGAAGATCCAGTAGAATCGATAATTATAGGGCCATTAGTAGTGAAAGGAAATCTGATTCCAATAATGTATTTAGAAAGATGATAGGATAGGAGTTATAGATTGGAAAGTATAGAAGAGATAGAGATTGGGAGTTTGTAGTAGAAAGTGTTAAAAGCGCATTTTATATAAATAAGAATATAGAGATATTCCAACTACAGTTATACGATGCGAATCAACCAATTCATGACAAAAGTCCTGGACATTCATCCGAACAAGAAGAATGAATCTTGTCGGAGGACAAGGACCGTCTTATACCCGCGTAAACGAATCAAAAGATCCCGGTGTCGAAAATTTATCAGACGACTGAACCGAATCATCTCTCACATTGAGAAATAGAATCTTGCTTCTGAGCGCGCAAGCATTCCATGGATTTATCATAGTACAGTTCAACTGCTGGGGTAGACATATCCGCATCAAAATGCGTATCCAACAAAATTAAATCAATACCCGGCACACTAAGATTATTGAAGTTTTCAACGCGTGAATCAAAAGTCCACAGCATGAGCTTTTGGTGTCTATATCCGCTTAGAACCGCACGGTGGGATGCTCCAGATTCGCAAAGCAGTTGCGCATATTCAACAGCGATTCCTCTGTATCGCACGAAGCAGCGCTAAGGGTCAAGCGCTTAACGTACCAGAACATGGCTGGAAAGCCGTTATGACAAAAGCCGGAATAGATACTAAACTCCCTCATGGGATAAACATCATAAATATCATGGTGTAGAGTTCCTCGCTGAGGTGCAATGTGCCAATACTAGGATCAAAAAGGAATATTGGCTCCATAAGCTCCTTACGCCGAATAATGCGCGGCTCTGGGCCTTGATGCGTGACCTGACGTCTGGGGATCTCCAATATACTAAAATCGATCATACTATTTTCATCAGGTTTGGCTTCTACTAACATTTTCGATTTCAATAACCCGTTTCTCTCATTTCTCGACAGACGTTAAAAGGAGCAGGTCACTCATTCAAGGCTTTGGCTCTGCGGTACCTAATACTACATCGCCCGAGATGAAGTATCCGTGGCTCTGTTATAATAGCAAATTCAAAAATTGACAGTAAAACCTCAGTAGGTAAAGAAACATGACTGTTAAGAGAAGCTCTGTGACATTTACGTGCGGTGTTTCGAGGCGATAGTTGGGTGGTAGTAGTAGTAGACTGCTTTATAATCATTGGGTCTCGACTCGCCATCACGACAATCTTAAATGATACTTTGAACTAGGTGAGGATTTTTGATACTAAAATAGGAACTGCGAGAAGAATGTTGGTAGATTGAGATCTCAAAGCATAACAGTAGGCGTAGCGTCCCTACGGTGGGATTGGGGATGCTTTCCAATGTAGAATGACACCTATTATAAAACTGGCACTACTCAAGTCAAGCTAGACGAATATCGCTATATTCCAGTTAAGATTACTCGAACTAGACTAACTACTACTCGATAGTAATTCCTTTATCCTGTCATAGATTTTAACAAGTCTCACTGTAAAGACGAGTATTTTGCGCCGATTATAGCATTTACTAACTGATCAATTGATTGGTGGTTATTATGGACATGTTTGAAGATTTTGATATCAAGATTCTCAGCTTTTTACTATTTCGAACCGTCTGAATTACCCTCTTGAGTAAGGTGCATACGACGAGAATTAAACATCTGCCAATAGGTGGAATGAGTTTCCTTGATTAAACAAGACCATGGTACTTTTGAACGTATGATCTGGCATAAAACACACAACAATAAGAGTACTAACGCTGGTTGCACCCTAGGAAATGTTGACTGTTTTTATTATTGATTTCGGCTTGCCCTGCTAGCTCATTCATCATTTTTTATCTCAAGATCCCAAACTCCTTCGCTATATATCTACACTGCAATAGTACACACTTTCACGGGTGGATTAAGAAAAGATATCCTATGCAAGTTTTTGCCCCCAGTGCCTCTCATAACTGGCTAGCGCTTCGTAGAAATCCGATAGCTCGTCGGCACTCGAACTCTCAATCGTCGCAAATTGGTTCGTCCTCATCCAGGTAACATTTTCAACGTCTAGCTCTTCCACCACCCCCTCCACCTCTACCTCGACTCCTACTTCGACTCCTGTCATCATAGCTACTATAGCTACTGTAACTGGGACTTCTTCGCCTTCTCCCATCTCTACTTCCATCCCTTTCCCTGCCACCCCTACCTCCCCGACCTCCAAAACCGTCTCTCCTATCTCTTCCCCTATCTCTCCTCGGTGGTGATCTCGAACGTGATCGGCTACTTAGGCTCATGCTTCTCGTCCTATGTCTCCGGGGGCTCCTCGACCTCTCTCGATCTCTCTCGCCAGGCCTATAAGTATCGCCACCTCTCTCTCTTTCCCTATCTAACATTCTTCCACCTCCCATTCCACCACCACCTCTAGAGTCGAAACCGCCGCGTGAGCTCCTACCACTACCAAGCGGAATTCTTGGGTCAATATTTACTCCACGGCGGGCCATGGGTGGCTGCGGACTGAACTTGCGGCGGGGTAGAACGATTGATACGTTTATGATAGCGCCATCTAGCTGCGATTCGTGCATATGAGCTATGGCTGATTCGGCAGATGCTGCAGAAACGTAGAAGAATATAGGCGGTACCACGGTTAGTGTTAACTTGAATGATTATTAGTCGATAGGTTCGTTGTAATTAAGCAGGCTATATTATGAAGCTTGAATGGTATGAAGAATTGGGAAAGGAAAACTTACAACTTCTGTTCATAGGAACATCTAAATCTTTGATTTCGCCATAAGTACCGAAGATCTCTCGAAGGTGATCTTCAGTCACATTTTTGGTGAGTTTTTCGATTACCACCTTCCAAGAATAATCGATTAGCGCCTACATATCCAAACCCGACTGTTTAAGATCCCAATTTAAGAAACCATGAAAAAGAAAGTAAGCACACCTTAGTACTCCTCGCACTAGCCCCCGTACTCTCACTCCTCTCTCGAGTTCTGCTTCGACTCCTACTACGTCCCCTAGGACTTAAACTCCTCTCTCGACTCTCACTCCTATATCTCCCCCCTCCGTTTCTCGCAGTGCCAACTGCGCTTCCTCTACTGCGAGTCCTACTTCTGACTCCAGATCTCGATCTCGATCTAGAACGGGGAGAAATCGAACGGCGCAGAGAACGGCTGCGCGAACGAGTGTAGCGTGATGCACTAGAATATGGTGTTCTTGAACGGGAGCGTACGCGGGAGCGACCACGGGGTGCGGGTGAGGGTGTTCGTGATGGCATTGTGTTGATAGTTTATGGTGATGTCAATAGAAAGAGGGGGTAAGATTGATGGATTGATTGCGATGGGGTGTCGCGTCGTGGAATTATTTTGCGCGATGCTGGACCGTGCACTGGTGATCATTTGAAAGTGTTACGCACAGGCCATTTCAGCTCCCGGTGAGCTTCTAACCCAAGAATTATCTGTGCAGTGAGTTCGAATTCATTCACTGTTCTCTTGTGAATGTTGGCCCATTCAGAATCTCTACCAAGGCAATATTCATCTCATTATCGAAGATAAAGAACTCAACTTCATTACAGTCTCACTGGCGGGTATATATTTGACCTCCTTAATTTTAAGCCGACATCTTCATGAATGACAGGCGCTGGATGCCTAGACTATCTTGATATTCTTATGGAGAGTAGACGTCAGCTCCGGGGTGTGACTTCAATGATCTAGATCATGTTTCCAGGCTTTGAAAAATAGTATCTCAGGTCTATCATTCTCTAAAGTTACCATGCTCGTACAAAGTTGTCGTGGGAGCTAGGTCTCAGACACATGATTGTATTCCTGACTGGGTATCGACTTCATGAAATCTCGTGTAATGCTACAGTGTCATTATTGATGTCTCTAAGAAGACACTTCTTTGCTCCTAGTCTTTCATATTCTACTTCTAGCTCTGCAGCATGTTGTAAGAACTGGAAGCGACATGCATATCGATATCTGTAAATTTAGCAACTTCGTGGTGGCCCCATGCAACTTCGAAAATCAATCCGATGATCATCAGATGACTTGGAAATATGCCTATCTCTTAAATCAAGTATGAGAATCGAATCGAGATAGCTGTTGCGGTGGTTTAATGTTGCTTCTTCATCATACATACTAAGTGAAATTTTAACGTCTTCACGATATAATATCTTTAATCAAGATCTAATTAGCAAAAACCCCCAAGAACAACACAACACGTCTAGCCTTGCATCTAAGCGACGATATCATACACGGTATCTAGAACCTGACTTATAGAGAAGGATCTGATAAAAATGCGTGGATTGAATTGTGCGAGGATTGTTTTTCTTTGGTGTTGCATGGCAATAGCTGATATTAGAATTATCACTTGCTATTACTACTATGTGCTTGTGCTATTTCTGTTTACTCATGGCAATGCTTCGTATCTCGTGAGTAGGCGCGATTGAGCAAGTATTTTGGTATTCATACTTGTTTATACCTAGAAAGTGGTAGGGTAGGTATGTACTTGATTTAGTATTGTTTTGATCTTCGAGACGAGCATGTGATGCCCTGAAAAAATCGTCAGATGTTAATCGAGGTTACGAGATTTGCAGATGCGAAGTCTAGCCACCCAGAAGAGTTTTGGGTCAATTTTGAAGGGAATACTCTGTAGATGAGACTTCTCAGATGCTAGGTCAATAGATTGAGCTCGCAAAGCCCATGTATAATCCATCTGCCCCCGATGGCATACCCAGGTGACTGTTAATCCCCTGTAAAAAAATATTGCCACAACTCAAAAAGGCCATCAAACTTGAGTAACCTCATCCCTCCTAATCCCAAAGAAATAATTTCCCACCTTCTCACTTCCCGGCACTACCTTCCACCCCAACCCCGGTACATAAACCACCCCTCACAATCGGACTATTCCAACCCCTCTCCCTCAAAAAATGTCCCCTCAACTCTTCCTCATTGATATACTGATGCCAATCATGCGTTCCCCTCGGTACAATCCCAATTATATCCTCCGCCACAACCTTTGTCGTCAACCAACTAGTCCACGTCCTCGCCATGGTACTCATAATGATCCAGCCCCCCGGCTTCACAAACGGCGTACATTTATCCAGGAACGATGACGGATATGTAATATGTTCAATAACCTCAAACAAGGATAACACATCATACTGTTCCTCTATCGTTTTCGGCACAGGCAACCCTTCGATCGAAGTATTCAAGTACTTCAATTTTCCTGCCAACCCCGGATCTTTCCTCGCGTGTCCCTTTGCAACATCTAATACCACAGGCGAAGGATCAATAGCCGTGACCGACCCCGTACTCCCCAACCTCGCCGCACTCTCTGCAAAGATACCCCCTCCACACCCTACATCCAAATACTTCAGTCCCGAAGCTGCAGGTGGTATGGGTTGTGAGGCATGACAAGTACGAATAAAATCATGACGTAACGGATTCATCAAATGTAGTAATCTGGAAGAGCCATGCGGATCCCACCATGTCGAAGCCAGCGCATTGAAGTGGGAGACTTCATTTGGATTTACCGATGACTTTGATGGGGACGTGGTAGATTGACAACGGAATTGGTTCTGAATATATCGAGGGGCAGTTCGGAGAAGGAGGTTGATATTTCGGAGGGATGTCGGACGTAGTGGCGTGGAGATTGAGAGGGACATTTGGAGATACTCTTTATAAGTTATTTGTCTTATGTACGGAGTATGAGCTCTCTTCTTTCTCTTGGCAAGCCCAAACTTTCTTTACCAATTGAATGATTGATTGATTACACAGTCAACCAGTATTTGCCCTGGTACGTACGTATAATGTAATCAAGTTCAAGAAATCGATTCGTCGAGACTCCAATGCTCAGTAATTCCCAGATATGAGGTGGATGAATGAATGTATGGATGTGTAACTTTGATTCATTTGCTGACATAAAAATTAAATAAATTTTGTCAGCCTCGGTCAGCCGTTACTTATACTTTCCTGTATTACTGTACTTATTACTGTACTTATTACTTACTTACTCTATACATTTCCATATACTCCACATACCCCTGCACCGCACTGCAACTTCTTGATCCAACATCCTCCATTTCCCGGTGCCGAAGATCTTTTTTTTCATGTCCGTCTGAGGAAATCTTCGAAAGAGAACAGGTAAAAATGATTGTTTTGAATAGAACTACACTATCTATCACAAACATCTCCCACTATCGTTCGGAAGCGGGGCACTTTTATATATTCATCCCATCCCGTCCTATCTCATCTCATCTCATCCCATCCTCTTCTCTCCTCGCTCGCTCGCTCTCTCTCTCTTTCTTTCTCAAATTTCCCAAATTCCACATCAACAATATTCTTCACCAATACTCAAAATGCCTTCCCCAGATATAACCCACGAATTCGACACAATCGAAGACACCATAACAGCCTTCAGTAAGCCTCCTCCCATCCGCGCAACTCCGGATTCTCCCCCCCCTCCCCGCAAACCCAACTAATCCCCCCTTCCCCCCTCCCAGAAAACGGCGAATTCATCATAGTCCTCGACTCCGCCTCGCGGGAAAACGAAGGTGACCTAATAATAGCCGCCAGCGACATGACATCCGAAAAAATGGCCTTCATGGTCCGCCACACCTCAGGCATAATCTGCACGCCATCCCCGGCCCCCTATGCACGCACTTCCAACTCCCCAAATGGTCGACTCGAACGAAGACCCCAACCGCACCGCCTACACCGTCAGCATCGATGCCAACCACCCTCCACCACCACCGGCATCAGCGCACACGACCGCGCTCTCGCCTGTCGGACGCTCGCGGATCCGGAGGCCGGGCCGGAATCATTGAGGAGGCCGGGCCATGTGTTCCCGTTGAGGGCGAGGGAGGGGGGAGTGCGGGAGAGACCAGGACATACGGAGGCGGCGGAGTTTTGCAGTTTTGCAGCGGGGAAACCGCCGGTGGGGGTGATATGTGAGATTGTGGAGGATGGGGAGGAAGTCGCGGGAGAGGCGATTCGAAAGGAGCCGGGGATGTTGCGAAGAGATGGATGTTTGGCGTTTGGAAAGAAGTGGGGGGTTGAAGGTGTGTACGATTGAGGCTTTGGTAGAATATGTAGAAAGGAAGGAAGGGAAGTGGGTGAAGGGCGGGGGAGAGCGCAATGGGAATGTCGCTTGAGTCTAGGGGATTTTTCTTTTTGATGATGAAAGATATCACCAAACGTCGCAGGTGTGAAGAGCAGCCCGCACTGTATTGATGTGGAGGATGGAGGACGGAAGATGGCGTTGGATGGACGAGGGCGTTAGAGGGACGAGGGAGAGGCAGACAAATGGAGAAGATAAAACGGAGATGAGGGTTTATTAGATAGATGATAAGGAGTTCAACTGGTCCTCCCATGTAATTCTATATGGTTTGGTTGGGATATACATTAGATTCAATCGCCGCGAGGGGAAAAAGTAAAGAAAAAGTCTCAACACTGGATATCAACTTCATTTTTAAACGTCAGTCACCCTGTTACAAAATTGGTACTTCCTAAATTGGATTGTGTTGAACACCCTGTAGTGGAGGACTGGCTTTGCAAGCTACATGTCTCCTGATGCACTCGCTCACAGCCATACAAATGCCCAACAGCAGGGACGATAAGATAAGACCCCTTCAATTCACATACGAGCACATCATGAAACAGGATCGCGGAATAAAAACCAAGATCTTTTTAAATTTTTTCATTAATGGTAGTCTACACTCATGATGATATCGGCGCCAAAAAATGCAGCAAAGCAGCCACCTAGAAAACCACCCATCAATTGATCCCCCTTCCCAAACCAAATCTGCCCAATCCCTAGATTACTACTGTACAATAAAGTAAGAAGTAAAGAAATTGAGGCACGCCGCCCAATCATCACAAAGCCAATATAGGAATCTCATATCAAAAGGGATAACTCGTCGAGTGAGCAAACCGAACGATAGATATAGTGACGCTTTAATAATACCAGGAGAAAAAAAAACACAAAAAGTGAGGACGAAAATCATGGTCATCAGCATGATTCGCAACCCCATGTTGCTCGGCTATAGAGCGAGTCATTTTTTGATTGGTGACGTCTAGTGGTTTCTCTGTTTCGCGCGCTGTAAAAAAGACCAAGTAAAAAGCACAAGGTCGCAAAAATCGCAATAGAACCTCAAAGAACGCCAATATCAAGACGACGAAGTCATTTTTAATAGTATGCAATACCATCGAACACCTATAGTGGACGATCAGAAAGAAAAGAAAGAATGAGTCGTGATGTGTACAGGGTATCAAACACAGTTCATGAAGAAATTCATTGCACTATGAAACCAGAGAATATTTTGAGGCATAGAAAATGTTCCAGACAGTGAGTGCAACCTGTCTTCACTGAGCTGCAGCAGCCACATTTCATTCATTCTTGGTTTCATATCATATTGCTCTGGCTCCGTGCTCTGTGGTCGTCTCATATTTGAGTTTGGGTAATACATCTGGCCCATCGCTCCACCAGATCCAAATGGATCAGGGTCGGGGTAGACGTAGGTGTTGTTATGAGACGGAGATGCCATTTGAGAAGGTGATTGCCACCCCATGTTGGCCATGTGGGGACTACCGTTCGCACTGCCTGGCTGCCGCTGTTCCATGTTGGCAGGGGGTTCTAGAATGTTGGGTGGGCCATAACCAGTTGGGTGGGAGGTAGGTCGCTGCATGCCGTTTGCGAAAGCAGTAGACACTGGTGGTGGCTGGTTTGGTACGCCGTAATCACCTCGCAGATGCCCAGGTAAAGAGCTGTTGTTCATGTAGCCATAATCACCAGGGTGGCGTTGCATGGTATTCATTGGTGCCATGTCCGAGCTTGGGGAAGCAGAGAGGTGTCGGCCAGGGGAGGGTGTTGACATTGGAGATCCGTTGTTTGAATAAGATTCTCCATCAGAACGTTGTCTGCTGGGTCGGTTGTTTCCAGGGCGAGTTGCAAGAGCAGCAGCAGTCGCAGCAGCAGCCTCCTCAACAGTTCCGGTATGATGGTTTTGGTGGCGTGTCAAGGTGGTTCTTCTTGTGAAAGTCTTTTGACAATCTGCATATGGGCACTTGTATGGACGTTTTCCAGAATGAATGCGTCGATGTCTCGCTAGAGAGCTAGAATCACTGAATGGCTATTTGAAATTAGCAAAAAAATCACAAAACCATATATAACATATACCACGAGGCAAAGCTTTATTTACCTTTGCACATCGTTCGCAAGTGTGAGGTTTTTCACCAGAGTGTGAACTCGAAGATGAACTGTTAAAGCAGATCTTTGGATGAACTGCTTACCACACCCAGGATAATCGCAGACGTGAGGTCTGACTCCACTGTGAATACGTTCTGAAGAAGCAATCAGCATTTAATTTTTCGTTGTCATTTGTTAAAGAGACTCTTACCATGTCTTGCAAGGTCACTTCGACGAGCGAATCCTTTGCCACAGGTGCTACAAGGGAAAGCTTTTGTGACCGTGAGATCTCCAGGTTGTCGTCGTGTATTCTCTTGCTGTTGGGTTGGCATCATACCATTATCGAAAGTAACATCAGGGCGATACGGTTGCTGCATCATTGGCATCGAACCTTGCATACCAGGAGGTGAAGGATAACGCATGCCATTTGGTGCTCCGTTCATTCCGTTCATGCCCATTCTCGAAGTAGAATATTGAGAATGTTCAGAACCATGAGGAGAAGTACCCCTATCAGAACCAGTATCAGACATACGTAAACCGTTGGCTTGTGAAATGGATTGCAATAAATGTAGGTCTTGAGCTTGACCACTTGCTGATGCTGCCGCTGCTGCCGCTGCACCTTTCACACCTTTTGAATTAACAATCTCTTTAATATCCATGATGAGATGAGTGAAATCTTCCCTCTTAGGAGAATAAAGTAAAGAGAAATAAAGAGATTATTAGGAGGTGATCAACGCTTGGATCAGGCGTTCGTACCAAGTTTAGGAATATGGTGCAGTGTCTCGAAGGTTGCTTTATGTCTCGGGAACAAGTGTTCGAGTGGCTGTATGTTGTATGCAAGAATAGAAAATATTAAATAAGAATCTGGTTGTAAGATTTGGCCGTAGTGAATGGATAAATAAACAAATAAATAACGTGATTTGACAGATTTTCGGACCAGCTAGAATAAAGATAAAAAGAGTCTTGAATTGAATTTCTTTCTTGGGAATTTTGCCTCTTTTTCACTTTTTTTAAAAAGAGTCTATAGTGGGTGAATATATTAGCAAAGTGTTATGGAGTAAGAATTGCTTGCTGTATGTGGTGTTGGCATTAAAAGCCAGCACGGTGCACACCGCTAATTCTATAAAGTTGAAGGAGTAGTTTAAGAGCCAGGAAGAGGGTGCTGTACTGTATAAAGGGTGGATGAGTGGATGAGTGAATGAGTGGATGGAGTGGATCAAGTATGTACAGGATGGATGGATGGATGGATGGATGGAAGGGTGGGTGGTCGGGTGGATGTATGTATATATGTATATATATATATATGTACCTACTCAGTACCCTGGGTATGTATGTATGAGTGTGGGAAGTGTGGCAAGTGTGGGATATGTGCGATGTATGCAATGTATGCAATGTATCGATGGGACGTGTGTAAATATGTGAATATGTGAATATGTGAATATGTAGATATGTAAATATGTAAATATCCGCGCTGGCTTACCTTGTTGGTGACTGTCTGTCTCTCTGTCTGTCCGACTAGGTCAATGTATGGTTTCGAAAAAGAAATTGGCTGTGACAATTCCAATTTTCCACGTTTAGTTACGATGTGATGTATCCGCCAATCTGGACGCTGGGTTGGCGGGGATGCGGCAAATGTCACCAACGCACGGGCAACCGTACTGCCGGTTAAAATGAAATGGCTTCTTTTTTTACTGCTCTTCAGATCAGAAGAGTATGAGATTTGCAATGCGGAAAACTTGACCAAACACTAGGTATTTTGACTGGTTGTTGCTAAAAGGTGAATGATCTTCGAGGGGCGAACTGCGCAAACACTTTCTTTTATCCGTTTGGGTTGTATTGTGAAACCCCTGTGTATGAGAAGTATGATTCCCAGAACTTGAAAAATATATCGGAATCTCTCTTAAGAGATGTTGGTTCGGAATACTGCAGTGTCTGAAGCACGAGCCAAAGGTTCGTCTGATGAGATGATGTATCGAATCAATTTCAAATGTGAGATGTGATGTATGAATTGCCTTTGAAGTGGCGCGCTTCCAGACTTGAGTATTGAAATTGTTTGGGTGAATTTCAGTGAATCTGCAAACTCTTTCTCGCGAGAGAGAGAAGATGACGGTTGCTTCTTCCAATCGTAGATGCCTTTTGCTCTTTGTATATATGCGCACTTAAGAGTCGAGCCCTTTGGCTATAGGTTTAGTCCCTAATACCAAGTACTTTCGTCGCAAAGAGGTACTTGTTTTTCCGTTGGTAGACTCTGGCTGTAGGGCGTCGTGGAGGAGAAAGAGACTGATCCGTCGAGATTTGAGATAACCTAACAAATGTTTAGATGTGCTATTGTGCCATGAGCTGTTAGTAGTTATTTTCCCTCTCGATGCAATTGATGGGTGGGAAAGTGTGTACTTACATTGAGATTGTAATCTGATCTTACCAGACTGGAACTGACGTTGGGCGAAGATGTAGTTTTCAAGGTGATACGAAGGAATGTTATTGAGAAGCCTCGGAAGGAACCATGCGATTTACTGTAGGGCGAGATCCTGAGATGGAGGCTGCTTCTAGGCTGAACTAGAAGCTCGGGATACAATGTGGCAGGTACTTTTTTAATGGTTGACAATGCGCCGATATCAACTTAAATATATCAAATCAATGTGTAATGTTGTAAAATACAATGTAATAAAACAGAATAGGATGTAATCGAGATGAAATGTTCTGTTGATTGACGGACGTCCTTCAATTAGAAACGAAAAAGGTAGAAGCCAGTGTATCAAAGCGTAAGAGTTTGATGATGAGGAATAATGAAGGATGGAGTGAGGATTGGTGATGATGAAAGAAGAAGAGAGAGAGTTCAAGAAGTAGAAGGTTCGTGTATCATGCACGTATTGTATTGTATTGTATTGTATTGTATTGTATTGTATTGTATTGTATTGTATTGTATTGTATTGTATTGTATTGTATTGTATTGTATTGTATTGTATTGTATTGTATTGTATTGTATTGTATTGTATTGTATTGTATTGTATTGTATTGTATTGTATTTGTATTGTATTGTATTGTATTGTCTGATATAGTCTGATGTGGTCTGGTATGGTCTGGTATGGTATGGTATGGTATTGTAGAAAAAAAGGTGCTCATTTATTCACAGATATTTGATTTGATTTGATTTGATTTGATTTGATTCTGATTCTATTTTTGATTACATTTGATTATATTCGATTATATTTGATTGTATTCAATTTGATTTCTATTTTATTTTTTTTTTATTTTTTAATTTTTTTATTTTATTTTTTTATTTTTTTTATTTTTTATTTTTTAATTTTTAATTTTTATTTTTAATTTTTAATTTTTAATTTTTTCTTATTCTCTTATTTTTTATGTTTTTTTTGTTTTTTTTTTTAGTGTTTGATGTGTATGTAAGGCGCACGAAGTATGTGATTGGTATGTTACGGTAAAATCATAGATTGGATGGGCATTGAATAAGAAGAACCTTAGGCGTGCAATAACTGTAACGGGGTATGTACGTAGGTAGGTATGTAGCTAGGTCTTTGAAAGGGACAAGGAAGAAATGACAAGGAATGCGGAATTATTCTCAGGGAAGACGGGGGAGGGATGGCTTGCAGTCTTAGAGTATGGTACAGGACATACAGTAGTACAAAGAAAGATAGATTAGATCGTTCTTCGAGATGGGAGGGGAAGGGGAGGGAAGGGAAGGGAAGGGGAGGGGGAAGGGAGGAAACAGAGAAAGAGAGAAAGAATCATTAAGAATCATTAATGAACTAGAAGCAAAAAAAGAGGGTTCCAATCCTTCTTTTGGTCTTCTATTCGGCAATAGTGGGTGGGTGGATGGACAGATGGATAGATGGATAAATGGATGTTGATGCTTTTTTAATTTTACAGGGGCTTATTAGCTTTTTGTGCCGGCTTGTTCGTGGGGACCCGTGAGTACCTTGCAAATACGTACTAAGTACAGTTTAGTCAATACTCTCTCTACTTTCCTTTCTTTGCTTGCCATTCCTGTCTGGATCTTGTTTTACTGGTATTGAATATAATCATGAAATAGTCGCTAAAACTCAAAAACAGAGTGGGTGGTCAGAACTTTAGTAAAGGGGGAGGGAAAAGAAAAGGAGAGGAGAGGAGACGAAGGGAGAGGAAAGGATAGGAGAGCAGAGAGGAGGAAGAGGAGAGGGAGAGGGAGAGGGAGAGGGAGAGGGAGAGGGAGAGGGAGAGGGAGAGGGAGAGGAAGAGAAGAGGGGAAGAGGAAGGGGAAGGGGAAGAGGAAGAGGAAGAGGAAGAGGAAGAGGAAGAGGAAGAGGAAGGAAGAGGAAGAAGAAGAGGAAGAGGAAGAGGAGGAGGAGGAGGAGGAGGAGGAGGAGGAGGAAGACGAAGACGAAGAAACAAGAACGAGAAGAGAATTTAGAAGCATAGAAAGAGAAGATTAAACATTGGCATCTTGACACATTGGTACGGTAGATTGGCAGACTCGTAACGTAACAGGTACAGTCCATTGGCAACTTGGAAGATTGGCAGACTTGCCATTGGAAACTAATGAGAAATAAGAAAAAAAGAAGCATTCTCAATGGACATGTACCATACATAACTCGATATTGCATGGGCAACAAAAACATATGGATGGACAAGGGCAAGCCGCAAATGTGCAAGAAAGAAAGATGGCTTGAAGTTCTGCCGATCAACCTCCACTTCTCAATCCACCCCTTCATCCACTTTCTTTTACTGTAATATATGTAAATATTTACATACACTTTTGATTAGCTAGATGAAGACTTGTCTACTCCGTAAAGTGTCCCAGTCTCCAAGAATTCAAGAATCCGTAGATACCCTGGTCGAATTCGACTCAGTCCTACAGATCCCTGTCACCGCAGTCTCTCAAAAACATGAATATGGCTTCTCTAGTTGACGCAGGCACCAGCAAAAGGACTGTACAACACATACTAACCCCATCCATCCCTTTAGGACAAGGGACCTAGCACCTGGTCTCTGGGGCATATCAACTTTGATCTGTCTCACGATATACCTACATACCACATAAATGCTGCACGCCGACTGATTGCAAATGCTGTTTGCCACAGCTTCGTGCTACTTCTACTTTCATATTATACTTTTGTTCCAAACCATTTACGGTGGACCGCGTAGTAAACTTGACAGGATAATGCCAACACCGGCTCAGTATCAGAATCATTCCGAATTCTTGTCGCTCTCATGCCATCTTTTCAAATTGTGGTAAATTAACTTTGTTTACAATGTCCATATCCACCATTCACAATTCATCTTCGCGATGAATGATAATCTAGTGACCAAGGATCACAGGGGGGCCCATTTCCATTCATGCTGCTCCCTCAATTAACGGTGCCCCACGCTCCTCTTTATCCGTGGAAGGAATAACTCTCTCTGATACACTACCTTTCTAGAATATCTGTAAACTGCTTGGAGACCGCGGTTATCGTATGTGCTTGCGAGTTGTCCGAGTTCTGCGCTCTCAAGTGCTACGCTGTGACAGGTTCAAGTCAAGGAACGTGTGTTGCAAGTAGCAAGGTACGCTTCCACACTAAACCATTTTACCCAGTTTGAACCTAAGGTATTGGAGACATCTCCTGAGAAGTCTCACCCTGGGAAATCCTGTGCTGCATCTTGACTCGATGGTAGATAGTAGATACGTACCCTACACCGTCATAAAGCTTGCAAGAGTCCCAAAATGGTAATGATTGATGGATAAAGCTAATCTTGCTAAAACTTCTAAAAAGCTAAGCCACAATGCATCTGTGTCTGTGCTCGTGCCTGATTGCCTTTTCACGGGTACCCTGAAGTAGACTATGCTTATAAAATTCGTATCCTAACCGCCTTGTGAACAGTGACCTTGCATATCATTTAGGGCCACCATCATATTCAGCTAACAACAGGATCGGGACGTTACCATCACTTATCGACAGACAATACAGCAGAGATGTTACACTTACAAACTAGGATCTTAGAACTGGCGGAATGTATGGTTAATTCTTCAATACCTAGCTTTTGAGACAATGAGAGCGATCACGATCCTCGGCCCAATGCGAGACACGTGGGGCGGCTCGGGCGAGAAGATGGGCAATAGGTTCTGGGGTGTCTTTGAGATTTGGGAACTAGGAGGCGGTATAGAAAATTAAGCTAACCAGGGGGACTCTGGTCTCGCCCCTGAGCGGGAGAGGATCCGAAAAATCTTGGTCACAATTTACAGTACAGCGCCCATATCCCGATCTCGTGATTGTTCTTTCCATAGAAAGACGACCATACCAGTTCGAAGGTGGTGCAGTATACCTTGCACGGTAGTCATGCCGTTGAAATACTGAGTGGTTAGGAAGTCTTCAAACCCTGGAAAAGTTCACATGGGCGGCATGTTTCGCAGTGTACATTCATTGTACAAGACGTTTCTTTTCGTTTTGCGTACAGGGTCCAAATTGCATGTTAGAAGGATCCGAGGTTCAAATGAAATATACTATACGACAATATAGCAGCTATTGGGTAGAGACTATGCGGTACCTAATGTGAACCATCCTTGAGAAACTGACGTATACATCATCGGCTAAAGATTAATAACGTGAAAGAGATCAGCTGAATTTGAGGGTCGACGAGGGATGCGGAAGTACGGAGGACCTATGTGACGCAGTAGTGAGATATTAGAATATGGTACGAGGAAAGCTGGAAGGTTGGAAGGTTGGAAAACTGAGTGGCGTCATACGAAATCGATATGAATCTCCGTCCATACTGTTGGTAAACTGATCCTCCATAAATCAACCAACCAACCAACCAATCAACCATACATACCTAGACCATGGACCATTACAAGGGACAAGAAATGGTAGTAGCCACTTCCATTTCGGTTACAATATTATTCCTGAAAATTGCCCGGTTGGGTTCCAAGGTTGGTTGAGACTATCAAGTGAGTACGGAGTACAGGTACAGTAGGTGGTAGTCAATTAGCTTATCGAAAACTTCTAGAAGATTTTAAAACATTCTCTTCATCAAGAAATTCTTTCTTCCAAATCGACTTTCATTATTACTCAGCTATTGTTCTTATTATATGATTTGAATCTGGACCAATGTATTTACCCACTCGACCAAAACAAGTACCTAGTAGCCATCGGAAAATGGCCAAAGGCATATAAGGAAGGATATCATCTCCTCTCCAATCCAAATAGGCACTATTCTAATAAATTCTAGCTGACCGTCTAATACAACGATAGCCCGTTTCCCCTGTTTCCCTTTGTTCCCTTGTTCTCTTTTCTTCCTTGTCCTCCGTAGGGTTATCTCACTTCATGATCAATCCTATTGGCAATTGGCCACGGGAGCTCGGATAAACGCTAACTTGGAAGCTCACCACCCCCAGGAAAGAGTATCTCGCATTTGGATAAGTTCGTGCTTAGGACATATAAGCATCACAGCTCTTCAATCCTTCATTGCAAGAAACCCCACTTTGCTGACTTCCCAAGGGCGCTTCATCATGCTGGCCATAAAGCCATGCTTCTCGTCTTCGTTAAAACGTGCGAACCCTGTCAAGAAGTCAGATCTAATTTCCATTTTCCCAGATGCCATAGCATTGGATTCGCTGGGTGAGAGACCGGGTCGCTTTCTTATCCATGCGTTGTCTTTGCCAGATTAGTGCAACAACTCCACTTGGGCCGTCACCTTTTTTTTTTACAAATTATCACAAAGGGATATCCGAAAACAATATGCAATTTTCGGAGAAGTCGAGGTCTTTTCAAGCCTTCAAGTTCAAGGTTTCTCATTCATGAAGGTTTAGTCGTATGAACCATCAAGTCACGGGATTTCCATAAGCTGTGTACAATTCGGTCTACTCTCATGTAATGATTGACATATGTGCTATATACCTACCTAGTCCTATCATGTTTTGCAACTTGATTGAATGGTAGCCTGATTGATTGCATTTTCAAGCGCTCACGGTTTGAAGAGTGGGAAAGCTCCTAACATCCTTGCTATTAAACGCTGTCATTCCAGAAACGGAATGTTACACTTTCCTAGCACCAGGGACTACAAGAGTCCAACGGGGAATTGAACTTTGACCAGGAATAAAAGTTTGCGAACAAAATTATTCGTTGAGCTTCAAGGATATGCCGTTGCAGACACACAGCAATAATCTTTTCGACGGCCAGTACTTTTAAATATATTACTGTACCGCTATTTGCCATAATACCAAGACGCTAGAAGCTTCTCAAACCCTTCTAGAAGGGCATGAGTGTTTCACTCTCATATCGGCCACCTCGGATCTCATGGGTTTTTATGGACAATTCAAACCTCAAAGCAAAGCGAAATAAAGCGAATGAAAAAGAAACCGGTCAGACCGACCGGAACATGAAGACAGAGCCCGCTTCCAGTAACCAAGTTACTTGGGGACTGCCAGCGGGGCCTTCGTTTCTTCCATCATTGTTCCATAGGGATAGGGAGTCTCAATAGATGACCCTGTGCTCGCTCTCTCTTACTGAGTCTTACTTACAGGATACTTAACCCAACTTCCTTCCCGGGTTTTGAACAATCTCTAGGCCAATTGATGTCATCATTCACCAAGGAAGTTGGACATTAAAATCTTGTTCCGCAAGTTGTACAATGTAACTCTAGTAAAGTTTAATTTCTTTGCTTTCCATACATGTGGTTATTCTTGCTTGGCATAGGTTAATTGACTCTGTTGCCCGGCCCTCAACCAAGGCCTTTCTCGTTGGGTCGTGAACCGTGAACAAAATGCATACGACGTGGCCAATGCGTTACAAGAACTTTGTTTCATATGTCACTTTCCTTTAAGGCATGAAGAAGAGTATTCAATAATTGGGCTGACATTACTACGCCGCAAACAGCGACTAACGTCGACCGTTGTGAATATATCGACCTTGACTTTCCTAGGTTGTTATACCATTTTGACAATTCGCATTCTTTGCGAGGTGGTGTTCTGAATCTAGCGTCCCTATACCCCATGGCATATATGATTTAAATTCCGATAGACCACCGAGATTAGATACTCACTTCAGGTGTACCCGATGAAGAAGAGGCTGAAGAAGCACTGGCAAAAAGTAGACAAAGTTGTTCACTCACCCTTACCCATAGTTACATGGGCCTGTTTAACATGTAAACTAATGGACGGGAAGATGTCATCTCTTGAAGTCTTCTCCCGCAGCCGAGGAGCTTTTGCCAGTTGGTGGCGTACACTGTTTCTTCCCGTCTTCTGCTGAACAGTTCATACATCAAATTCCTTTTTTTTTTCGTAGATCATGGCCTAGTGACGCTGCGTGTGTCATCTATCCCACTTATGCACCATTGATACTTCGAATACTCGCTTCCCTTTCAGCCCTGGGTTAATCCCTGAGCGTCATGATTTTAAGTTCGTGTCTCGCCGGAAATATGCCTCGCTACTTGTGTCCTGGAGATTTCCAGATGAAGGGGACGTACTACAGGAAGCATTACCGCAATGCGGCTTCCGTTCTGAGCTTTGTTCTGAACCACGGCCCTGACTAGCAGTTAGTCGCGCTTGGTCTTCAAGTATCCACGTGGATCTTGAAGATTGAAGGAACTTCGTTTCTTCTAGGGCAGTTTACGTCGCGTGAGGCGGCTCACATCATGCCATATCCCTCGCTGAGGCGAACGATTCAACGACTCGTGACATTTTGCATGTTACGATTATACACCGTCCCAATTTGCACACCGCCTAGAGCATGGCATAGCCCGGCGATCTACAAATCAAAGGCCTTTGTCCCTAGAGATTGATAAACATGAATTGAAATAGCTCCACTATGGTTTACGGAGAATGAATCCATACCGCCAATTCCCTTAGTTACTTTGAATTGAGTAGATTTTCATATGTTTGCTTCTTAATTTCGACAAAAATCATCAGAGGTGGAACAACCATGCTCCTCCTCATACAAGTAGAAGAAAGCTGAAAGCCTGAAAATCAAAAGTTTAATTCCACTTTTAGTACCAACCACACTGACTGGCAAATACACGCCGATTTTAGAGTGGCGTTGTGTTGCATTGACTATTACAGCCCGAAACAACAGCCGATATAAAACAATCTTCAGTAACCCTAGAGAGATCACCACTCACACACATATCCGAGTCTTGCCATAACACGGGGAGATAAGTTGAAACTCTCATTCGACTCGCTGACACTCAAAGCCTAACAACTCATCACGGAATCGCTATAAAAACTTCCGGTGCGGAACTAAAACTAGACGCTGTAGCTACCGTACAGCTTTTTGTTTAGTTCTGGACTGTTATACCTCTGTGGGGAGGATTTTGACAAAAATACAATGGCTTTTCTTTTTCTTTCGCTACTAAATATGGGTTTTTTGCTTTCATGCGCCCACTTAGTATCAGAGCTAACAGCCTCAATATTGACATCTAATTTATAAATCCATGTGGCGTCGCATATGCAGCTACATGAGTAGCGAATGTTTGAGTTGTGTAGGTTGACAAGATACTAAAGACTCCAGGAGTGGCGGTGGGATACCAGTACTGATAGGCTTGTACAGTAAGTATTACGAATCCAACATGATACGATTTTAACTTTCGGAGGAAGTGTAAATCTATGTTGAGTCTCGGATTCGCGATTGATTTCCTGTACAGGCAGGATCATTGATTGATTGATTAATCGGTCAGCCAAACAATCGGTGGCCGCATTGGAAAGAGGCTGGGAATTCATTCGAGAACTCCTTTGTATAATGATAACTGGGTTTCAAAATCACCCATTGCTCTCGAGATCGCAACCTACCTGTACTGCTAACCAAGGCCCTTTCTGATTTCACTCTTTCATCTAACTTCTAGTCGCCATCGCCATCACCATCGGCTGCGCAGTGCACACAAACCCCACGATCTGCACTTTGCATCATCTCCCGTTGTCGTGGAGAAAGTCAACTTGCAGTCGCGCAACACTCGGGCAGCACATTGGCAAGTGCTGTGCTGTGCTGTGATGTGATGTGATGTGATGTGATGTGATAAGGGTGCTGTGCATGGGGTTTTCTCGTAGCCGCGTGGGATAGACGCGTAGGGCTAATGGGTGGTGGTGGATGGTGGATGGGGTGGACGAGACTATATGAGAAGATCGTTGGTTGAGCTGTGCACGTTACCTCTCAACGGTAGTATATCGGGAGTTGCGTGATGTGATGTTTGTGTTTATGATGGAACGGCGCGCGTGGATTGTTGGTGGCTTGTCATAGAGCGATGCATTTGTTTGTTTTGGAGTGGGTAGGTACGTGCATGTTGGCTGTAGACTGTAGGCGCGCTGCGCTGCAAGATTTATCGTGATGCTGGCAGTTTGTCTTCTGAGGAATCTTATAGCACCTTGGAGGCTAGTGTCTTGGCCAATACAATAAGTACGCTGCACTCTTTACTACACCGCGGTTCAGCATCAAGCTGGTATAAGAATAATATCTAAATAAGGTCTTTCTAGCGTAAGACTGTATATCCAAAGCCACCCCAAATCTTTATATAGTGAAATTTTGACGTCGAATACTTGCAGCTGTTCTGTTTGAATATAGTTCCCGGGGTCCGGTTGTTCATGAACGGAGGACTTGATGGTAAAGCCTGACGGTGATTTCTCGATCGAATAGGGGTATTTGCGCTACGTTGGTTTGAGATAGATTATCTTTCGTGCTGGGTACATCGGATCAGAAACAATCTTACATGTTTTCCTCGGCACTTCACGTCATGTCACAACGCAAGTCATCCTCCATGTCATCGGGGACCGTATATAAGACAACTAACTGCCCGTAGTCACCACACCAGATAACCACCATCCGGTTTTGTATCTTGACGAATTTCCCATGAATATCCTATGTAAATACAAGATCCGTAGTCGTGCCATGCCCCTTATAGTACCGCTATTAATGGTTACGATAGTCAGCCCGCAACCAATATTTCTTCCGGAACCTGGATCACGCATATCGTGTATTGGCCAGCAGTTTTTTCAGTGCATATTTCTAGGATCAGAGCTCGAGGCACAGTATTATGTGCCATCAGTGTAGGGCTAGTTTATAATTTTGTGTCGTGATGGAAGGTGATACTCTGCAAGCGTTGCATGTAGTCGGCGATCTGACTTCATGGGAATAGTGACTACTCACTGGATTTAGGGGGGTATCATAGTTTTAGTCCTTTTGGGCTACTCTGCCGTGATTCTCAAGGTATTCGTTCACATGCTCTAGTATTCTCATGATTCATGGTCTAAAATTCATGTTCGGGAAAATCTTGCATAAATTCCCTAAAATCTTAATCTATCAAATTCATTGTTTCAAAATCGTAAACTCGTCAATCACAACTTGACTATTGATCTTTTTTTGGGATTAATCTGACTCTAGACAGTCCACATCGTCGACATTAGCACTGCCCTCGTGGTCGGGGATATCATTTTCTTCGGCTCCGCAGGGGATATTGCAGGACCTGTTGTCGGGTGGTTCTCGCGGGCCCTGCTTGGGCGTATATTTTTGTTGATTGGGGGTTGGGGGTGTGCTTGGATGTTGGGCTTGCTTTTTCCCTGGCCCTCTCTTTCATCTTGGGATCTTTCTTCTTGAGAATTTGAGAAGAGATTTCATGGTGCTTGGTGTTGGGGTGAGCGGGGAATGTGGACGAGGGTTTGTAGTGAGACTGAGGCTGTATGAGAGGGGATGTGAGCGGTAGTTAAATGGTTCTGGTCTGGTGGTGCCGTGTTGAGTCTTGAGACTTGGGGCTCGTGAAATGAGGTATGTGGCAATTGAGATATCGTATTACTATACTATATGATAGGAAAGATCATGCTATGGAGCAAGTATAATGGAAGATACTGTGTCGATGCAAAACCAATCCCGGACAGAGGTGGAATATGATTCAAAGGAAATTCTTACCGTGTTTATATGATATGGTGGTTATCCTAATAATGTAAGTTCTCTGTCTATATCAAAACACAGGGCAAGATATTACTTACACTAAAATAACTTGATGAACGGGTATCGGCGAGAAGAGAAAATGGCAAAGAAGTGGAACGGGGAGCAAGTTATAAAGACAGACAGGTTGGAACGAATTCCTGGTATGAATGAGCTTGATATGGGTCCGCGATCAGTGGATAGTAAGTAGTAAGTATGATATGATTAATTTGATTGAACTTGGATTCATAGACGATTCACTTGAAATAGCTTCAGAATTCGGAAGTCTGAGGATATTCATACTGTCCATGATGACTAGACATTCAGTTCCCCAGAACTTGTGTTGCTTGGGATTGTACTGGACTTCCAATGTTCGAGTATTCTCATTACCTGGGCATTCAAGATCAATACAGGTATTCTGTACTTATTGTCTAAAGTTGATTTAAACATCGAGCACCCGAAAGCTTTCGTTGCCCTGGCTCATTCGGGTATTTGGCATCCTCACTTCCCGCACAACGCTTTGCCCAAGTCGAAAACTTACAGTCGATGTTCCAGTCCAATACCGACCATCAAAGCTACTCATCGTTTGCCTGTAGATACTTGCTTTGATGTTATAGAACGAGAAGATACCACTTGTGTACTGTGGGGTGATTATCACCACTTACTTGGTATAATATCGACCAACCTTCACTGAATCATTCACCTCGGTTTTACTAATATTCGCGTTCAACACAGTTAATGAGCATCATAAACCCATTTTTCATCTCTACAGCCTCTCCTATGCCCCTCCTGCACACATCAAATGCAATATTAGCGTAAAAGCTCATGAGGTCAGAACATATATTTCCGTTCACAGCGTCCCTTGGTGTATCTCTCTTGCATTCCCCCTTGCTCTCTAACAGAACATACGATCCCCTTCCACATATCACTCTTAAGAACTATTTATTAACTTCTGCCGTGCCTGAAACAAGTTCAGAAAAAAGTAGGCTACATCGCCATTGAAGCTGACGTGTATGTATTTCCACTACCTAATTTCCACATGTTTAACTGATTTCATGGCGTGATGCGCATACAAATACGTAAAATTGATAAAACATCACGGCGACATGATTGTATCAGCTCCAATACAATGCGCCCTAGAAGTATAGATTGAACTTCAGAGGGAGATACGAAAGGAGAATACATGCTGGAGAGAACATGCTAAGATATCGAGACACTGGAATTGATGTACACTAGTATTCTCACGTTCACAAGCTCTCGGGATAACCCGTCCGAAGCTAAGTCTGCTGAAGAGAATCTGATAGCGAGATATCCTAGACAGAACAATATTACGTCACGGAAGAAATCTAATACCCATCATGATCGTTTATCAAACCCGAGGTTTTCGTAAGGTTTCGGTGAAGCATGCAATAAAGCATAGCTCTAAGTGACCATATGAATCGCATAGGATTCTTCGTGACAATATCACCGAGTTGTGATGACCTTCTTCTCTTGCTCAAGTATTCTACCAAGCGTGTGAAATCATTGAATTACAGCTATGAATATTATGCGCAGGCTACTGAAATGATACCATCTTGTAATTATCCATTCAGTAGGCCGCGTGCTTTAATCTTCTGCAGAGATTTTGTTACCAAGAGCACAGAGATACATGATCAGATATATCTTATCCTTACACAGGGAGGGAAATGAAATCAACCAATGCTATTGAGTCTTGACAGCTAGGATTAACACGCAGGTACAAAAAGAATGGCATATAAAGCTACTAGTAACAAGAAACAAATACATTAAAACCACATGCAATAATGAACAGAACGGCTTCAATGCCATAGATCTGCTACACTAACCTACATTAGTTTCAATAGTGGACAGCGGGTGGAACGGGGTTTCTGGACCCATTATCTGTGCTTTATTTGTCAAAACGAAACTGGAAGCGAATGACGAATATGGGAATGTATTTCAATGATTTTGACATATTTTCGCATTTCATGCTCGAGGTAATAAATCTCCTTTGAGATAGATGTCTTGTTGTTGCAATTGGTAAACAAGAAAATTGCTCGTGATTGAAGGATATGACGTGGAATAAGGTTACGGAGTATGCAAATACGATTATAGACTTGGCAACATAATAGCATTCTCCTTAGATATTAACAGCCACTTGGCCTTTCCTTTCTAGAAGTGATGATGAAATCAACATTCCCAAAAGATCTCATGGCAAATGATGAGTAGTCGCACATATTTTTGTTGATATTCAGATGTGCATTTATGGTCCCTTATTGAATTAGTTATATAGATTTGAAAGTAGTTCTACTAAGCGAAGGTCTAGATGTGGTATGCTCACATGTCTAACAGATCCACAAGATAACAACAACTAAATAAGAGAGTGACTAGAAGATCAGGTACAATGCAGGAAACATTGGTAGCGGAGAACACTGGCTCATTGGCTCTAGTTTTGCTACTGTAGAGCAGTAGAGCAAGTAGAGTTAGAGTACTACTCTAATGTGGTGTAATTAGATCGCACCAAAATAGTGCTATGGCTAACAAGTATTATGGGTTAGAGGGTTTATAAATGGGAAAGAAAGACTAGAAATAAAGAATAGGACTGGCTTACTTGTCTTGTTGCTGACACGCAAGCAGTTGTCGAAAGGAATTTTAGGAAGAGAAAAAATGCGCGCACGTTTGAGAAACTAATTGAGAATCTAGATATATGGAACCCTTTGAAATGTCTTGTCTTGTCTTTTATCTTTACCTACATATACAACTCTTAGTACCTACTCGTACAAATACAATTGAAGAGTCTTTCAAGAAAGATTGAGATCGCCGATGTACATGTGTCGTGTTATCAAACAAGAAAACAAAAAAAGATATACGAGGCACAGCGCGATGACCCTTGTTTGAAGACGTCGCTTGGGCCAATGATCTTCCTTATATGATTCTCGTAGGATCAATTATCAACAACTTCAATCCAGGCGAGGCTTTCTTACACTTCTCTTTTTCGCTCCTCTTTCCTCTCATCTCGAGACGAAACATGAGTGAATCATCATGAATTACTATTTCTTTCTTTCGGTGCTGCTGCCCTTCACATTCGCCAATACCCACCCATTTCGAACCTCACTAGAATAACTTCCCCAGTTGATGGGAATATTACCATTTCTTATAAAACACCACCAACAGGCACTTGCCAAACGGTTTTCGATTCTCAAGAACAATATACAGGTTGGGTTAATATTCCGGGCAGCTATGCCACGAATACGTTCTTTTGGTTCATCTCCGCGAGAGACCCTACAGATCAACTTACTATCTGGTTAAATGGCGGGCCAGGCTCTAGCTCAATGATTGGACTTTTCAATGAAAATGGCCCTGTGAGGTCGTTCAAGTGGCCCAGGGAAAGTTTGCGACAGAGGCTAGGGATTGGGGTTGGGACAGAGGATCGAATATGCTTTATATTGATCAGGTATGCAACACCTTTGGGTTTGTTCTCATACATTATGATTTTTTGCTCGCGCATTTCTCGAGCATATCTTGTACCATTGAGATAAGTAGTCTCAATTGATGCATATAAACGCCTGCTACACCTCGCTAGCTATTTCAAAATTCGAGCGATTCATGAGACGTTGGTTAAGCACTGTTGTTTTATTCGTTCAAGTGTCATATCAAATTCTCCCGACTGACGTAACATCTGCAGCCAAACCAAGTTGGATTTTCATACGATAACCCTACTAATTGCTCCCTCGACCTTCTTACATCTAATCTCTATACTCCACAACAGACTCTGCCCAATTCGCAGCCTGCGAATACGTTTCTAAATGGAACATTCAGCTCTTTGAATGTGAACAATACGGCTAACACCACCGAGATAGCGGGAATGGCTATATGGCACATGCTTCAAGGATTTCTTGGTGCTTTTCCACAATATGCCCGAATAACAGTTCTGCCATGAATGTCCATTTATTTGCAGAGAGTTACGGCGGAAAGTATGGTCCAGCTTTTGCGACTATTTGGGAAGAGCAGAATGCGAAACGTGCAAATGGCACGCTCTCCCAAAGTAAAACAATTGAAATTAAACTCAAATCACTTGGGATAATTAATGGCTGCGTGGATGATATGATTCAAGCCCCTTACTATCCCGATTTTGCAGTCAATAATAGCTTTGGTATCACAGCCATCAATCCCACAAGGGCGAAATTGGCGACTGCAAATTTCTATGCTTCTGGTGGCTGCAAGGACTTGATCACTCAATGTCGAACCGCCGTACAGGACGAGGACGCTACGAACCAGGGCAATGTCTCGAGTGTTAACAGTGTCTGTTCCAAGGCGTATAGCAGTTGTTTAACAAATGTGATGGAACCATATTATGACGCTGGAAGAAGTGTATATGATATTTCTCATAATCTACCAGATTCGTTCCCACCTAGCACATATCTCGAATATTTGAACTCCGCGGATTTTCAATCTGCTATTGGTTCGCCAGTCAATTATACCCAGACAAATTTGCAAGTCGTTTCTGCTTTCACATCCACTGGAGACTACGAACGCAAATCTTATGTACCAGAAATAGCTGCGCTTTTGAATTCAGGAATCCACGTTGGATTGATGTATGGTGATCGTGATTATATTTGCAATTGGCTTGGTGGTGAAGCCATATCTTTGGCTGTTCGCACAGCAGGCTTCTTCAGAATATGCCTTGAAGTTTTCCTCCGCGGGCTATGCCCCCATTATAACTAATACTTCTTATATCGGCGGTGTTGTACGGCAATTTGGTAATCTCTCCTTCAGTCGCATATATGACGCAGGGCACAGCATTCCAGCATACCAACCCGAGACAGCTTTCCAGGTCTTTGCTCGGATAATAATGGGTACCTCCCTATCAACGGGGGAAACCATCAACTTATCGGTTTATAATACCACTGGCCCTCTTAACGCTACCCATACAACAAGTCTCCCATCATCTCCTACCAATACTTGCTACCTGCGCAATATTCAAGAAACATGCACAGAAAATGAGAGGAACATGATTGTCGACGGAAAAGGAGCCATCATCGACGGCATTTTCTATAGCGATTCTTCGGATTACAGTGCCCATACCATTACAACAACAGTATCCGGTTCCGAAAGTGCTAGGACTGCATCAGTTACCACAACTACAGAGATTCTCACGGGTCTTTTTACGGCGACTGCAACACCTAGTCCTAGTAGATCCTTTTGCGGTTCCAACGGCGCAAATAAACTGTGCTACCTTGTTATTACCTATGTTTGGCGCATTGGGACTTTACTTTTTCTTTATCTGAGCATGATATATATGTGGGCATACAGGGAGCGGCATTTATATGGATGGGTAGATGTTCTTTATTATTTCTATCTCCCTTTAGAGAGAACCACGCTATACTATACTCCAGGAAGAATCACAGAAAAAAGAGAACCTGGAATACATAACAATCCTAATGGCATCAGCATGGGCACGGGCGACGAAATCGGCCTTAACATTAACGGAGGTGCAACGTACCACAGGATGAAGGCAGCACAACATAGCTCGTCAAATTCTCGAGGCGGAGTTATTATACTGGGGGTGGCGTCTATAACTTTTACTTCTACTACTAACTGCACAAATGAATCAGGTGCATGCACGTATGCTCATCTGAAATTCTTCGTGGCCATATATCGGCAGAGAAGATCCATTCACTGTGGAATCTTTGAGTCTAGAGGGTCTTCATAACAAATATGATGAAAAGAACAAGAAGATCCGGAAGTTCTCTGAGAACATTGAGTTTTGTGAAACCTTCGGTGGGGAAGCCTTTAATTGAATGGGGGGGTTTTTTGGATTTGCATGGACTGTCTGCTTCGTGTTTGGCATGTCTGGATGAATGAATGAATTGAATGCATTATACCCATGTATGCGTATCGTATTTATCATTTGTTTCTCTCGGCGTTTGGTTCCTCGGTTTCTTTAGGTGTTTCTTCTAGGTCGATTTTGAGATGGGAAATAAGATGGGATGGGATGGGATGCGCTGAGATACGATACGAGCATGACTGTAGAAAGAGAAAAGGTATACAATGAGAAAGTAGGAAAGTCGGCAAGCGAGGCAAAAGGCAGGACAAAATGTTCCTTAACGAAAGCCGACGGACGTCCTGGCTTTGCACGTGGAAATCAATCAATCAATCGGTTCATAAGGGGGGGAACACGGTAGGAGCATAGAAATAGATGAAAAATTTCACATAATCCACTAACAAAACTGATCTGGATCGGGTGGATGTCTCAAATATAGATCTTGAGTGTTTGAGTGCAATGGGAGTGGATAACCTGTCATGGAATACGTTTCCTCTTTCGTCAATAATGACTAATTCATTTTTTTGTCTCTTGGTTTGTCACGCAATGTAAAAATCTTAAAACCACTCCTCCTGTGGACTCGGAAATCGTATTAGACTATTAGTGCTCCTGTGGGAATCACCCTCCAACCTTCCAGCCAGAGTTGGGAATACCCATCTCATCTCCATTACTCATATGCGATAGAGCGCATTAATATCAAATTGCAGCACAGCATAATACATCACAGCACAATACATCACACCATTCAACAACATAAACTTCATGTTATCGTTTTTTTTATAATTTTTTTTTTCATTTATCCGCTAACGTGCTACGGTATTTGTGATGGATGCACGTATACGTAAGGCTTTATCTATCTATCTTTCTTTCTTTCCCCTCGCCCTCGAATCTTTTTCCTGCATTGTCCAGTTCTCCAGTTCTCCAGGAACTCTAGATATCTATATGCATCTCCGGTTCTCTAGCTCTCCAACCAGCTCTGCGAGAGCTCGAGAGCATCATTAATACCCTATGACAATTCATACCCAGCCCCAACAAAAATTAAAGAAACTAAAGTAGTGTAGTGTAGCAACACAAGAGAATACCAGCATGTCCCTCCAAATTTGCCATTACTCGTAAGTCATCATAAATTCATGAGTACATCCATCCATGTATCCATCCATACAGTGATCCAGACCCATATAAGAACGCCATGATGATAGCAAAACTCCAATATGAGCAAGCAAAAATCAAGTAAATAAAAGCTGACCGTACTTCCTCCCAAAACCAGCGTCACATTTTACCCACCCCCCCCCCCCCCAACAAATATTTCGCCATTCCTGTTTGATTCTGATTACCATGCCAATTTGTGCAAAGAAAATGGTATAGCGAAATCGTAAGCATGAGTTTCCCAAACGCCTCATAAGTATGATGCACCTGATTACAAAACCCCGCAGGAAAGTCACAAAGAAACCTCTCAATTTCCCGTGACACCGAAAAGAAACGCCAATTGCCTCTCATCCAATCTCCCCACGCTCTTCATAGCGCCTTCATCGAGTGCAGACTCCACCAACGCTCTCTTTTTCTCCTGTAACTCCATAATACGATCTTCAACAGTCTGTCTCACCAAAATGCGATGAACCTGGACTGGTTTCTGTTGACCAATCCGGTAAGCTCGGTCTACTGCTTGCATTTCAATAAATGGGTTCCAGAAAGGATCGAGAATGATAACTCGAGATGCGGCGACAAGATTGAGTCCTGCGTTACCGGCCTTGAGAGAAATAAGCATAATTTTACAATCATCTTTGGTCGTAAATCGATGGATTGCGTCGTTTCGGCGTTTGGAGTTTATGCTACCATCATAACGCTCACATTTCCAGCCCTTTTCTCCTATAGGCACTTGAGAAGATCGAGAAAGGTTACGAATTGACTGAAGATGATGGTCTTCTCGCCTTCTTGGTGAAATCTTTCAAGGGAGTTCCACGCATTTGTCGACTTTGGCTGATGATTGCCAATTTTTCCTAAGATATCTCATATACTTCTTATGACCTGCAATAGATCTGGAAGCCTCCTTCTTCATCATGGCAATCGAAAGAATGCTGCTTGTGCTTTTCGACTTGCTTTCCCTTGCCCTTCTTTCTCTTCTCTTTCGTCTTAGTCCTAGATTTAGATTTGGACTCCGACCGAAACTCGGACTTTAGAACTTCCATATCAAGACCATCATTTTCATCATCACCTTGCCCAGCCTCGTCATCTTCAATATTGTCAGCAATAATGAAACCGTCCAGATTGCCATTCTCATCAGCATCGTCGGAGTCAGAGTCGGAGTCATTCTCGCTGTCACTGTCAGTGCTGTCGTCACTGGAGTCCACGACTTCCTTTTCCTCCTCAAGCTCAGACGGTGGCATATGTGCCTTCTTGAAAGTTCTGTAGTCAATGAGCTTTGCCATGTCAAGCTTTCCACGACAACTAGGGGCACTTGACTGTAGCACCACCCTCATCATTGCCGTGCGCTACGCGAGTTGCATTATCACTCAAACTACTCAAACAATCATGGCAATTATCATGTCCACAAGGTATAAATGATGCTGGGATTTGGAGTTACATCGTAGCAGATATTGCACTAGAAATGTTAGCTAAAACCTTTCGAGATATATGCCAATCAACTTACCTCGAATCCCTCCGCACCAAGCAGTCTCGCTACTACATCTGGTTCGAGGGTTTTGGCAAGCTCAATCATCTGATACTCTGTGAGTTTCTGCTGAGCCGGCAGGTGGGGCTTCTGCCTCAAAAATCAATAATCAAATGAGGATGACAACAACATTGTCTAAGGCGAAAGTAGTAAGACAAGGATATTAGAGTAATTTTTCCCAACTGTTCCAGCCTTTTTGTACTTATTGAATTGAAGCTGAGTTTTATTCTCAAGAGATTGGTAGAACTCTTGCTCATCATTGCTAAAAACAACGTGCGCAATCTCTTCGACTTTTGGCGGTAAGTTGATGATAGGCTTTCCATCAATTTGAGATTTCTTCGTACGTCGGAGAAGGATAGCTTTCAAAACACCCTGTAAGCGTTTCATGGTGTTCTTGAGACATGCTCGTCTGAGTGGCGACTTCCCTTTGAGAGACAGCCGAAATCCTATCATTGTTAGCAGGATGTCTTGATTTACGAAGTGAACCGGGTACGAACTTTTGAAAAGGCAGACCAAGTGTGATAAGGTCGAATACGCAGAAACTTAATTAACGAAAAAAAGTTCCGAGATACCATTCATCATAGGTGTACCCGTTAGGCAAAACCTGGTCAAAGCCTTCAATTTACAAGCGGAAGACGCTGCTTTGGTGCTCTTGTTTTTGATGCATTGGGCCTCGTCGAGAATTACACGATAAAACCTGCTCTTCGGACCCAGAAATGGAAAGTCTTTGGCCATCTCCTTTGCATCTGGATCTAAAATTCCCTTTTGTTTGCAGTCCTCTTCGAATTTCAAAAGTCGAGTATATTCCGCACCCAAAGTTCCATAAGTTGTTAGAACTACATCATATTGCTGGAGCTCATCCCAAGTCACTTTCTTGCTGTTTCCGTGGGCCATATAAACACTAGGTCTATAGTTGCTCAATACCTTTGTCTTTATTTCACTTTGCCATTGGCGAAGAAGGGCGACAGGTGCAGCTAGTAATGTGGTCTGTATATTGTCAACAGATGATCATAATATTCGCCGAATAGACATACCTTGCATGAACGGTCGGCTGATGGCCCGTGCTAAGAGGAGTGCCAAAGTACTGATTGTCTTGCCTAGACCCATATCATCTGCAAGAATAACCGCCTTTGTTAGTGCCCTCCTCCATCTGTTTCAACCACGTCAAAGCAATCTTTTGGTGCTCATACTACTCGCACGTTAGCAAGGGCTTCCTAGAAATCCCAAAAATTAGATTTTTGACTTACCAGGGGATATTTCAATCCTTCAGGTGTTCCCTCTCGATCTTCCAATGGAATTTCAATATCGGCTTTTGATGTTCTCCAGCAAATCTTTAATCTCCTTTTCTGTTTTCCTCGGATCGTTCATGACATCATCCATCCGATCCCTCTCATCTCAGTGGTAAGTTGAGTGGGTGGCCTGTAGGTGTTGAAACTCTGTGCGAAGTCTGGAAGATTGCTCATATTGCCAGCCACGCCTCGTTGTAGGGAATTGGAATAATCCATACGCATGCCATATGATGGAACATTATCAACAGTGTATCCCAGGTCTGCATTATGCATACTGGTGCCCGGAGGGGCGGCATGTATACTTCCGCCATATGATCCTGGAAGAGGATACAATGGACTCTCCAGGACTATCGGAGACTTAGGGTGAGGAAATCCGTTCGTGCCATATTCATCAGCAGTATTATACACAGAATGACCAGATGATGTGCCATCCATGGAGTATCCTTGCTGAGCTGTACTCATTTGAGAGGAGTGATTCCACGTTGTACGCCTCGCCCACATGGGTAAAGCACTATTTTTGTTCACCTAGTCGACTTTCATTATCCATTTCGTTAGCAGAGGCCATCGCCCAAGCAGCAGCATAACATTGTTACTTCCGCCTATCCAGTCGGTGTTTTTCATTTCATTAGCAGAGTTCGCTGGCCAAGCAGGTAAAGTATGGTTGCTTCCGTACTGAGAATTCTGGAGGCTTGTGTTTGTACGACTAACAGCAGTCTCTCCCAAGCGCGGGTCTCCGGTGAATAGAATGGCCTTGATGATAACCATTTGCGTTCGCCATCTTTTTAAGGCTTTGTTCTTTTTGTCGACCATTATCCTTGAAAGCGGAAAAGTCGAGTCGATGATTTCAACATCTGAATCACTAGCAGTCGATGGATCTTCAACATAGGCACCAGGGACATTTGACATTGCCATTAAATTGGAGTCTAATGAGGTAGGCGGTCCTTTCCAGGGCGTACCTATGGTACCATTAAAGCGAAGTTGGAAGATTGGGCAAGAGACGGTATTCTTCGTTCAGTTTTAACATCGGGATTGGAATTTGCGGTATGCACCTTCCAAGGGAGAGTCCTCCTTTGGCTGCTATCACAGGACCCATAAGGGCTTGACATAGCAGAGGATACAATAGCCTGATCATCGGGAGAGCTGAAAGCTTGTGGGCGAACTCCTAACATTTTATTGAAGGCGGACGGCTTCGAGCTAGTGACTGGAGTACCTGGAACGAACCCATGAGAGTTTGCGATACTACGAGCATACTCCGCATCTTGTTTCTCCATTTTTAATCTGTCTTCCATTTGCCTATGAAGTTCGGCGTAGCAAGGATCGAAGCTTATCATCTCATCATCCCTAAAGGTTCAATCTATTAGCACAGACACTATTTTTATGTCAAAAATACACAAAACATTTGTGGGGTTCATTATTAACGATGAATTGAGGGACAGACAAAGTGAGGTCAAAGTAGCCATCACCAATCACATCATATCCATACCCTGGGCTTCCCGAAGGAGTTGTTACACCTGTCACAAAAGAACTCGGTGTTGTTCGTCGAGAACTTGTTTCCTTCGAAAGGGACAAATGAATCAAGATGATTGCTGTGAGAGCGCTTTCGAGTAGGTAGATCGCCTTGATTTGAACCAGAAAATTCGGTCATTGATGCGCCAGAACCAGGTGTCGAGGCTGTGGAAGATAACGACTCCATTGAATTGCCTTCTTCTTTGACTACAGAGGAAGTTAATATTAAGGTTTGGGGGAGGAGGAGGGGGAGGGGGAAAGATTCTCAAGGCAGGCGGGTTGAATGGGTCAAGAAGATGAGTGAATCGATTCCCATAGCTAGGCTTATTTAGATGGAAAAGAACCGGATGATACTAACATTGGTAACCGTTATTTCTATCCCGCCCTAATGTCTTATACATATTTAAACGACCTATACCAGATGGACGTGGGTTCGACTTGTTGTGGGAAGTAGAAGAAATATGGGCAAGCGTAGAGGAGGGGGAAGAGGAAGAGGAAGAGGAAGAGGAGCGAGAGGCTTGAATCTTCGAGAGAGCCATTTTTTCCTTTAAGAGTCTGGCAATCTGAGCCTCGATTTCCTTTTTGTGCAATGTCTGATCCTCTGCAGAATCTCTTAAAGAAAGTAGTAATACTCTCTGGAAGTTTATTTCCCCATCAAGCATTTCAATCGCTTGTGACATGGTTATTCAATACGGAGGACCCAAATGTCCTTTATTAATATACCGCACTACAAGGCTCTAAGATGGTAGGTCTGCCACTACCCGCGATCAAATGCCGGGACACGTACGTTGCTGTAATACGGTTGATTAGAGATTAACGGACATCAGCGAAGAGTGAGTAGGAAGAAGAAAAGGAGGAGGAAGAGGAGGAAGAGGAGGAAGAGGAGGAAGAGGAGAAGAGGAAGAGGAAGAAGTTGTTGGAAGGATAGCCAAAGTGAATTTTAGATGAAATACCAAAAAAGTTCATTGACATGGGAAAGTGTGATGTGTAAATGAAAACGCGCCAGTATGATTCAGCCCTCTCAGTGCCGGTCGCGTTACTACTTTTAGAGTGGTTCACAAGGTTTATGACGGGATTTTTTGTGATTTTCCCCGCCATTTTGTGCCGAAAAAAAGCAGGAACATATCTTATCGATTATCGAAGGAGCCGCAATTTAGTAGTTCAGATATGCGATAAGGGATTTATTTGTTTATTATTTATTAGTGGGAGATGAAATGAGGAGAGGAGGAGGGGAGGAGAGGAGGAGGGGAGGAGAGGAGGAGGGGGAGGAGAGGAGGAGGGGAGGAGAGGAGGAGAGGAGGAGAGGATGGAAGGGGGAAGGGGGAAGATGGAGATGGAGATGGGAATGCAGATTTTGATGTTGATGTTGATGTTGATGTTGATGTTGATGTTGATGTTGATGTTGATGTTGATGTTGATGTTGATGTTGATGTTGATGTTGATGTTGATGTTGATGTTGATGTTGATGTTGATGTTTGATGTTTGATGTTGATGTTGATGTTGATGTTGATGTTGATGTTGATCCAGGTGCAGATGCAGATGTAGATCATTAAATTGATTTATGATACTAGGTAGGTAGTATGTATCTAGGGTCATCAAACTGATCATATGAAAGAAATTGTTGGATTTTGTTCAAAGGATACCCGCCGTGGACGTATACGTACCTCCACCACTCCAAGAGACTCTCTATATTACCATCCCGTATTACCACACGACCTAAAATACATCAATACAACTTCTGATACAAAGGAGTCGCACATGCATGCACAATATATCTAAATTTATAAACATGTTACTCTTCGAGATGATATCGAATCCATCATGCCGTATTTCATCCATTCAAAATCCCCGACTCGACCTGATGTTACAGTTCGTGAATTGGGCTTCGTCTCTCCGTGATGCAACTACTCTGCATTCTATGTTGTGTCATATATGTATGTATGTATGTATGTATACCTAGGGATATATATGTATACATATAATATATATATGTTATGTATATACATATATATATATTACATACATATATATATATACACTTCATTTACACTAGAACAACTACAACCTACATGTTCTTCGGCTCAAGCCTTATTAAACCCGATCAATACTACTAGGTTATGACAGTAGAATAATCAAGTAACCTTGGAAGTAACTGCTAGATACTAGCTTTCCAAGCATGACACTGTCCGAGGGTTAGCAAGCACGTGATTCAGAGCTACTAGATATAGTTCACCAGGTTCTATTTCTATAGATGGCATAGCAAAGCAAACGGCCCGGGTCTGATCACCTGTAAGCTCACCATTTGAAGGCCTCAGAACACATTCCAACATTCGACTCGAGTAATTATGGTCTAACATGGAGAGATCTTAACTTATGTTACGTGCCTAGGCATCAATGCATTACTCCTGCATAATCTTGTTTCTATATCACCATGAAATTAGAACTGCATCAATAACAGACGATGATAACCATATATACATCTGGATCCTTGGGTATCGAGCATGCCCGCGTAGGTATCTCTCATCCAACAACTCGATTCTCTATCTCACCACTCTCTCAAGACTGCCGAGTGTACTCGAGTATACTCCATATATACCAATGACTCATGATAACGATTTGTTCATCTTCTTCCTGCAGGCCAAGCAACCTAGGCATTATTAAGCTCGCTCTAGATCCATTTACAGAGCCTCAAGTATCCCAAGAAACCCTATCGAAAATTCTACCCCTTTGCATCCCCTCACATCTCAGATTCCCGTAGTACAGACTAATCTATTCAAAACCTTTAGTCATCATGATACCTCAAATGATGAACCTGGAAAGTAAATCTACGTTCGAATTACAGTACACTTACCCTACCCGGCTGATGTAGTAGCCCTATAGGTACCTACCTAGGTAGGTAGGTAGGTAGTTGAAGGTATATGACGATAGGGCTGCGTTAAAAATGAGAAACCCTTTCTAAAGAATCGACAGATGACTTACTTTACTTCAAAGTGGAAATGACTACTTTCGTTCCGCCCATCCATGAATACCAAAAGCGGAATCAGACCTTCCAGATGAGTATTGTATTGTAGATTTGAAATCCATCTGCAGAAGCAGCATTCATCCTTTCTCATGGTCAGAATATTCATCAGATGGACTGAATATATTCGGATTCAAGGCCTAGATGCATATGACTGATACGGGGGTCCCATCCTCACATTTGGGGTATCACAAGAACAGAACACGAGAGAAACGATACATACAATTTCAAACCCAAGCACTGATGAAGGAAGAAACGAGACAATATTCTAATCTTACATGGTTTTGTTATATTTGTATTCAAATACCTAGCAACGGATCACATGCTCACCTTACAAGTAAGTACCTACCAATCGCGAGTAGCACATTGATTGAGATAAAGACCAAACTCACATTCACCAAGGCAACACTCGCAAGATTCCCATCCATGACTCTAACTGATGTGATGCTGCTACCGACAATTGGAATTACAAGTAGGTACCTAGGTAGGCTGTGTGATGACTGGTTTGTGGCTTAGGATCCATCCATCCATCCGATACCTCACCGATAGATATCCCAGCGGCATGAGTAACCAACCACCAAACCTTTATACCCCACCCCACCACCCACCCACCACTAGGACGAATCTCCAAGTCAGTATATGAAAACGGGTAATCCGCTGCGGGAGTGCCGGGTCGCGAGACCAACAGACGCTTGAGAAATGACTTGGATAAAGAAACCTCGGGATACTCAGCCTCTTGTTCTCTATCGTCACTGGTACTGTAGGTAGGTAGGTATGCACCAAGAACCGAAACACCTTTCTCTATTATAATTACTCACCGATCCGATCGTGGTCCGATACCCCCAAGAAATCCTCATGCAACAACACAAGAAGAAACAAACTGCTAGGTAGCTAGCTGGCAGGCAGGCAGGTAGGTATTACTGTTTTCAAAAACATTTACCCACAATAAAGCAAACGCCGGTAAAGGGGGGGAGGGGGAAACATGATCATCTTCACTTACCTAGGTAGTAGGTACTTCTTAGCTCCCTACGGAGTCCAGACAAGTGCCTATCTACCTACCTACGGAGTATCTACCTATCTAGCAAACCGACGCTGGCGGCAATACTGGTCATCTAATTCGATTTTCAAGCGCAGCCCATGTTGCGCGCCCCTCAATTAACCTTGAACGGATTTCCACAATTGGTCCAGGTGGTGGGAAGATTGGGATTCTTGTAGATTTTAGATTTGTTGTTCCTCTTTTTTGTTTTTTCTCTTTTCCCCCCCTTCTCTTGCTTTGTCTCTTGGTTTCTTTTCTTTTCTTTTTTTAGATTTGGGGGAACGTGAAACAATACCTAGGGACTTTTAGTTGCTTGGTAGACGATTTTGTCGATTTGTCGATTTTTTTGTGAATTGATAAATTGATGATTTGTTAAAGGGCGGCTCATTATACTAGACTAGATAGACCCATGGACCTAGGGAGAATCTTCAATTTGACCGTTAGAGGCGCCCGTTGTCAATCCAATGATGATCAGATTCAACCGACCCAAGACATTGTGAGGCTTGATGTTGATGTTGATATCATTATGATTTTTGTACGTGTTGGTAGATGTAGATTCCTACTTGGGTAGAGGGTAGATAGGTAGGTAGATAGATAGGGAGGTAGGTGGATAGATAGGTCGATAGGTAGATAGATAGTAGGTTGATACCTAGGTAAGGTTATTTTATTAGATGTGTATGAATCCATGATATACAAAGTAGTAAATAAAATTAGATTATTATATTTATTAATGATAGATATAGATATAGATATAGATATAGATATAGATATAGATATAGATATAGATATAGATATAGATATAGATATAAATATAAATATAAATATAAATATAAATATATAATATAAATATAAATATAAATAAATAAATATAAATATAAATAAATATAAATATAAATATAAATATATAAATATATAAATATAAATATAAATATAATAAAATATAAATAAATATACCACTAATACGTATATCTAGCCCTAGAGGTACATGATGTGATTGATTTTTTTTACCCTCATTTCTATACCTACCTACCTTACCTACCTTAGTACTTTTATCTAATAGGTACTCAAATATATCAATCTCATTGCTTGCATGACCATTTCTCTCCTTGGCTTTCTTTCCCTTTTCTCTTCTCTCCTCTTCTTCTCTCTTCTCGCTTCTCTTCTCTTCTTTCCTTTCCCCCTCAAACCTCACTGTTCATCCCCCTCCACGTCCCTCTTTGTAACAAATGACTATATCAGAAACTTGGGCTCAAAAAGTTTGATATCTACCCATCTACTGTCGGTACCTAGCCATCCAACCCAACATTTAAAGAGTCAAGGAACAACCTTACCATCTTTGAAGTACACACGCCATTATCCTTTATACTTTCTTATCCACCGACCTCTTATTATACATGACATGTGTTTGACATGATTCCCCTGCCCAAGGAATTGTTGTTCTCGATCATTCTCCACGATCTCATGAGTACGTACCTAGTACTTCGTAATTATAAGCTACCTACCTACCCACCGACCTATAGTAATAAGTACCAGATACGAAAATCCATCATCATACTCTCCATACGGTATCAAATATCAAACCCCTCATCGAATCATCGACGCCTCCTCCTGTGCCTCCCATCTTTTCTTTTAACTTTTTTCTCGTTTCCCCATCCCATCCCATCCCATCCATCCCATCCCATCCCATCCCATCCCATTCCCATCCATTCCCATTCATCCCCATGCCACCTCCCTCAACCGTGCCAGCCAGTAGATGGGTGGGGGATGGCTATCTGCACAAATTACATCAGACTTGGATGGGACCGAGGAAACGCTGACAGTAGTGGGTGGCATCAACAAGAATTCCCCCAAAGAATCTTGATGGCCAATCATTTTGGGTTATTCTCTTGATCCCTTGGTAGGTAGGTAGATAGGTAGGTAGGTAATACAGTAGTAGCAGTAGGAGTAGTAGTAGGTATTATCCAGTTCAGGAACTTTATTCATCTTGATTGTTCTATTTACTGCTTGACCAATTAGATGGATTGAATGAGGGTTTGTGCAGGGTTTATATTGTATTTTATGTGCTATTGATGGGAAAAGAGACAGAGAGAGTATGTGTGTGTGAGGGAGTGAAAGAGAGAGAAGGGAAAGGAGAGACGAGAGAAAGGAGAAAAGAGAGGGAAAAGACGATAGATAGATATTTGCATGATTTTATTCTCTATTTCTATTCTAAACTTATCAGGTAGACTTATTAGAACAACAACGACAGCAACAACAACAACATCATCATCATCATTATCACCAACCAATCCAATAGATTAATATTTCTTACATTCTCATCCATCCATCCATCATCCATCATCCATCATCCATCATCCATCATCCATCATCCATCATCCATCATCCATCATCCATCATCCATCATCCATCATCCATCACCCATCACCCATCATCCATCACCTGCCTACCTCAGTCCCCCACCAACATTTCAACTTTTGTGTCCGCTTCTAGATCAGAAAAAAAACACCAAAAAAGCGAGCAAAACTCCAAGAAAAAACCCACTTCAAGTCTTTCATCCACCAAAATTTCATTCCCGCTCCCCACCTTGAGTCTTGTTCACCGGTAAAAACTTCACCATCCACAGACAGACTGGGCATCTACTGGGATCAATTTATAAACCTTGACACCTTATTCTTCATTCACGAGCCAATTCAAGATACCCAAATCAGCCCAACCGACGCAAGCCCCTCCAATAGCTCGTCATCTCAATCTATCTGATTTCTATTTCTATTACCTTCATTCGACATTCACCACAAACATACAAACATACATACATACATACACTCGAAGTATACAAAACCTATTCATCTGCCAGCCTCGTTCTTTTTCTCTTCTTCCTTGAATTTTTATTCTTACTTGGCTTCTGCTTCTGCTTCTGCTTCTGCTTCTGCTTCTGCTGCTTCTGCTTCTGCTTCTGCTTCTGCTTCTGCTTCTGCTTCTGCTTCTGCTTCTGCTTCTGCTTCTGCTTCTACTTCTACCTCTCTACCTCTGCTTCTGCTTCTTCAATTTCACATTCTATTCAATTTCAATACCTACCATTTGATTTGGATAACCATTTCATCTTTCACAAACAAACAAATAAACAAACAACCCATCTATTATTTTCAAAGTCACGAAAAGACTACTCCACCATTTCGAATACAGTAGAATCAATAAGAATATCAACAAAACAAACAAAAAGGTCAAAGTCAGAGTCAAACAACCAAACCATCAAATAACCAAACAAATAACCAACTTACCCAAATAACCAAACATGTCGAGACATGGTGCACCGTCACGAGTGGCGGAATATGATGAGCGTGATACTTACTATCGAGGAACAGCACCTCCAGCTCAAGTTCGAGTACGGGAGCGTGATCATGAAGAAACTATTGACTTCAGTGCCAGAAGAGGTGCAGGTCCTCGAAGACGTTCATTAGATTTCTTGCGAGATGATTATGCGCGCGATCCGAGCCAGGTCAAATGGTGGTAAGAGAACGCGATACAGAAACTTTCAACGACAGGCCACTTGTGCGAAGACCAAGATCACCCTCTCCTCCACGTTTCCGTGAGAGAATTGTAAGAAGTGAGGTTGGAGCACGAGAGCCTTCTCGAACACGAATTGTGGAAAGAGAAAAGGAGATTACCAGATCTCCATCACCCCACCACAACTTCGCGCACGAGTTATAGAGAGACAAGACAAAGATTTAGAGAACGCTCACCATCTCCTCCAGCCCCTTCTCCAGTTCGCATCCGTGAGAGAATTGTTGAACGGGAGAGAGAAAGAGAAAGATCACCTTCCCCACCACCACAAGTTGAGAGAATTCATACTCGAATTGTTGAACGAGAGAGAGAGAGAGAACCTTCTCCATCACCATCTCCCCCACCAACCCCACCACCTGAGATCATTCGAGCACCACCCATCCACCGAGAAATCATTACACATCATCGCCATATTGATCATGGTAAGTTTGCTTTGATTTCTCACTATACCTACATAATCATAGTTCATCAATACTAATTAATAAAAAAGGGTTTGAAAGAGCTCCAGCTCCATCCCCACCCCCACCTCCTCGTCGTGCTCACACCCCCGCACCACCAAAAACTGAGAAGACTGAAATCGACATTTATCGTTCCGGCAACAGCACCGAAGTTGACATCACAAAAATCAAATCTGGTGGTCGCGAAAGTGCTAAATCACCTCCTCCAAGACGTGAATATTATGATGATTCCATCTTATTTGAACAAGAGCGTGACAAGTTACGTGTCCGAGATACTCGGGTAGATCTTAGCAGAAGAAGGAGTTTTGAGTGCTCGTCCTGAGAAGGATAGAGTCAATCTCGACATTCGAGATGAAGACGAAGCTGATTTCTACAACCGCAAGGTTCAAGAAAGAGCTGTTATTGGTGAAGCATTCAATGGTGCCACAAAAAGATTGGTCCATCATTGATGTTCCTCCTGGAACTGAGAGAATTCAACTAGATGGTGTTGGAGGTGGAAGCCAAGAAATTACTTGGCAGAGATACAACGGTGTACGACGAAGCAAGTTCAATCCTGAACGTGAACTCAAGAGAGAAGAACCCGAACGTGTTGAAAAGAGAATCGAGTTCCGCGAGCGTGAGAGAGAAGGTCCTAACCGCACTACGGAGCATATCGAGATCCGCGAGCGAAGTGCTGCACCTTCACCACGCGAGTCTTCAACAACCGTTGACATCGAAATCTCAAATAATCGTAAACCACGAAGCCATACCGGTGGACCTACATATGAGAGAGAAAGAGAATATGAACGTGTTGAGGAAAGTTCCGATCGTCAAGTTGGCTTCCCATTACCTCGTAACCCACCAAAGAATAGAATGGGTGATCTATGGACTGAAATCACCAAGGACTTGGTAGCTAAGGAAGCTATCGAAGAACTTGGTTATGATTATGAAGAAACTGAATTCTTCTACTACATTCTCCAGTACCTCCGATACGTAAGCCTCCCTGTCTTCCGTACATTCCTTCAAAAACATACTAACAACCTTCTAGCAAGATGTCGAAGAACTCGTTGCTCTTTCCGAAACAGTCCGCCGTGAACGACAAGATCGTATCCGCGAAATCGAACGTGAGCGTGTTCGTATCGAGCGCCGTGAGAAAGAACGCGATGACTGGGAGCGTGCAGAAAGAAGAAGAGAGAGAGATATGGGATATGATGATGAGCGAATCATTGAAAGAGAAATTATCTGGGATGATCATAGAAGACGCGAGAGACCTAGCAGACGTTGGTAATCCTTTTCCTGTTTCCAGGATTGAAATATCAATTTAAATTGGCTGAGGGAATCGAAGTTGGGGGAGATGCTCTAGAGAGAGGAAGTGGAGAGGAAAGAGCAAAGAGGAAGAATCTCCACGCCTCGCTCCTCCTCCCTACAACTCTACGAATTTGATGAAATGAACCAACGAACGACAAACGACGTTACGGCTGCTAAAATAATGACCTTGCGCTTGTTGCTCTTGCATCAAACTCATATAGCGCTGCTGCATTTCATTTCCTATTTTTTTTCGTTCGATTTTTTGGTTGGATCATACTTGATTTGAACTTTTGCTTTTGATGTTTCTGTCCTGGGCGATCCTTTCTACTTGCCTACCTATTTTCCATATTGATATGCATAGCTTTTGTTGATGAATGAAAGGCGGGACTTACGGAACCATCTGTTCACAAAAAGGAAAGGTATGCATATCTATCTATTAGGTTGAAAAGGATAAGAGATCGCTGGAGGGGCGGAGGAATAAAATAGGAATCATTTTTCATTTTTCATACTCTTATTTTTTCCTTTTGCTTTAGTTGCGCGCGTTTGTTGGTTGGGTCTTTATTTATTCGTGCTTTTTCGATTTGTGTTTGTGTTGGGGAGGTGGTGGGAGCGGGGTGGATTTGAATTGATTGGGGAGAGGGGAAGGGAGGGAAGGGGAGGGGAGACGGATATATTTAACGAATGAATTATGAAATCAGAAAATGAAAATGAAAATATGACTGATATACTCTTCTTTTGTAAATTGAAATTGAGAATTTGATTGGAATGTTTTTTGGGGGGGAGGGGAGGGGGCGTCATTTATACTTGTTACTTGTTGTCTGGTACCTGTTATGGCTATGAGTATGGATGAGTGAGTGAGTGAGTGAGTGGTCAAGTAAACACACTCTTCATTCATAATATAACTTAACATTCCTTTAATATCACAATCCATTAAATCCTCACCTCCCTTTCCTTTCTTCCCCTTCTTTCCCTTCTTTCCCTCCAAACCTATCAATCATTCATCATCAATCATCTTCCTTCTATTTCCCCTTCTCCATTCCCCACTGTTCACCTCTATTATATATCATAGTCTCACAACAACCTTACCTCTATACCTCTCCCATCACCTGTCAACCCATTCATCCTTGCTCAATCTTCCTTGTTCAATTTTTATCTATTGCTGTTATGTGATATCTACGTTTCTATGTATTTGTTTACCTACGTCCCTATAAATATATATAATAATATAAATATATAAATATATAAATATATAAATACAATCTCGACATCGACATCGACATCTAAAAATACAACCTTACATTCACATTTCACACATTCATGTCTCAAGTGGAATTTAAATTTCATGATATGGTAAGTGAGTGAGTGAGTGAGTGAGTGAGTCAGTGGAGTATTTCTTTCCTTGTGTTTTGATGCGTACCTACCTATATGGGGAGAGGAGAGATGTTATCTTTATATCTATGTTTTTTTTTACAAAGATTGGAAACTGGCTGTATGATATGGTGTGTGTGTGTGTGTGATGTTTAGATATGGGGGGGAGAATAGAGGACTGAGGATCTTTAGATGAAGGATTTTTGGGGCTTGGGTTGTGGTTGTGGTTGTGGTTTTGCGAATGTAAATTTATGTATTCATATATATATATATATATATATATATATTCTAAAAATAAAAAAAAATAAAAAAAAAGTTGTGCATTATGGATTATAGGGGGGGGATTTAGATTTTGGGGTTTAGATATGTGGGTGTGAATGTGAAAGTATGGAAGTATGGAGGTATAGAAGTGTGAAAGTAAGTAGATAGGAATAAAGGGATCAAAGTTATTAGTCTTATGGATGAATAAGAAAAATCGAGGATAGATAGATAATACGTATAGTTTGAGGTTGGATTAGGTAGGTTATAGTATTTGTATGTATGTATGTATAAATTCCATGTTTTGGAAAAGTGAGTGATGGGCTTGGTATTTTGGGAATGAGGAATTTGGAGAGTTCATGTTTATTTTCTTTCGATTTGCTTTGTAGAGGGTAAAGGGGTAGGTAGATGGGTAGATGAGGAGGACCTTGTAAATTGTGCTACTATCAGGGACTACGACTCCCCTATTCAACTAGTACTCGCTCAAGTATCTTCGCTAATTTCTCCCCTGTCACGTTCTTCCCTCCACACCTCCATCCACCACCCCAACAAACACCACCGACATCCAAATCTTCCACCCTCACCCCCAACTCCTCTAACATCTTTCCGCCCATCCTCTATACCAATCCAAACACTCCCTATTAGCCACACTCGCACTAACGCCCCCCTCCATCCCACAAAGAATCTGTTTGACCACCGTCTCAACCTTCTTTCCATTCGTCGTCACGGGAATCTCATAGCATTGATCTATAATCCCCGGAACATGTCTCGCGCTCAATTCCTTCCTCACAACCGCCTTGATACTATTTTGAAGATCTGCCGTAAAGACGCGAGCACCCGCCATTTTAACAAATAAGACGACCGTTTCGTCATCATCCGTTGGACGACGTCGCCCGATACACAACGCGTCTTCGATCTCGTCGCTAAAGTGCTTGAGGAGAATATATTATATATTTCCGCGGAACCGAAGCGCACACCAGAGGGTTTTAAGATGCCGTCTGAGCGTCCCAACATGTATATCCCGCTTGTTGCGGGGGAAAACTTGATGAAATCCCCATGGTGCCATACACCAGCGAACTGTTCAAAGTAAGATTCAAAGTACTTTTTGTCGCCCAAGCTCGAGTCTCCAGAATTGAAGAAGGTGGTCGGTTGGCTGGGGAATGGAGCGATACAAACGAGATCGCCAGGTGTGCCTGCGGGGACGGACTGCCCGGAAGGAGAATAGGCGAGGAGTGACATGCCGAGGGTGGGGACTTGGATTTCTCCTATGTGGACTGGGGAGAGGGGGGAGGGACCCCCGAAGAGGGAGATTATATCTGTGCCGCCGGTTATGGAGCCGAGGTTTATAGTTGAGGGGAAGGCGCCGGGGGAGTATATGTATTTGAAAGTTGAGGGGGCGAGAGGAGAACCGGTTGAGTAGATTGCACGGAGGGTGGAGAGGTTAATATTTTTTGGTTAATATTTTGTTTCAAGGGGAGGGAGATGAGTTTTGCACTAGTGCCTGAGTGATTTTGAGTTCTTGAAGAGAGTGGCATGGAGAGGTGAGCATGAGGTTTGAAGGTGACCCATCGTAGAGCATGTAGTGACAATCCATGATGTAGTGAGAAGAGACGATCACCGGGACGGATGTCGCAGTGGAGGATATGTTCTTTTTTGTGTTGGACGAGGGTTCCTAGAGCGGAATGAACGATACATTTTGGCTTGCCTGTTGTACCCGAGGAGTAGAGTATATAGATTGGATGGCTTGGTGGGAGTTGTGTGAATTTTAAAGGGGCACCTGGATTAGCAGCGCTGAATTTTTGTAAGTAAGTGTTAGGTGATGAAGCAGTGTATTTGTTGTTCTGGATTGCAGCCTGATCTTGACGTTTTTTGGAACACAGAATATTTGAAGTCATCCATTGTTCTAATGAACTGATGAAGTGGATGTTTCAAATGATTCCAGTGTCCCATGAGAGCTAACTTATCCAAACAATTTCAATACATGAAATCATTCTCAATTATCAAGAATTGCTCATTACCGAATTGCTGTGCAGACCACTGAAACCCCAAGACGAAAGAAACAGTCACAAACTCACCTCTTCAAAAACCCCTCATAAGTCTCCGCTTTCCCATTTTCAATAGCAAATCCCTCAACCTCAAACGGTAAATCCACGGTATCAAAAATAATCAATCTCTTCAGTTCCTTCAGCTCCTTCACAATTTCACGCGTTTTACTTAAACTCTCATGAAATCTCCCATTGTACTCAACCCCATTATCAGCAAAAAGAACCACTGGCTCAATCTGAACAAGTCTATCCAAAACAGCCGCAACCCCCGTATCGGGACTTACGCCCGTCCATATAGCTCCAATAGATGCAGCAGCAAGCATAGCTACAACAGTATTTCTATGGTTGCCTACGAAACCGGCAACTCGATCATGAGGTTTGACATTGAGTGTTCGGAGGGCATTGCTACATCGGCGAACTTGTTCTCGGAGGTCATCCCAGGAGATGGTGGAGCGGGTGGATTCTGTGGCGGCGATTATAGCTGGAGATGATGGGTCGAGGGTGAGGTTTGCTGGATAAAGAAGATTTTCGGCAAAGTTGAGGAGGGAGCCTTGGAAGAAATCCGGACGGGGGAACATGGGAGCGTTTTTCATCAACCACCTGGCATGGTTAGTTTCGTGAAGCATGTATAGAGCACTTGGATGAAGAGCTTTTCTTTGCAGGCGAGACAATGTAAAGGTATGTAGCACTACTACGTTTCAAATTGAACATTCTCCCACTCACTTCTCATGCCCCACCAAGTACCCAGACACCATCTCCCAGAAATACGAGCACCGTTGACCTTGTCGACTCATGCTCTCGTGATTCAACGCCCAAATCAAAGTAAATCAAACCATCACATGACCAAACAAGAACCATCCTCTTCTCACCTTCTCAAATCCCCTCTCCGCCCTAATCCCCGTAAACCACCACGTCTCCTCCCAAAACTCCGCTATATTCCCAATAGACCACCGATACAAATCATCATACGTCTCCAAATTCAATCCATATTTCTTATTGACGATATCTTTGAATTCGTACATGCGTGTTGAGCTGGGATTGGCATGGCGCCAAAGTTCTGTGGCTGTTGAATGGGAAGCATTGAGAGGTGACTGTGATCCCATGATTGTGATTTGATAGGAAAGAAGAGTTGGAAATCTTGTTGTGTTTTTAGAGAGATAGTATGATCTATATAGTGATGGATAAATCAGGACAAATGAAGAAAGGGGAAGCGACTTTTCAATAGAGTTTTGTGATGAGTGGCGTATATTGAAAGTAGATGGTATTCGCACATGAGGGATTTTTAACCCGAAGTCCGATGGTTTGTACTAAAACCAATTGACGGTGGAAATGTCTACAAAGCAACTTGTGACGAGAGTCACTGACGGTTTGGTATAAATATTGAAAGAAAAGACAGAAATCTTGTGAATATTACGAAAAGAGACTATTTACATGTTGTAATCTTTCATCCCGAATTCCTTTCCTGTTCCTCCAGCAGCAAGAAAGGTGCGGAAAAGTCCCGAGCGGATGGTTGCGGAATGTAGGCGAGTTATCCTCAGGCACTTACCGAGGTTCTAAGCTTGAGGGGTTTCAGCTATTATGGTATACTTTGGTGCATGTATTAATTGAGTACGGTACGCAGAGAGAGAGAGAGAAAGAGAGAGAGATGATAAATAGCTGGTGGAGCAGAATGGATAAGCAATAATAAGTACTTAGGTAAGCCGACATCTTTAAATGAAAGTCCGTAACCCTTTGAGTATCAACCAAATGCATGCTAACCTACATTATACGTATATATTTGTATGTTTATGTTTATGTGCATATCCACATCCACATCTACATCCATATTTATATTCATATACATGTATGTACTCACTCAGATTGTTTGTCTGTATAGACAGAGTATGTATAGACAGAGTATGTATATACATATATACCTAGAGGTATGTATAAATTGATGCCCAACTGAGGGAAAGCCAACAAAACGAAACGAAACGGGAGCATGACTTTTAATAAAGTTCCCATCGGTAAGCAGTCATCACCGGTCTCAACGGAAAAAGAAAAGGAGAGTTTGTAAATTGTAACCGCTCCTTCCCGCCTGCTAAATGGTATTGATGTCAACCATCCATCGATAAATGTATAAGATCTTCGATGTTTACATCTTTTCAGAAGAGACTGATTAATCGAAGGTTACGTGCATCGTGATTTAAACCTGAGAGTTTTGTTCATGCTATATGTATTAACATTTTACTTAGGGTTTTATCACATCATTCATTGTATGACCATCAAGCAGATAAAATGGGTGGCTGTTGCATTTGAGTAATGTTAGGGCTTATGGGTTTTGGAGTAGTCTGCCGTTTATTAGGAAGGGTTCTCCTTGTCCCCAATCCTGAGATGATAATCTGAATCGGGTGAAGCATGCCCAAAGAACCTAACCTTATAAACAAAGTCTGGATGTTGAAAATGATTATTATACTTTCAAAGGATTTCGACCAGTGTTCTAGGATTCGGTCACATCAGTTTCTAGCCAAGGGCGATGCTGGCCCTGCTGGCGATGGTGGGAGGTAGATGGGTGAATCAAAATGATATCATAGTCTTGGAAACACTTTCATATGGTCAGAGTTTGAAAGTATAAAAAATTGCAGTGTCACGATTCACGATTGCACTTCTTGACTGTGCCACTGGTACTCGTGGTGTCCCACTTATACAATCTATTTTATATCGATTGCATGGAGAAGCTGATATGAGTGAGGGGTTGAGGATTTGAGATACGCGTAAATGGAGGAGCAGTGCATGTGGGCGATGAGAAGAGTGGCAGTGAGGAAGACGATGAGAATGAACCTTTTACTTACTGCATGTGCTTAGTACCTAGGTATTGAGAGGTAACCTTTTAGCTACAATACACTGCGTACAGTAAGGGATATCAAACGGCCGTCTCGTATCGTATCGGGTTTATGATATGCAAGAGACTGCGGGATTGTTTTATTTGTTGTTATGGATGGTACATCAACCAACCGGTTAGTCCATTCTAGACCAGGGGTAAAGGAGATACAATACTACTTCCTGTACTAGGTAGAGAGGTAGTCTAGCGATAGTCTAGCGATAGTCCTCCCCTTCATTTTTACAGTACAGTAGTTTAAAATGCATCGATTGGTTGAATTACCTAGTATTCTAAATCAACCCAGATACTTACTGTAACTTGTTAGCTAGGGAATAGATAAAAAACGGAAGCAAATAAATAATCCATGTCGGAATGAGAGTCAGGCTACTAGTCGAATGGGCAAGGAGAAAGAATACTGTAATAGATAATCGATGATTTCATTCTCTTCATCATTGCTCCGTTCCAGGTTGCTTTAAATGAAATCAATGTGAAGTTCATGACCGCGGTATATCATCCCGCTCTGCATATAATCAGGTGCGTGCTAGGTAGACTCAAGTAACTAGGTAATTAGCAAGCTGCATAAAGGTATTGTACTGTACTGTACTGTACTGCATAATTTGGATAAAGGAAATCTATCCATGGATATATCTGGAAATCTATTTGTACCGGACTCCATAGATAGATAGGCTTCATAAATTGCATGCATAAAAATTAAGCTTCGCATTGGATCCATCGTATGATCGCAGATTCTAACCATTTTACTATAACAGCCCTACCAGACCAAAAAAAGAGAGAGAAAAGACCGAGTAGATCCGCGAAATGATTTAAGGACAATCACATGACCCGTCTAGCCCACCCGTGTTACAATTCGAACCAATGATATAAAGGAATCAGCCGCCTCCAGCCTTCTGGCTATCCAAATCCCGAAAAGAAAAGAAATTAAATATTATGTAATCCGGTGATTTGGCGCTAAAAGTACCTGGGTAGTGTACACCTGCAGTATACTACCTAGGTAGACTTACTCTACCTAGGTACACCTTGGTATCTGTCGGAGATAAAAAAGACCGCAAAACTGCGTACCCAACTAAGGATGCAATAAGCTTACCTAATCTAACAAGTCGTACTTGATGCGACGGATGCATCGGATGCAAGTGATTCTAGATGAACGATAACTTCAAAATGAAGAAAAAATGACGAAAATAACAAATCCCGTTCATTTATTTACTTATTCATCTGTTCCTCGCTTGAGGTCATCGCCGTCAAAGAATCAACAGATGCCATCCATACCTGACTTTCATCATTCTCGTAAAAAGTAGCTAATCAGTAAAGGAGAATCAAGGGCTAGATCAACAAAAAGAACCTTGGAAGACTTTGATTCATCATCATTCATCCATCACAATCGATGAGTTCAGGACTCGGGAATGGTAATAATACCTAGGTAATCATAATCAACCTTGGACGGGAAGACTCTCCCTCCCTCCCCTCCATGCATGCATCCATACATACGAAGTACTCCGTACGTTGATTGATAACTTGGTACACCAATTCAGAAACACAACTTTTACGGTAGATATCCAAAGAACCTTCACATCCACCCCATCCATCACATCCATCCCATACATAGATAGATAGAGAAATATTATATAATGATCATCTACTCTCTACGTATATTGGATATTCAAAAAAGAGTCAAGTGATCCATGTTAAAGCTCATTTACTTTTGAGCAAACTACGACCTAGCAATTTGACCCTTAGATAATCCATAATAACATTCAAATAAATACATATATATATATATGTATATATATGTATATATATGTATATACGTATATAAAATTTTTCCTCTTTATTTAACGTTTTCACTCTTCTCCAGGGCTCTTCCTTTGAAGATTGCTAAGTTGATCCTTTAATATCATTTTAAACTTTGTTAAACCATATTTTTTATTTTTTATTTTTTTATTTTTCAATTTTTGAGGTTATCAATAGTATCGAAAGGGGTTGATTGATTGCCTTACTTGGAGATTAACGACTTGGAGATTAACGACTTCAAGATTATCTATTTACTTTTGTTATTGTTATAATCATTATAATATCATCATCATCATCATCATCATCATCATCATCATCATCATCATCATCATAATATACTGTAAAACGAATGATACAGGTCAAAGTGATTGAATTGATATCAATCTTTAGATTTAGATATCAATTGAAAAACTACAATACAACACTACACTACACTACACTACACTACACTACACTACACTACACAAATAAACGCAATATAATACACGCCGCGCTTTGTCCCGAAACCTCAAACTATAATTGAGTGTATAATAACTCTTTTCATCCATACATACCTATTACCTACAGTCGACGGAGTCCATCCTCTGTACGAAGTATAGGTAGCTTCAAACAACACATTCATCTTCCCTCTTTCGTGGCAGCTCGCGAGAACCGAGACCCTTCGCTTTCTCTCACCGTACCGTACGTGCTTGACCGATTAGACCGAAGGGAAGAAAGACCAGGGAAGAGAAAAGAAAAGAAGAGTAAAAGACGCGTGATTCCTTACTTTTCCTCATCGCGAACCTAATCTCAAAAGGATATCAAGTTAAAGTTCAACTGGCCTTTTCATGATTTGAAAGAGAGAGGAAGAAAGGATCAATTCAATCTCATTCCTCTTCTTTTATCAGAGCACCAGCATCAGCATCGCTATCGGTATCTACATCTATCTACAAAGAGAAAAGTACAGTAACAACAGCATTTCACAATTCAATTCGATTTAATATCCCATCATAATCATCATCATCATCATCATCATCATCATCATCATCATCATCATCATCATCATCATCACCAATCAATCAATCAATCAATTCAAACTCATCAAGCATAAAATCAATCCTTGGGTATGTTCTTCCCTTCCTTTCCCTTTTCATCCATTTCAATTTCCCTTAATTGCGGACTTGACCTCCATTGCCCTACAAATCAATGCCCAATTCAAAACCTCATCTTATCATCTTAACCCTTGAGACGTTTCCGTCTCAGGCCTTTATGATACTTCAAAGTCTTCGTTGTCTTTTCCCATCGGTCTACCTTGTCTATAACATCAAAACATCAAAACATATTTCCAGTCCTTCGCCCCACAACTCTCCTCCTTGCATTGTAATTGTCCACGTTTGCTGATATTAGGTCTTCATCCTAGAACTCCGCCGCCAGTTAATCTACCAACCAACTTCGTCATAGTCTCTAGACTACGAATACCCCTTATTGATCTACGATATCTATATCTCCATATCCTTTCGACTGAATTATTTTTCAAATCAATAAACAAGATCTCCAGTTCTTTGGGGAAACGTCGGCCTTTGAAAGAACTTTAACCCACGTCCCAAGCATCAACATCTTTACCCGAATCGCTCAGTTTAGGGCTATTAATCCATGAACACGATGCCTCAAAGACTTCCCCGAAACCCATTTGCTAGTTCTATTACGCCTGCGGTCATCACACCGCAATCCGACAACTCCACCAGTCGTAGACAGTCGGCCTCGAAGGGTAACCGATTGACCAATTTCTTTACATCTTCACCAAAGAGTAAGGAACAACAGTCTGCTCAGGCGGCCCTCCTTTCTGCTGTTGCTGCACAACAACAGCGTCTTCTGGATAATCCATCTCCTAGTCCAGCATCCCTATCGCTTCCTACAATCTCTCTTTCGACTGCAAAGGGTGGTGAGGCTAATATGGATGAACCCCCGACTACTCTTTTCCAGCCACCTTCTGTCGCAGAAGCCAGATTACAAGCAAAAAGAGAGGCCCAATTCGGACCACTCAATCACCCAGGCCATAAATATGTCAGCCAGCACCATGGAGTTTTTGAGGATCCAGTTTTAGATGAACCACCGTACTACTATCTTCTGACTACCTACATCAGTTACTTGGTCCTGATCATATTCGGACATGTTCGGGATTTCTTTGGGAAAAGATTCAAGCCCGAATCTTACCGACATCTTACCGCTGCCAACGGCTATGCTGCTCTCAACAGTGATTTCGACAATTTTTATGTACGTAGATTGAAGTTGCGCATTGATGACTGCTTCGCTCGTCCAATCACGGGCGTTCCTGGTAGATACATCACTCTTATCGATCGAAAGACCGATGACTTCAACAAGAACTATCAATATACTGGTACATACACCGAGACTCTTAACTTGAGTTCCTACAATTACCTCGGATTCGCACAGTCGGAAGGACCTTGCGCAGATGCTGTTGAAGAGACGATTAGAAAGTACGGAATTAGCTCTGCCAGTCCTCGAGCGGATGCCGGTACCTCCGATTTGGCATTGGAAGTTGAAGACAGAATTGCCAAATTTGTTGGAAAGCCTGCCGCAATGGTATTTTCCATGGGTTTTGCTACAAATGCAACTGCTTTCCCAGCTTTGGTTGGAAAGGGCTCGCTTATTATCTCTGATGAATTGAATCATGCCTCTATTCGTATCGGCGCACGTCTCTCAAGAGCTATGATCATGTCTTTCAAGCACAATGATATGAATGATTTGGAAAGGTTGCTACGGGAGGTTATTTCGCAAGGTCAACCTAGAACCCATCGACCATGGAAGAAGATCTTGGTTGTGGTTGAAGGTCTCTACTCTATGGAAGGTACAATGGTGAACCTGCCAGGTGTTTTGGCTCTCAAGAAGAAGTACAAGTTCAATTTGTTCATCGATGAGGCCCACTCTATTGGTGCTATGGGTCCTCAAGGTCGTGGAGTTTGCGATTACTTTGGAATTGATCCTGCCGAGATCGATATCCTTATGGGTACTCTGACCAAATCTTTCGGTGCTAACGGAGGTTATATTTCGGGAGAAAAACACATCATCGACAAATTAAGGCAGACGAACGCAGCAACGATGTATGGTGAATCGCCTACTCCACCAGTCTTGATGCAGATTCTCAGCGCTCTAAAGATTATCTCTGGAGAAATTGTCCCCGGTCAAGGTGAAGAGAGATTGCAGCGAATTGCATTCAACTCAAGATATCTTAGATTAGGATTGAAGCGTCTCGGGTTCATTGTTTATGGTCATGATGATTCTCCAATTATTCCAATCGTTCTGTACAACCCAGCCAAAATGCCTGCTGCTTTCTCTCATGAGATGCTTCGAAGAAAAATTTCCGTTGTCATTGTCGGTTACCCTGCCACACCACTTATCTCGTCCCGCGCCCGTTTCTGTGTTTCCGCAGCTCACAACAAAGATGATATGGATCGTATCTTGGCTGCTTGTGATGAGGTTGGAGACGTTCTTCAATTGAAGTTCTCAACAGGTGTAGCAGGTGGCGCAGAGCATTTACCTGATGGTGTCACACCCGAAATGGAAAAGGAATGGCAAAAGGCGAATGGCCTTCAAGGAGTGGTTAAGCCCCCACGCTGGTCGTTGAGAGAAGTCATCGCAAATGGTGTTGCAGATGTCAAAGAACCTTTGCGGTGATTGGATTAACTTAACTCTATGAATAACTTATGTACATTACGTTCTTGTCTGGTGCTTTTTTTCTCTGTTTATTCATTTGGCGCGGCATATCGTTAAGATACCCCTTGCCAAGGCGTGTTTGCCTTTTTCTCTATTCATTTATACTCTTTTTTTTTTTTTTTTTTTTTTTTTTTTTTTCCCCTTTTTCTCTTCTATGATTCGGTACTCGAGTTTGATCAAGTTTTTTATGAGGGACATATTTTGTGGATGATTATTGATTTGATGATCATTCACATATTGATGGCATTGAGGAGTGAAAATTACAAAAACACTCGTTATGGCGTATACAGACGGGCATTGTTTTGACACATTCAGATTTGGATGAGGATTGTGGTGGAAGATGGAGGTTGGTGGAGGGAAGGGAGGGATGAAAGTGGTATAGAGTAGGAATACCATAATATTAATACATAGATGATTGAATGAATGGGTATGGATGAAATGGATTGGAGTGTATATGATTGGGAAGGATGGCATGGCATGGGGATGATTGATGGAGGGGTGGAAAACGAGGGAAGAAAAGAGGAGTAGATAGAGGAAGAGATCCGGCGAGAATTGAATCAATGATTGAAAAATGATGGAGTTTTTTTTGGAAGTTTTTCTTCTCGCACCAGTTGTTTGTACCCATCTTTAATTGTGAGGTCAAAAGATACATCTCGTTCATGTCCACCTCCAGCGATCGTCAGGAGAAAGAATTAGATTTGAACTCCCCCCCTCGTCCCCCAAATTCTGCCAAGTCCAGTAATACTCAAGAAGGAATCTGATATTCATTCCGATGCCGACGCTAGAAACTTTGATAAGTCAATGCGGATGTCGATCGAGAAAGTGAGGGTATGTGCATTGTGTACAGAAGTAATGTTTAATGTTTAATGTATGTATATACGAATACGGGTAAGAAAGTCAATGTCATCATTACTTTTCTTTCTTTTTTTTTGGTTTGGTTTGGTTACTGGATGGGTGGTGGTGGTTGGATTGGATTGGATTGGTGTGAGGAGGGAGGGGTTGATGAGGGGTTGATGAGGTAAGGAGGGAAGGAAGGTGGAAAGGAAGGAAGTTGAAAGTTGGATTTTGTTGTTATATTATTATTATATTCAGATTTATTTTGTTCGGCATTGAATTGAATTGAATTGAATTGAACTGACTAGAATCGAATTCTTCAAAGCCGGATTTCTTCACCTTCTATTCTATTCTCTTCAATCCTCATCCAATCCGCTCATTGAATTCCGTAGAACCACCACCACCACCACCACGTGTACAACGCCCCATCCCATCCCATCCCATCCCATCCCCAAAATGACCCTAACGCAAACCCTCCTCCAGCAGACGAATTTCCGCTCCCCGTTCCTGCGAACCTTGGTCCCGGCCGTGGGCGCCGCGTATGCCATTCAGACGGCCGTGGCGATCCGAGCGTGCTGGCGCAGAGCGAGCGCTTCTATGACCTGAGTGGGAGTTTGACGTTTTTGAGCGTGGTGGGCTTGAGTTTGGTGTTGCCGGGGGTGAGGGAGAGGGCTGTTGGCGGGGTGCGAGGGAGTGCTTTGGTGCAGGTTTGTGGCTTCTTTTGGGGGGAGGGGATGGGAAGGGGGATGGGAAATTTGGAATACATACTAATGTGACGAGCAGTGGCCTAAACTCCTCGAGGCATTTTACTAAAAATGCTGGCCCTAATGCACTGAATTGGAGACAGGTAGTTCTTAGTGCTGCGGTGGGTATCTGGGCTACGAGACGTATGTTTTCACCCCTGTCTTTGATATAGATTCGCGAGGAGGTAGGGTATTTTGATTGGAAAAACTCGCGTCTAAGGCTCGCCAAATGGGTAGTGCGGTAGGTATATGGAGATGCTAATCTTATGATGATAGTTGGTAGCTATCTTTTTTGCTCGGATCTTGTCAGATGGGCATGATTCCCGCTGTAAGTTTTCTCGCTTCTTGAGCACCATATCTCCAGTCATACTTCGACCCAACCTCTAGCCTGCCTATTCTCCACCTTATATACCTTCCCCCCCCCTCCCCCTCCCAATAACCGCCCACTAACCCCCCACTCCAGTCGATGAGATAAAAAAATCACCCTCCAAGTTCCTTGGTGCTTTCGCCGCACAGGCAACCTGGGTATCCCTTTGCTGTCTACCCGTGCTCGCTCTCAACGCGCTCCCCACACAGGTTACTAGTCACCCTCCCTACACTAATGCTCACCGATATCCTCGGGCTCCTTCTCTTTACCGGCGGCCTCAGCTTCGAGATTCTAGCCGATCGACAGAAATCCGCATGGTCGGCCGCAAAAAAGAGAAAGGAGCATGATGAGGATTTCTTGACCAGTGGGTTGTGGGCAAAGAGTCGCCATCCGAATTATTTCGGTGAGAGCGTGTTGTGGTCTGGGATCGCGGTGCTGAGCGCAGGGGTTTTTTGGCGGGGAGAGTGGGACAATTGGGGATGGGGACTGCTGGGTGGGGGGTTTGGGGGAGGGTTGCGGGGGGGGGGTTGCGGGGGTTAGTCCGGCTTTTTGTCACGTTTTTGTTGTTGAAGGTTAGTGGGGTGCCGTTGAGTGAGGTGAAGGTATGTTGAATTTTTTTATTTCCTCTCGGGTTTTGGTCTCGTTTTATGGCGGGTTTGTATTTTGTCCTTGAGCTTGTTGTGTGGGATCGGGGGCGGAGGGAAGTGGATGGGAGAAGCTCGCGAGTGTGTGTGAGAAAAGGGGTTTTGCAATGGCCTTAAACGGCCTGTCATGTTCGAGAGATCACGCAGGTTCAAGCGGGGGGTTCTATCTTGCAGAAAAGGAGCTGAAGAGTTGGTCTTGAGAAGAACACACACTAATCATATACCCCCAAAACAGTACGATAAGAAAATACGGCCATCGAAAAGATTATCAGGAGTGGAAGAAGAATACTCCGATGTTTATCCCGAAATTTTGAGACGTTGGTGTATTGGATGAAGAGCTCGAGAGTTAGAGAGCTGGGCTATACAGTATTGATATGGATGATGTGAAAGAAGGGAATTAGGAAGAGAGGTAGGTAATGAAAACCGGAGCTGACAATGGAGCTGGGCTGGCAATGGGAATATATATCGAGGCAGGAAAACGGGTATGAAAAAAAGGGTAAGAAAGGCAACAGAATATGATACGGTGCTAGGTTTAGGTCTATGTTCTATCTCGATATCTTTCTTCAGTGACAGCGACGTAATGAACCTTGGAATATAAATTGGACATGATGCAAGTACTGAAGATTCTTAGTGTTCGTTATTCAAAGGTCATTTATTCGTTTATTGTTAGATCCTAATTTTTGTCTTGATCTGCCTTGCCTTGCTATACCATAACATCCCTTTACCTTACGTGCCAAATTTGCATATCTAACCACGGTATTTCGCTTATCCTGTACTCTATTTGATCCAAATCATAGCCAAGCCCACCAGAACGCTTCAAACATCCAATTCATGACCCGATCATTAATTACACACACACACACACACACACACACACACACACACACACACACTGCAGCTCGATATACAATACAACACCCCTCCCACACCTCATCCTACAAGCACTCTATCCCTTCTTGATTCTTCCGCTAGTTCTCGTCCCCGCACCCGTACCGTTCCCCTTGGAGAAATCTCCAATCGTCCCCTTCCGGCTCAATCCCCTCTTCGCTTTCTCCTTCATCTCCCTCTCAATTGCCTCCTTCTCCTTGCCCTCCATGATTCCCTCCACCCTCATCCGATACTCCTCCCCCTCTTTGTCGCAATACTCCAATTGCGTGGCCGGAGGGACCTCCTTTGTAATTCTCCCTCTATCACCTTGAAGATTCATAAATTCGTTTATTTCATCCTGACTTGCGTTTCCATTTTCATGGTCCTCGTTTGAGGATTCTTCGGGGTAAATGACTGCATGACCGGTCGTGGCAGTGGAATCTACGGAGGAAGCAAGGGAGGCGGTGGAGACGTTGGAGAGGGCACGGCCGATGATTGCTTTCCCGCGGGGTTGACGGGGTCTCTTGGATGGGTCGGTGGCTGAACCCATACCTACGCCGTTTGAAACGGAGATTGAGGAGCAGGACGGACGTTTTGTTTTTGCGAGGAGGGAGCGGATATCGATGGGCTCTTCGGGTGCTCCTGGGGCAGATGAAGCATTGGAATTGGAGTGGTTTGTAGAGTGTGAGTTGAGGGGAACTTCGGTAAGGGGCTCGGGTTTTGATGGGGGAGGAGGGGTAAGTTCTGATGATTCGGGCTCGAGGGGGATGGGGAGAGGAACTGAAGTTTGTTCATCTTTTACCGGGGTGGGCTCTATTTCTGATGGTGCAAATGCGCTCTCGTCTAGAGGTGCAATACGGGATTTCGATGAAGACCGCGATGGAAGTGTACTTGATCTTAATTTCGGAGCTGCATGTTCGCTATGCGTCCTGTCTGGATTGTTAACATGCCTTGATGTTGATTCTTTTTTCGAGACAGGGGCTGAAGCTGGCTGTTTCATCACCCCGCATCGATATTTTGTGAATGGTAATCTGGTTCCTGATGCAATAGAATCCCAAAGCCAGTCCGCAGTAACAATTGGAATTTTCCATTCCCGAGCATGTTCTAGTTTGTCTTGTCGAAGATTTTACTATAGATTTTGTGACGAGGACTGAGGATTGTGGAGTCATATCTTCGCTATATGTACCCCCAACAACTCAGTGGATTTTTTTACATGAAGGATTTCAATACCAGTGAATGCTGCTGATGAAATCTTAAGGCTACTAAACCCTTCGATAGGAAACTTGGGGAAAGGTCGTCCCAGAACATGTTTCCTTGGGTTCGAGGTATGTTTTGAGATGCAAACATCGTTCCACCCACCAATCTGTAATTATCTCAACTTCCGAATTAAACGTGGGATACTTTGAGGGTTGCAAAATGAGATGGAAGAATCAAATAATTCCGTCTTCTTGAATTGGAAAGATCTAGATCAGATTCACTTTGAACCACTTTACCATCATGTGCAACGAGATGTTTTCCCAGTATTTGTGTATGCTTAGCAGAAAAGCCATGAATCCAAAACTGACACTCATAAAATATCCCGCCCACTGTTTGCTTCAGTTCTTGAACAAGGTCAAGGGTTGTGGCCTTGGGTGGTATCACCTCTTTGCTTTTCTCGACTTGTTTGTTTTCTGCTGGCGCAAAGCTATCACTGGTATCCCAAATTCCACTCCGCGATACCTGTATATTATTATTGCCACTACCAACAATATCACCCCATATACTTTGACTTTGAGTATTCAGTTTAGTGCTTGCGGTTCTGCGTAGCTTTCTCTTGCCCTCTTCAACTCCAGATGCATTCTGTTCCCTGGCCCTCTCTTTCGATGAATTGATTTTAGGTTTATCTTTGTCCCAAGAGCCTTTGCCTCTTTCATCTATTGGTAAAGAAGGATCATAATATTTCTCGTTCAAAATCATTCCTCGTTCTAAACTGTCGAGTAACCACTCGACAGAGACAATCCGTAAGCCCCAACTCTTCGCTGCCTTGTATTTATTGCCCTCGGTTCTAAACGATATCAGATGTGTGATTTGTTTCGTCAAATTCCCATCATACTCCCCCCCGTTGACTTTGATCTTTTCTGCAAATATCTTGTCTTTCTGCCGTATCATCGCATCCGGTCATACTGATTTTGAGAGAAGTAAAAGTAGGTAATATATATTGCCGTTCCAATAAATCCATATCTATATCATGATCGCTCACCCAAAGGTCCCGAACTGTTGCAATCCAATCCATAGTCATCGGTCGAACATCCGGTCGAAATTGGGCGACATAATGGTATTTTGGACTATCCCAATGTCCAACAACAAGATGAGTAACTTCGACTGTGTGAGATCGGCTCGAATACTGGCGCCCATTTGTTCTGCCTGCGCATTTAATTCTGTCTATAAAACAGTTCATGTCAGTAATTGGGTCAAATTCAGAAATGCGCAGGTATAATATGTAAGATCATGGTCATTTAATGCTCATGAACATTGATATGATGGACAAAAACTTACACGCTTTTCATCTGGGACATTGGTACAACAAACAATCATACCTTTGAGAGGTTGAGAAGCATTGTCCCCCTGCCATGACATCAGGATAACCTTCATGAAGAGAATCCATTTTGTCAAATCCTTCTCAAATGTTGAATGTACATGAGATTTTAAGAAAGTTATTTTCCACTTTGCACGTCACTTTACTCGGTCGCGTATTGGTCTCTTTTATTTATTTTGCCCTTTGTTACCGCTTACTGGGGTTGAATCAAGCCTTTATTTACATCTAACAATATTTACCAATGGAAACTTTTCAATTTATATTTTTGATATTCAAATAAAGATTTTGATATAACCTTTCCAAAGAATGGCCTTTTTACTCCTCCTCCAAAGTTTCTAAATAACCGATCAACGAATGTAATTGGTATCGGCTAACTATGTTGTTGATGATCTACATCTATGTCTATATCTATATCTGCATCTACATCAGCATAAGTATGCTATTGATTGGTGAGCTTACTCGACCCTTGAAAGTCCAAGAAGGAGCAGTTGATACGCAAAGAAAAAACTCATGAATCTCTTCTAACCGTTTCAAATCTCTTCCAAGCTGGATGACAGCGTTAAGCAGCAATGGTTAGATTTGGGTCTCTTCGAATGAATTTGTTGTATTTATACACCATTTGTATACTAAATACTAGATACTAAATACTAAATACTAGATTGAAAGTCGATATTAATTTACATTCATTGTAGGCGATTTAGTCACTCTCCTAGGCCTCGATGAGAACCTTCTCAATAACATCCACCGTCTCTTGCACCTCTGCAAACTCTTCATCCAAGCTTACAAGGTTTACTTGGTGTATTGTCTCAGCATCGATCCCTCCTTTGGCAAAAGTTGCACACGCATCTCCAACTAGTACAACATCGCCTTCATCCACAAGTGCACCATTTTCCACAACATCAACTATTCTCAGATTATTTGCCATCCGCACCGATGTGCTAAATGCAGTGATCTGTTGTCAAACCACACATGATCAACTGTCTAACGCCGTTTTCTCTCAAGAATCTTTCCAATACTGTTCCAACAAACGCCGAGTTGACATCTTTTACCCAGACTCTCTCGTTAAAACGAGGGGCTGCAAACTTCTGTGGGTGGACTGCTGGAACTGACTTCCCATCAACTTCTATTTGCTTGATGGGATGTAGTAGAGAGCTTGGATCGATGCTGTGATGCTGCACATGACAGATGAGGATAGACGACGAGGTTCTTGTAGCTGGCAATTTCTCGTTGTAGTCTCTGGTCTTCTCGAGCAGCGTTGCAATATTCTTCTCGCATTTTGGGGTACTGCGCTTTGCAAGATCCCCAAAGGCTGTTGGGTGTAAAAAGCCGTTCTGGACATCGATCAAGATGAGCGCTGTTTTGCGGGCGATTGCTGACTTCGGGCGATTGCTGACTTCATGTTAAGGGTTAGAGCGGCAGGTCGATAGATAGACGATACTGGATTAGCAGTCAGTGAGTGCGTATGTATATTTAATGTCATATATATATATATAATATATATATATTAGTATAGCGGGATTATGCCAAAGGCGCGCCTTGCCATTGACCGATATCAGAATACCAGGAATTAGTTGCGTGTTTCTTTTCGTGTTATACAAAGGTATCGTGCAATCTTGGCAGGGCGCGCCCTTTATATTGATTAGTGGAACTGAAGAAGACATCAGGCTGGGCCCGCGACTTATATTTCTGAGATGTCCTCGAGCATTGTACGGTTCAGTATCGAATGCCACGGGTATAAATCACGTGTGGTTATTGAAAAGAAGTGTACATCTTCATTTTCAGGCGTTGTGGTTTGGGCCAGCTTTGACGGGCCGGCTCGTCAGAAGCCCGTAGAAATAATAAGGGGTATCATTCCTAGAAGCGAACCCTAAGAGATGAACTAACACCTCACTGGAGAATCATTATCTTTTATTACTAATCTCGATAATTTTTTCACGTCTATTCCCTTTCATTGTTCTAGAATCATTCCATGGCCATAGAGGATTACTTTAGCCCCCTTCGAAGGACCTTCAGGCATCTTGTTGTGATCAAAATGATCTAATTTGGTTGTGATTATGGGGATTATTGGGGTTGAACAACAGCCACTCTTTACACTGGATCCAGTATGACGCGTTAAGATCACCATCAGTGCATGAATACAATGGAACCTCATGCGACATAGATGGCAAGTGACGTCCCCAACGTTTAAGTAGATTGTCTACCACATAAGAGCACATATCTTGCGACGGTTCTCCTTGATAATAGTCGAAACTTCAGATGATTATATACTCATGATTATCGAGTAAGGGTTGGTATGTATTAAGGTTTTCTTTTGGAACAAAATCAATTTCTTCCAATCGGAGATGATGCAAGTGGCTCAAGAGCTCGGACAATCTATAATAGGAATCCCGCGTATTGAGGGGTGAGGACTGATAAAGCGGCTGTTCTTTCGATCTTTGCACATTTTTTTAGTAATCTGCCAAATGAGGCTTTACAATGATGTCTTCCTGATAGGTACAGATTGCAAATTGATCTGTGCCTGTTTTGAGTGATAGGATGGGGTTATAAACGTTGAAATATCATCAATGCTTCGACATCAAAATTCAGGCGGTCTAAGGATATGAACCCAGGATGTACTTGCCAGCCTTCGTCATTGTTTCGTGAGCCATTAGACAAGCCCTGCGCATCGGAACTCTGAATTGTGGATATAGACTTTCAGCTAAAGTGTTGTCGAAATATATACATCGTAGTTAAGTGTCAATGATCCAATCATACAGAAGGCTTACTAGAAAGAAATCATGATTTGACATTTCTGCCCCAGTCAGGCGGCCAGGTCAAGTCTGGTCAAATCATGCCAGGTTTGTAATAAACATATTGGGATGCGGAGGAAAGCGGTTCACAATACATCCGTACGGTACTAGAATCTTTAGCAGTGGTGGGTTGCAGATTAGCGTACCTACTTAGTACCTACTCAGCTATCCTCTACTTACTCTTGGGCAAAAAACTCAAGGCTTAGACACCAATTCGGAAACGAATCTCGCGAATCTAACACAATACGAACCGTAGAATATTATTTCACCCAGCATCGAACATTAGTTTCAGACTCCAAAAAGTTTACAAGGTTTCGTGGTAAAGGGTCCCCAGTTGAAACGGATATTGGGGCTTCAAATTGTACCTGGAACATCCATAGAAAAGTTCAAGAGGGTGAGAGAGGATATTACAGGGGGACTCCTACTTCGGAGGATCTTCTGTCGAAGATTTTTTTTTTCTTGGTTGTATCTGTCTAGATACCTAGACAGTTGTGGATCTGATATAGCTACTGCATTCTGCAATTTTGAAGGGCAGCCGGGCATGAAAACTTGTATTCTGCATTCTTGATGAGGAGATTGATTGTCGGTTTGGGTTTCGATGAAATGCAATGAGATTGAATGAAAAATCCAATGAATTAGTTGAGTACTCAATGCTGCCTGTCTATACCTACCCAATTTGTCTGTGTGAAGATAGATATGATAATAGCGTTGCGTTGATGAAGCTAAAATACCAATCAATATATGTACGCATGTAAAGCTTCAAAATGTTCGATAGATAGCTAATGAGCGAGTAAGTGGGTGAGCAAGCTACTACCTATATAAGCTTATAGGTTCAGTGCAATCAATATTTGGAACCTTACATGTTCTTTTCGGATCTGGCGGGGAGCTAAATTAGTATTCTACTCTATACCTACCTACTAGCTATCTACTCTGTACATATACTATGCAATACTCATAGAAGCTACTGGGTATCTAATAAGACTAATCAGTACAAGTCAGTCATCTGTTCATCTGCCCATCCGTCCATCCGTCAATAGGAATCATGAACGCCGTTTAAAACAAAAAGGGCTTCTAGACCTTCGAATAATTACTGCAAAATCAATCAAATATTCAATAGTAGATCCTAGATTGAGACACACAGCACTGTAAATTGTTTTAGAAATTATCATCAGATCATTATTGCCACCATCACCGCCACCGTCACTGTCACCGTCGTCGTCGTCGTAGTAGTTGTCGTCATCCATAGATGCTTGTATGCATGCTACCAGATTGAGATTATTATAGATACCTATGCAATGTACGCTAAGAAAGTCAAGATACATCATCGCTCTTTCTACCAACTTTTAGCATCTGGGCACTATTCCAGCAACATGGAGAAGAATCTCTCATGGGACCTCCTCCGCGGCTTCCGGCACAAGAAAGCAAGATGCGGCGATTATAATGGGTCTGTTGTATATATTATTTATGTTATAGGACACCTTAATTGTCCCATTATTATCCCCCCGTTACAACAAAAACAGGAGCGCATATAAAGACGGAAGAATAACAAGAATTTTTAAAGGATAAGAAGACGCAGAAGAAGAAAGAAGAAGAGGAGGACGACCGATCGGAGATCTACAGTGTATCTTCTGCATTGAACGTTTGGATCAGTGTTTCGTTTCATTGATCATACGCAGTGGATGCATTTACACCTTTTTCCTCTCTTCTCTTCGGCTTCATCATTGTATCGTTGGATCGGTGCCTAGGTATCTACTTTCTGCTCTGGTCTGCTCTGCTCTGGTCTGCTCTGCTCTGTCTGCTCTGCTCTGGTCTGCTCTGCTCTGGTCTGCTCTGCTCTGGTCTGCTCTGCTCTACTCTACTCTGCTCTGCTCTGCTCTGGTCTGCTCTGCTTTGCTTTGTCTTGATTTGCATTTCCTCTTCATCCCACCATCCATCCCACCATCCATCCCACCATCCCAAGTATCATATGTCTCGGTACTCTAATTCAATAACCTGCTGATCTGCTCCTCGTCGTCCAATCGTCCATTGAACTTCATTCATCGCAAGTTATTGCTGTATGTGGGGTTTCCGGGATCCCTAGCTATATTAGCATCAACATCAACCCTGCCAGCAGATCTTTATTGCTTGAATCTCGAATACCTTGAAATAAAAGGAAGGCAAGCATACCGCTTCTTGCGATTTGGTATCAGTACTTTAATTCACATTCTCGCCTTGCATGAGTTTGGCGACCATATAAACCTTACTCCTTGTTTTATATGTTGCCCGAGCATCTGACAACAAACGAGTTCATAGTAATCTACCCAATATTGTGAGTTCCAATTTCTCAAACAGACTTCCGTGCTTGGTTGCACGACAAATTGGAGTTTGAACCATGCCCCCCTCCTTTCTAAGCCCTACCAGCTTTCCCCTGCCCAAAAGATTTTCTGCATGACTGCTTGGAGTTCTGGGTCATCTGGTGCCAGCGCTATCAGATATCACAATATTATAATATTGTGCAATTGCCTCGGGGGTTCAACAAGACAACAACTCCCGAATACCACACTCTGCGACTACTTTCGGTTTGCTGCCGCCTACATCTCATAGAGATACTCCATACATTCATTCAACATATACGCCCTAGGAGATCTCTTTCGAGAGAATTAATAACTAATACGCAAGATGACAGGCCAACTCTCAATTCCATACTTCACCAATAGAGGCACTGTCTACTATCATCCCCCCAATCCTCAAGCAAACAAGACAAGACAGACAACCCTTCCTGCCCCACCTTGCAGACCTAGACAGCGCCGACCTCATTCGATACACATCACACGTCTACCCGCAGGCTTCGTACCGCTTGATCTGCGGCCTCCATCATCATCTCCGACAAAGCCTAAAAAACCTTCCCGAACCAAATCTCAACTTAACAAGCTGGCTTCTCGAGAGAGTGCAAAGCGTGTGCTAGGCTCGGTTTTCTCGCCATTCTCGTCCCCAACTTCTACGCCACCATCCTCTACCACATCTTCCACGAGAGTACCGAGCCCGCAAGTCAGCCGTTCACAGTCGGTACGGACTAATTCAGGAGATCGTCGAAGTATATTCTCAAGAAGGGCCCAATCTAGTTCTGGGTTGGAAGCTGGGCTAGATTTAGGAGGAATGATGAGTGGACCCGGGCCCAATAATATGGAAGCATTGGGCACCGAAAATCGACCCTTGGGTAACAACCAAGCGGCCTTGGACTTGAGAGTTCGAACTCCGAAAGTACCCCAAGCATTCGCGATTGGAGAAAATGAAAAACCGGTTGCGTCAGGTAATGGGGTTTCTGTTTACATTCCCTTCGCTGAACCAATTGTATATCTGACTGGCTTGGACCACGACGGCACAACCCGCAATTCGGACTCTCCCAACTCCATTGGGATTCTCCGCGGCAAGGTGCGACTTAATGTTACCAAAAGTGCCAAGATCAAGGCGATCACATTGACATTTAAGGGAAGAGCGCGGACTGAATGGCCTGAAGGTAGGAAATCTTATGAACTTTATACATCTTGATCAGAGAAGCTCACAATTACACACAGGAGTACCGCCAGCTAAGACCGAAACTTTCCAAGAAGAATCACTCCGAACACAAGTTCTACCATTCTTCAATGCTTTGTATGAAGGCTCCGAAGTTGGATATGGCACTCACTGCAATTATTATCTACGGGATAAATCAGGCACGACAACCATAACCCCTCTCGATTTGCCGAGTTCTGGAATCTCGACATTGCTCGGAGCCAGAAGTAGAGCAAGCACCCTCATGACATCCAAAGAATCAAAGAGGTTGTCGCTACAAAATAATCAAGCCCGTAGTTTCCAAAAGGGAGATTCACCTCACGGCCCCACGCCCCAACAGAAAGGTTACAAAGACTTTCCACCCTGGGGTATACGAGTACACTTTTGAAATCCCAATTGACAGCAATTGTCCGGAAACTACAAAACTCCCAAGCGCCTCTATAACATGGCAAGTGGAGGCGTTGATAGAAAGAGCGGGTGCTTTTCGTGCAAATCTTTTTGGAGTCAAAGAAGTGCCGGTCATAAGAACACCAAACATCGAGTCACTGGAGCTAGTCGAGCCCATTTCAATCAACAGGAACTGGGATGATCAGCTGCATTATGATATCATGATCTCTGGGAAATCCTTTCCAATAGGATCTAAGATTCCTATAGCCTTCAAATTAACCCCATTGGCAAAAGTGCAGATTCATAAAGATCAGAATTTACGTGACGGAGTCTATTGACTACAGTACTAGTGACCGAACGGTCACTAGGAAGGATAAACATCAGAAGAAAGTATGTCTGTTCGAGAAGTTGGCAGGGCAGCCCCTCGCTAAAGAATATCAAAACTCGGAGGTAAGAGTTGTTCGTGGAGGCGAGCTTTCCGAAGAAGAAAGAGTACAGGCGCGTGCGACTGCACAAAGGGAGAGAGAGAGAGAGTAGCAAGACGATTGGGCAGAGAAGTGGAACCTTTACCAGAAGGTTCCCCCAATTTATTAGGTGATCTTGATCTTGGACTTGACCATTTTGCTGGCCCGACAGAGTTGGAGATGTCAGTTCAATTGCCAACATGCGAGATGATGGAGAAGGATAAATCAAAACGTATCCATCATGATTGTTCATGGAAGAACGTTCGGGTGCATCACTGGTTCAAGGTAATTACTTTGATGAATCAACAGTCTCTTGGAAGACATATGCTAATCTTGCTCTTAGATTGCCATGCGTATATCCCGCAAAGATCCTGATGACCCTACAGGTACAAAGCGCCGTCATTTCGAGATCTCTATCGATTCTCCTTTCACCATACTCAGCTGCCAAGCGTCCCAACCACAAATGGCTTTACCCGCATACTATGATCTTGGTGGCCCTAATATTCGCTCTCAGGGTGAACGGCTGTGTGGTTGTCCTAACGCGGCCAGCGTGGAGAACAATGCAGTAACATCAGCTTCAGGAACAACTTCTCTTGATGATATGCGACAAAGTTTTGGTCAGTCGGATGTTGCCCGCCCAGAAAACCGCTCAAACTCTCACTCGGCCGCCACAAGCACATCTTGTCATGAATACGGCAGTTCAACGCCCTATTCACATGTTACGAAACCCAAGTTTTGCCGCTCCTGACTACGAGGCCGAAGAATCCCCGCCACCAATGCCAACGTCAACACCCCCGCCTATGTATGACCATGTTGTTGGCACACCCAGTGTTGACGGGCTTGCCGATTACTTTACAAGATTGGCTGATTACGAGGAAGATCACACGGATGATGAAGACGTAGAGCGAGCTTCCAATCGTGGTCGTGTGAATGTTGTCCATCCTAATACACCAGGAGGCCGCATCGCTCGAAGCATGGATATTAATCGTGATTTTATGTTCAACTCGGCAGCCCTGAATAGAGTCAATCGTGGTATAAATCCAAGTGGGCGTGGAAGCAGAAATCCAAGTCCAACAAGTAGGGCCTAGGAAAGAAATAATTCATCGGCTGTTTGTATTTTTGAATGGATTGGATGAGCGTACATACAGTCAGGGTTACATACGCTTGCATATAGAACTTTTTGGGAGATGGGGGTGGCAAAATTGGATTAAGGTGTTTCCGGTATACCTGGTGGGATTACACATTACAAGGTTGGGTGTATTCATTCATTATTCTTGAATGGCCGCGCTGCTTGGGTGTCATCGGCGCGTTTTTTGATGTTTTCTTGTTTTTTGAAAATGCATTGTTGGGGTTGTTTTTGAACGACGTGGTTATAAGCATACGAACACGACGAAGTAACATTAGTACTTATGACAAGGAGTATAGGTGGAGTGTTGGTGTGATGGTTTACGTATAAATGATTAGACGCATGGGAAAAGGAAAGCTTGATGGCATGTACTTAGGCATAGATTCAATATTTTGTTTGCATTCATCCAGAAGCTTCAATTGTACCATGAGTTAGTGTACAGATCCATGAAACAACATCTAACTTGCATATATCGATGTTTCAGCCATGCCACTTCGTAACCTTTGAGGCTGAATGAACTCGGTCAACACAGATCGAACAATGAAACCATGTAATTTGAATGTATTCAAACCGAAATCGGGAATTTTGTGATATTTTCAAGGCCGGGAAACGTCTCATTAATTCGTGCACCTACTTTTACACTGTTTGTCATTGTTTTGGTATTATTTCCTCCAGCAGTTCACATATTAATAGAGGGCTGAGTTCGGTTTTCATGGTGCTCTGTGGTGCTCTGTGATGTTCTGTAATGTGTCACTTCACATATTGAGAAAGATTTGAAGAGATGATCATAAGTTGCGGCATATTTAGATTTATTGTCTAGCCTGTGCCTATGCTTTCATTACATTCTTCATTAGTTGATATATTTCTTTACGAGAGCTTCAAGCTCTTCTTCAGTCTTCTCCTTGAAACCCAACAACTCATTCTCAGGCTTTTCAATCTTTCCGCCATACCCATTACCAAAGAGCGAAACAATGATATATCCAACCATGACCTCGGCGGTAATTTCACCCTTGGCAAGCTTCTCGTTGGAAGACTTGAGAATAGCGGTAGTATCGGCGGAAACCGGCTCCCATGTCTTCTCGGGTGCAGTCTTCTTGGCAATCTCGAGGAGACGATTTTGAGATATCGCAACATCTTGGACATACACAGCACGATTCTTGGTCTCTTCAAAATGCTCAAGAACACCGGCGATGGCTTTACCGATGCTTTCAAGTGTAGTCGCACTGAAGAGTTGGTCTCCGCTATCGTAGATAGTGGGCTTTCCCGATGCAGTATCTAAGATAAAATTGTGCTTGAGTCCCCAATCGAGGAATGCTCCGGTGCGGACATAGGTATATGTGAAGTCTGGGTTCTTCGCAGCAGCGGCTTCAACATGAGCAGCAGTGGCTACTTTGTGACCAAAGACGGGCAGGGCCTTGGTAGCGGGATTTGAGAGATCGGAGCCGAATTCTGAGGGTAAGAAACGTTTTACACCTGCGGCAACGGCGGCGTCGATAACGAGACTCTGGCCTAGGAGACCTTCGGTTCCGACGACGGAGACTACGGCATCGATCTTTTGAGATTGGAGGGCGCTGGTGATGGACTCAACGGAGGTGAAGTCTATGGGGAGGACGGTCACGCTGGGAGGGAAGGTGTTCTTTGATGTGGAGCGGGTGAGGACTGAGATGTTGAATTTGTTGGATTGGATTAGGACGTCTAGGATGGGCTTTCCGAGACTTCCGGATGCCTGGAACTGCGTTAGCAAAGTGCGGTAGGTTTGAGAAAGAAGATCAAATATGGATTTACTTACACCGGCGATAGCTACGTTCTTGATGACAGTCATGGTGAAGATGGATTCGGGGTTAAATCTGTCGTTTCTTGTGTTGTATGACTTGTGGATTTTGTTGAAAATTTGAGAATTCTTTATAGACGATGATGGGAAAGCTGAGTTGATTGTTGATTGATGATGGGATCTTTACTTCAGGTACGTGGTCATTTATATGTTCATCTCATAGTGGAGAATCACGACATTCACGAGGGGAAAGGAGCAAGCGAGGCGGGGACTGATGTGGGATGGATTTGTAAAGCCGATTCATTAGATATCAAAATTAACTTCTCGCTGATAAACGTCGGTTTATGAGGGAAGACATTTTGAGGGTTGCCGTGACTGGTAAATTGTTGTAACTCTCTGGTTGTGACACAGAGACACGCAGACACAGACCTGGTGGACCTCTGTGGGACACGAACTAGTACCATCACAATATAAAAATCGTTAAAGCCCACCGGCACACGGCCTCGTCAGAGTTGAAATCGCCATTTTGCTGTCCTTGTTTAGGTAGTTATATATCATGAATTACGAAGCTATCAATAGATTTGAACGTTCCCATATATTTGCAATAATGAAAATACATTTGCAATTCGACCTAAGTTGTCTTCAATGAAGTGGGAGCCGGTAGATCTATCCCCACAGATCTTGTGTTTTAAAGTTCGCGTGATTGCAAGGATAATTATCATAGCAATGGCCTCCTTTCTTTGTAAGAAGAATGGCCCTCCCGCCGGCACCACGCTTAGGAGGGATTATCACTTGGAGGGATTTCAAACTTTTGTCATCTTGTCACATCATTTCCTCCTCCCTCCAACAGTTCTTTATACTTCTATATCGTGGCTTTCTCGAAGTAGAGATTCTCTATATCACGTGATCATCAGTGGAGGCTTACCATGAATGGCCAAGAAGCACCTTCCAGGTGGTTCTGTCAATTTCAAGGTTGCACGAAGTCATTTCAACGCAAAGAGCATTTGACTCGGCATCAAAAATCACATTCCGATAGTTCTCCGGCCCACGTTTGTAGGCTATGCCACAAAGCATTCTCTCGGTATGCTTAATCGGTCCACTAACTCCTTACTCTTAACATGCAATTCCGTGCCCCAATCTCAAACTGTACTTGTCTATTTCAGCATATCATAGACTCCTGTTGTGACTTGTCAAAGTTTCAACTTCTCATTCTCTTCCGAAACCATTCCTTAACAGGCAATTGCTGACTCCCCGATCTTGTAGAAGTGATGGGTTGCAGAGACATCTCGGTAGTCATGGGCAACAATTCAAGAAGCCAATAGGCAGAAGCAGGAGAGCTTGCAAAAGTTGCCATACTAGCAAGATTAAATGTGATGGAAATGAACCGTGCTCAAGGTGTGTGAAGAAGAGAATACCTTGCGGGTATAGATCAAGACAACAGTCGCCCGCAATCGCTGGTAGACAAGGCGAAGCTTCCAAGGGAGATGATGTTAGTGATGGAGGGGGCTCAGAGCTATCAATATCCGAAAATCTACTAGACAACGAGCATTCTGTCGAAGGATCAATACAGACTGCTCAGATTATCAACCCTGTTGAGGCTATTGTCCCTGATCAAACACTCAATGTGATTCGAACATACAATTCCGTTCCAATATCAAACCCTACCATCCTAACATTGCATTCATCTCAACAATCACAAGGTGGTTCAATGGCAAGCACTACAGACTTCGATTATTCGCCTAGTACTGGAGATTCGACTTCGCTAGGCTTGGGGAACTTACCTAAAGGACTTGTCGACTGGCCGAATCTGAGAATCCGGCAAAATGCCACTCAAACTAGAGATGGCCCTCAAAATCTGCTTGTTCCCACTTACAGGCCTGATTGTATGTCTTCACTTACAAAAGAAACTGTTGAAAGGTATCATAATCTCTACTTTTCCCACTTTCATGATCGATGGCCTATAGTTCATTATCCATCTTATGACGACGATGAAGAGGCACCGGAGCTTTTACTTCCATCGATACTGATGATTGGTGGCTGGGTTGACGGGACTACAAGCTCAAAAGAATGGGCATTAACAGTCCACCATAATTTGGTAGAGCATATTCTTCCACGTCTCTGTCAACCAAATGGTATAGATACAATGACGCAGTCTTTACCCATTGTCTTGTATCAGTGCACCTTGCTGAATATAATTTTCGGGTCATACTGTGGGAAGCGCGATATACTGGCAAAAGGATTAGTTCTGCGCAATCTACTTGCTACTTCTATATATGAGGTTGGGATTTTGACTCCTGGGACGATCTACTCAGACGACAGGCGTGGTTTCTTTTTGCCTTTACATCTAGTTAGACAACAACAAAGAAAGAGGATAGCAGTTGATTTATTCAAGATTGATACATACTTTAGTGTAATAAAAGGGCAACCACCATTGCTCAGACCAGAAGAACTACACTTTAGTATTCCAGACACTATTGCACATTGGAATGCTGATGGTCTTAAAATTTGGGAGGTTCGTCACCTAGATGAGCCGAAATCTAGAAATCAGCGTTCAATAAATACAATGCTAGAAGAGGTAACCCTCGGAACGATTGAGTTTCCTGAAAATGAATCTATTATGGAAGATGTCCAAATTTGTCTTTGGGCCATGCAGTCACAAATCTCGCAACTTTCAAAGCGATTTCAGCCTAGTAGACGGACTGAAATAAGCCTAAATATTCAAAGAGAATCATTAAAGCGACAACTAGAGTCACTAAAACGTGGTTTCACCAAAATATCCAGGAAGATATCAGGTCCTGACATGTTCGAACGAGCACAGGATTCTCCTTTGAGGTACTATTACGCAACTGAAGATCACGAAAAACCTGGATGGAAACCTATCGTCTATCGACGAATTCAAAGCTTCATATTCGATACTTCGATACTTTACCATCTGATGAATTTACAACTATTAACCGAAACTCAGACTATTAGAATGCTCGCTAAAGATGAATCACTATCCAGCAATATCCGAGGAGTCTTCGGAGATGCGTTTGACCAACCAAATGCTCAGAATATATCAGCAGTACACGCTTGGATACAAGAACCAACCTCCAGGCGTGCTTTATGGCACGCCAGCGAAATCCTCATATATCATAATAAGCTCAAAGCAACCCTTTCTCTTGCCAACTTCATCCCCGATCCAATTTCTTACATAGCTTTAGCTTCTGCAGCACTAGTCGTCTGGGCTCATTGTATGTACGGTCAAGAGACATGCAATAATGCCTCGTCTGTCTCAATGCCAGTTCCTCACAATGTAGTGGGTATGTCCATCGAGCTAACGAAATTGAGCGAGGTTGTGAGTGGGTCCACGTATGACAAAAAGGGGAAGGAAGCTTGGATTGAAGACGGTTCATATTTTAAGGCATCGATTGAAAATTTTCGGTTGTGTAGGTGTAATACCACGATTTTAATGGGGAAATTCAAGGCTCATATACCTCACGACTGGGAGACTGTGGAGGAGATTGCACCGAATATATTTCGGCAACTTGTAGATTGATGATTTAATCTATTGATTTGAATGACCAAATTGAATTCAGATATCATAAAATAGTTACGTTCAGACGCTTTAGATAAGCTTGTGTAATATGTATGAGAGTGCTGACAAGCTATGAAGTGTATTTTTACAATTTACCTCGAATTATCATAAATAGTGTATTTGAGAGGAACGAAGAGACACTGATGGACAATGATACGGAGAGATGTATCAAATGGTAGCAGCTTATGCTAAGCTAAGGTGGATGCAACCAATCTACGAACATCTATGCGGGATATGTTATTGCAGATGGTCGTAAGGAAGAAAAGTCTGGTGATTGGGTGAATGATTAAGGATTAGTGTTGGTATCAACTTGGTTGATATAAGTGTAAAGTACTTTAGTCTATTATGGTTGTATTCGTTCTTGATCATTATTATCTATGGGAAGCTAGTACTTTATATAGGGTAGCGCTAGCGCGACGCTAGCTAATACAGTGCCCTCTTTGATCACATGATCGATGTCCCGACACTGGCAACTCTCTAAAGATGAATGTGATCATGTGCTTTAGTCCACAATCCATTCCTTTAGACACAGTGTCCTCTTAGCTCCCCCTAGCTCCCTACTCCCTCTCTACCCAATGCGTCTCCTTAATGACTATCTTGTTAGTGTCAATTAAGTCTTTTAATGCTTGACATGCGCCATTTTTGGTCATGGCGTCCGCAGGGTTCGACTTCCCATCAATCCATTTAATCTCCGTGATCTCCCTATTCTCGTAGCATTGTCTTAAAGCCATAATGTCGATTAGAAGCCGCTTTTCTGCGCTCGTACCGAGTTTAGTTAATAGGTCATATAGTGACTTTGAGTCCGTACAAAGTATGAGTGGTATTGGCTTTTTAAGCTTGAGAATAGCGTTGACAGTGCCTTTAATAGCTGCTCCGACATCAAAGCCTAGAACCAGTGCATATAGCTCAGAAGCTAATACGCTCCTAGTGATTCTCTTGCATTTGATTGATGTCCAGTGGATGATATTAGCATTATTGTGTTTATCCATTAAACAGATAACATAGCCAATTTGTGATGATAAATCAGTATTGTTGGCGAAGGATGCGTCTGGTGGTCCAATATATACATCAATCCAGCATTCCCTAAGTGTGTCAAATGTATGCTTAGCGGATATGTTGTCAAGGAACCGAGCTGCTTGATAGCGTGTTGCCTCGTCGACAATATGCAGAACTGGTTCGCCTGCAATGTACATAACATCGACGTATATAGCATAGTTAAATTCAGTATCCTCTGGTAGAGTGAACCTGAAACGTCCTGGTGACTTGCTGTGCATTTGACAGTGTTTGCAGTACTTGGTGAGGTGTTTAATAGCGTCATTGTTCTCGTCATAGCCTGCTCGTTGTAATACTTGATGAAAGCGTTGTGCTGATGGGTGGCCGAATCGTCGATGTAAACGTTGTAGCTCAGTAGTGGTTAAATAGCAGTCATTCTGGCAGATTGACTCTTGGATGAGTTGATTCATGTCCACTTTCCATGTTAAAAACGCGTGGCCACGTCTCCTAATAACAGAGTATTGACCGTTTGGTGTAATAAACTGGTCAGTGATATTATTATAAAACGCTTTAAGACGGTCCATGTCCTCAAGGCTCAACAAGAATGGAATGTCGGCATCCACAATATGGAAGTCGACGTCTCCAAATGGTGCAATGACACGGAATGATCCTATCGATGTCGCAGTTCCCTTTCCAAAGCGTACATTCGCAGCACCTGCTGTTTGTGGATCATACGTGACTGGGCAAATTTGCTTCCATGCATGATATTGTCCGATCCCAACTGTAGACTTTCCTGCACATGCTGTATCAATACATATGCCATAGAATTCCTTGCTTGTGTAGCTTGTATAAAAGATGTCCACTGCGCTCTCTGTCGGTAGAGTAGCCTCAACTGGGTCTCTAGTCATCGTGTGCAGTATTGTATTGATTGACAATTGATTGAACACTTCCTGGCCGCTGATAGGCTCGGAGCTTACGAAAAATGCTTCGTCCGCGTCGTCTTCAATGTCAAGATCTGCGAAAAACAGGCCCATTTCGGTCTCTGAATCAGATTCTGCGTCGGTAGCTTCTCCCTCATATTCGATCATCCATTGGTCGTAGCGCTTATTAAACGCGTTGTTACTACCGCCCTTGATCTTCTCCCTGTATTCACGTCTTTGTTTGTCTTGTTCCTCCTTAGAGTGCTTTGTGGATCGGCACCCCTCTTTCTTGCATATCCAGCATTGGTTGCGTTGATTTGAGGAGTTGGAATGTCGTGACTTATTATAGGAGTTGTTTCTAAAGTTGTTGCTCCTAAAGTTGCTGTTCCTGGAATCCCTGGAACCATTCCGATCGTTGCCATTATTACTGCGGAATCTTCTGTCAGTGAATAGCACCGCATCTTCCTCATTCTTGTGCGATCTTTCCCATGTGTTGATGGATTGTCGCAGTTGATTGATCAAACCAGACACCTCTTTCTTGGGGTCAAAACAAGCCAGGTTGCATGCCTCCACGTCCTCACATGCAAGTATGAGCTTATTGTGTAGATGGGACGTCTGCCGCATAGCGGGATCAAGTCGATGTTGTAGCATGCGTAGTTGCTTGATCATAATGGTAAGACACTCGCTGAGTGGTTTGTTTTTGTTCTCCTTTTTAGTTGATTTGAGAGTGATACTGTTCCATTTAGACAGCATATTACGTTGATATTCGTCTCCCTCAAAATTATTCCGCATATAGGTGCATAGTTCTTTAAAGGTAGGTGGTAGCGACTCGTAGTTGGCGTGAAAGAACTCAAGTGCACTGTCTTTAAGCATGATGGGGAACGCCTTGTATTGCATGTCCATTGGCACCTCCGCACGTCGTGTGATTTCGTAGAATATCGAGAGTTTGAAGTCGAAATTGTCATCATCTCCACCATATTTCTCCTCGTTGGTGTAGAATTTTGACAAACTGACAAGAGATTGTGTATTGGAATGCTTCGATGGTCTTTTATCCCATGATGGCCTACGGCCTCTATGGCTATTGTTGTCGTCGTCGTCTCCATCGTCATCAGGATCCCCTCCTCCGCCATACATGTCGCCGTCGTCATCGTCTTCCTCCTTATATTTGAAGTTGTTTTTGATGAAATCGCGAACAATTCCGGATTTGAACTTGGGTTCCTCGATATTAGAGTCTTTTAGAACTTCTTGAACTTGTTCTTTTGTCCATACATCAGTAGTAGACTTGCGGGATTGTTCATATAAGACTGTAGATGCCTCTACACGTGTTTTTGGTATGTACACTCCTCGTGTACGTAGTACCATACGCAACTTTCGTGCATCGATTTGATGGATTTTCGCAAATTGAGCGGCTGTGAATACCTTGAAATCGTTATGAAAGATCTCTGCTAGCTCACCATCGTTGATATCCTCACAGTTGTACTGTTTGCGCTTGAATCTGACGTAGGTAGTAAACGCCTTAGCATCAAATACAATAGGTTCGTCGTCATTTTGTTGTTCCTTGACTGTGTCTAACCATTCTTCGCATTCTTCCTCTTCTTCCTCTGTATATGTGTCCTTGTTGATAGTGCCCTTGACGGGGGTCGCAGTGTTGTCGTTGTCCGACATGGTAGGGTGTGTGTGTGGAGGTATTTCGAAGGTTCGTTGTAGATGTAGGTGTGTATAAAAGAGTGTTTTTATGAGTGTATAGTAACAAAGGTTGTTGTTTTACCTGGTACAGCGTGCAGTACAAAGGTGAATGCGTGATGGACGCAAGGTCGATTTGTCACACTTGACAAGACCGATCTTCTTGAATATGCCTTCCCGATACAATTATCCGGAGCACATTCTTTAGCACTACAATAGGAGATAGCGCACTATACTAGGTACAATGATATCTTCTTTGTAGTCTCTTCAGAATTTCTACCAATCCTAAATACTACATAAAACACCTGGTGCTTTATAGTAGAATCCAAGGCCCTAATTTGTGATATCACTAATTAGTGTTGGTATCAACTTGGTTGATATAAGTGTAAAGTACTTTAGTCTATTATGGTTGTATTCGTTCTTGATCATTATTATCTATGGGAAGCTAGTACTTTATATAGGGTAGCGCTAGCGCGACGCTAGCTAATACAGTGCCCTCTTTGATCACATGATCGATGTCCCGACAATTAGGAATGAGGGATGAGAGATGATGGATGCACTGGATCTTTAGCACTAAGCAAATCATACGCTAAGAAAGATATCCGATCTTTCAAAGACCGTTTGGTTGTATCTGAATTCGGATACTGACTAGCGTCATGAAGCATTTACAAGCAAGATACCATTTGATTGTTAAATCGCAATTCAAACAGTGAAAAGCCCATGTGTAGCATATTTGAACTTGAGATTCGTTATTTCAATGCTTAGTGGAGAGTTCAATAAGCGACTTGTTTCTTACGCATATCGTGTGGGCCCGGAGCTAAATTTGAATTTAGATCATACTGGCTATAAATATTGCCTGGAATGAAAGTAGAAGCTAGGGTACAATGATTACGCATTATCCAACTTCCCATGTATCGTCCTCCTCCCATCTACAATGAGTTCTGAGCCACGGCTGACTTTCACATTGCCCTTGACTGTGAAATCGCCATACACGTGTAGCCTTCCTATGACCTTCACATTACTATTTGCCTTCAAATCATTGCTAAACCATGTGTCAGTCTACATGCCATTAAGTATTCACAATCTACTCACCGAACTTCCACATCCCTTCGATTTCCATTCCACCTCTTGAGTCCAACTCCCCAAAAACAACCTTTTGCTTCTCCAAGGACTGAATGACAATCTTTCCATTACTATCAACTTCCTCCACCTCGACTCTTCCCTTAATACTCACCGAGCCACTGGAATCCACCTTCCCCCTAATCCTCACTAATCCCCCTACACCCTTTAATACCACCTTAGAACTACTCTTCACATCCTCCTGCACATAAACATCACCTGTCATCTCCACACTCGAACTACTTTTCACGGTCCCCAGGATTCTCACCCCACCCTTTCCCTCGCCTCCATCTAGGACCACAGAAGAACTCGACTTGATATCACCTTCTTCTACAGTTACATCATCATAGAGATTTACATTTGAGCTGCATTTGATGGTACCAGCAACAGTCACGTGATGATACAATGTAACTGAGGAGGAGGCTGAGACCGAGTCAAGAATTCTGAGGGGACCGTAAAGTGAGACAGAGCACGAGGAGGAGATAGGGTTGGATATGGGGATGCTTGATGGAATGTTCGATGGAGGTGATGAGGAAGGGAGGGAGGAGGAATCGGGTGTTGCGGCGGAGATGATTGATTGGGCGGGAGTATCGTATGGAGTATATGCGGGTGGGTCTTCGGTATCGGCAAGTTCGGGAATCTGAACTTTATTGTCGCCGGGGATGAGAACCATTTTCGTGGTGGCTTTACTGATTAGGTGGTTGTCGTGAAATGGACCGTTTCACGTGGTACGGCTGATGGTTGACTCTGAGAACTTGAAGGTATTTATTATACGAATAGATAGAACAACAACGATGCAAATTTGAACTTGAGATAGAGAAGGTTGGAATGATGATTATGTAGGTCTAAATCTCAGAATTTACGCTGACGCATGCGTTTTCAGCTTCTTGTTTCTAGGGAAAATATAAGTGGAAGCCTGATACCATTGTGGCTGATTGTGGCTGATTGTGGCTGGGGGCTTGAAGTCACCATCTTTATTGGATCATCCAAATAGGTCTCATCCTATAAAAGTAGCTCTAATATTTATTTACTCCCCTCAACTCTCATTTTCTCCTTTAATTCATCTACCAACCCGATATAATCTTTTGAACTATATGGCTCAAATATTTCCCAAAACCACCCGGATTTTCTATGGTTCCTCAATCCTATATCCTTGAGCAACATATCATCATAATGGGAGGCCATCAAAAGACGGTATCAGGATATCTAGCTCCGAAACCTGATGGATATCTCCATCTTCCAAATCTACTGTGTAGAATGGTTTGGTATTTAAAATCGAAAGGAATGGAGACTTTGTTGCTGAAGAAGGCAGTGACCCAAAGCGCTTGAAATTGGGACATGAACGACGTAGAGACTGATGCCATAAACCCCATAAAAGCAATATCTCGAGATTCTATGAATTTGGGGGGAACTATGAAGCGAAAGAGTCTGAATGGCTCAAGTTTTCCTTCTGGGGTCCCTTCCATTGGCTTCGCTTTCTTGCTAGAAATTGGCTGGTCCCCCAATCTGGGAAATCTGGCAAGGATTTCCTTATCGGCTCTTTCTATCAACGCAGCTAGCTCTCCAGATTCTGGTGTATGAGGAAGGCCAAGATCGATTCCTTTGGGTAGGAATTCCAATGGTGGAATATGTTTCCATCCGGTAGCACAGACAAAGGCATCAGTTTGTATTTTGCCGCCATTCGATAGGTTCACGGTATTTGCACTTAGGCTTACAATGTCGCCGATATGCACAGAGATTGCACCTTTGCGAACAAGTTCAAAGATATCTGTATCGTGATTGAGAATTGAAAGCATTGATCCCACAAAAAATGAGTTGGACCAAGGTTTGAGCTTTGCAGTCTCTGGATGTCCATCATAATTATTCACTATTTTTATTTCGGCATTGGAATTCTCCCAATACTTGTCGATAAACCAACGGCCAGCTGCGGTACCATGCAACCAGGAGCGGATAGTGCCATAACCATCATAGTCGCCATATATACAGGGACTGAACCAAGTCAAGATTCTGGTATTGACTAGCTTCTCGATCCAAATTTTGAGAGGCGTGGCATACGATTCAGACATCCATCCCGGGCCGTGACCCGATTCCCTGATGATCCAGTCTACGTGAATGCCTTTCGAAGCATATGCGTAGGCCATATCATAAGAAGACTTCGCACCCCCGAAAACGCATACACTTTTGGCGGTCTTCAATGTATCCAAATGGTTTGGGAATTTCTTTCGCATGGAATAGAGGTGCTACAAAATTCTCGGCCCCGGGAAGTGGTGGGACAAATGCCTCTGAAGTTAGCCCTGTCGCAACGATGAGTTTGGAGGTGGAGATCTTATATTCCTCGAAAGTTGCAGGAGTGACACTGGAAGCAATCGTGATGATCCAACCGCCCCCATCTTTGTGCTCAGCCGATAATGCTTTACTCGCGAATCTGATCCTATCGTAGACATTGTATTCTTTTGCAAAGTCTTTTAGATACTGATGGACCACTGATCCTGGGATGTACTCTCCAGGCTTGACACCATATTTTTCCGTCGTCATAGGGAACTCGCTATACTCCAGCGCTCCTAGAATATTATTTGTTTTCAATCCAGGGTACAATCTATCCTTGGCCCATACACCCCCAATAGTTTCATTATCGGCCAGTACGACAATGTTCGCTTCCGGATGGATTTGAAGATAGGTTTTTGCACCGGCGAGCCCAAACCAACCTATTGTGTGCACATTAGCAGGCTGCCATTACATCTTCTCCAAAAATGAATTTATCATAATTGTGTTCAGTAAAGAATTCTTACCTGCACCAATCACTACAAGGTCGACGTTATCTATTCCGGCCATTTTTCACTCACAGAACAGATATACTTCAGTTGAGAAGAGAAATACTGCAAAGATCACTCGTTGATTTCTACCCCTCTAACTTTTTGCTTGTCAGTTTAATACTAGTTCTTATCTCGTCCGTTTTTCGCAAAATAATTTGATTCGTTGATAATCCAACTGTCAACGAAAACAAGATGCACGGAGCAACTGTTGGATTCATGTAAGGCGCCGCCTAAACTATTTACCCCCCGGTTCTACTTCTGTGCCCACTCAAGTGAGAATTTGCTACGTCCTACCTACGTTCCTTCGGTATCATGTATGATGCCATTTTGGGGCAAAAACTCGCCGTGCCCTATAGCACAATATGCAACTTACTATATATGCATATCTGGATGGATAACTGAGCACAGTCAGTGTATCACATGCTGCACATCGCATTGATGCAATTATGATTGGGTGTTTCAGAAAATTACAATACCAAAGACTATCTTATATGTTTTTCGTTTTGTGCCATATTCATTACATCCTAATACAATATTGCAAAGTATATAGATAACTACTCTTGCAAATTCGCAAACCGAATTATCACTAATTGCTAGAGCATCATACAGATCACAACACAACCTCAAGTCCAATTACCTTTGCAAATAGCATACATGTATAAAGCACTCAATGACACGATACGCATTCACAAATTCGGAAATTAATGAAGAACCAAGTACAAGAGAGTGAAAGACAGTAGTACAGATTCGGCGAAAAGATCGAGTGATACTACTCTGTGAGACGACGTGAACATGAATAAGACATTATATTTCAATATTGTTTGGACTTTGTCGTATGAACTGAAAGCTAGGAAAGAGTCGACGGGCTCTATCTAGATTGTGCTTGAGATGGAAAATCGGGGATTAATTGAAGGGAAGCAAGAAGTTAATTCGCGAGCGTTAGATGCCTGAAAAAGCGTAGGTCTCGTCTCTACAGAAAGCAGATGGGACATACAATACGAATTCCGATTCTTGGCTATCATCAAATAGCGAGGAACTATCCAACTAGATCAATATCCAAATCCAGATCTGACAACCAAATGATCGTTGAAGATAGAGCGTTTTCATAATATGAGATTGATTTTGTACATCGCATGAAACCTTGCAAACATATTCCTATTCGCTTTTGGGACCATGAAGTACAAAATCACCAATCACTCGATAGGCTAGTCTAAACGAACTTATTTTTATGCAAGCCATTTTCAGAAACCTATTATACACATTGAAATTCCAACAATGGTATCTAACTTCGACGCATCCTGATTAATTCCAATCTCAATCAGTACACGTCACTTCCAAAACTCCTATAAAATTGAAAAAAGGAAGTATAATCCTATCATTGTGTCTGCGTCCCATTCTTCCCATGTCCATGTGACAGATCAGAAACCCAACCTTTGAAGTCGTCTAACTGCCCTTTGAACCATAACCACCAGTTTTTCGCATCTTCAGTCATACTGCTCTCATCTTCTACTACGGGCCTATCTATATTTGAGTCATCATCAAGTCTTCTGGTGTATCAACACCTACCAAATGTGGAGGAACCACATTAGGATCTACTACAGAACTAGCTTCAATAGGGGATATATATAGAGTTCCATTTGTCGGGACGTCTAATTTTAAAGGGGTCGGTTCTGAATCGGCGGGTTCAGGAGGAAATGTATCAGGCGAGTGGAGCCCAATAGGCTTGAGTGGAAGACGTAATGTGCCGTTATTAGGTTTGGGTGTAAGTGCGAGAGAATCACATACTATATTATATACTTCAATATTTTCTGTATGATGTCAGTTGGAACTGCATGAGAGAGACCACTATAGACTTACGAAAAGGTTCGACGCGACTATTTGGCTCATGTGGGAAAGCAGGGCCTCTGGCAATAAAAATGGCTCTCATGAGAGGATTTTCGTGATCGTACCCGTGCAACCCTCGAGGATGATAAGCAATGCCCTTTGCTTTTCCCTCGATCACATCAAATTCATCCTTTGTGACAATTGCCCAGCCAGTCTTTGGAACAATCCATAGAGGGGCAATCCGCTCATTCTTAGAGAAATGATAACGTTCAGGCATATTGACATCACGTAAGTAAACCTCAAAATTGGGATTGATGGAAGCTTCTGCAGCGAGGGTATCGTAAAGGGTTTGAAGGTGGGTGGGATCTTTTGGTCGAAGTCCATATAAGGGCCAGCCATCTATGTGCTCGATTAAATTGGTATCAATAATATCTTCTAGCTGTATAAGACGGCTTGTATCCGTAGTAGCCATTCCATGGTCTGAAACAATGACAACGTTAACAATATTTGTCAAATTTCTAGCCTCCAGTCCTCGAAACAGATGATCGAGCATATTATCAACCTCTGATATGGTTGTCCGAATTTCAGTGCTATTTGGTCCATAGAGATGTCCATCTTGATCAACATTGGGCACGTATGCTGCGATGAGTTGAGGTCTCATTTCAGCGATTTCTGCTTGACTATCTTCCTGACCAGGCTTATCCAGAAGCTCAAGTATCCTGGCAACCTTTTTGGATAGCAATTCTTTCCCATTGTATCTATCCAAGTATGTTGGCTCCACATCCATAACATGTGCTTCACTCCCTGGCCACATATGAATGGCTGTTCTAATCCCTTGATTTTCGGCAGTAACCCAGAGGGGCTCACCACCCCACCATTTCTTGTCCATCGCTTCAGATTTAGTATAGAAGAATTCTTCTTGTAGTTCCTTGTCCCAAAATGTATTCCCCACAATTCCATGTGATTCTGGATAAAGCCCAGTAACCAATGTATAATGATTTGGGAACGTGACAGAAGGGAAACTAGGCATCATGTAGACTGGCGAAATTCCTTCCTCGACAAAAGTATTCAGTCGAGGAGTGATTCCCCGCTTCAGGAAATCAGCTCGAAATCCGTCCAAGCTTATCAAAATTGTCGTTGGAGCGAACAAAGCCGTGCCATTGCTTAGAATCTTTTGATGCTCTTTCGTAAAGCGTGCTTTCAGCGAAAGTTTCCACGCTACCAAAAGCAGTGCAGCGAACCCAATTATGATCAGAGTGTACATAGCGCACCAGGCCCACCTTGATTTCCTACGCTGGTTTTTCTCGTCCTGCATGCTGAGCAACCCACGCCTATCGGCATCATCGCCCTCGTCGATTTCGCTGCTTGAACCTGTTAAACTACCTTCTTTCATGCGCCCCTGTTCCATTTCAATCATCAATTCTCCATCTTCACCATAGCTTGCATCCTCCATCAACTTGTCTTTCTTCATTTGCCTCCTCATCCTCCGCTGGAGTTTTTTATTTTCTGGTTCAACTCCATCGTCTGAGCGTGCGAGACTTTCATTGCCAGCTCCAGGCAATAGAACATGACTTTTACTCCATAGGCCTCTGAGTCCGGAGCTTATTCCTTCCAATGCACTGCCTCTCCTCTTCCTGTCCTGTCGAGTTGTTTCTAATAGCTCACCTCTTTCCTCCTCTTCTTCTAGTACACCTCTGTCATATCTTCTGATGTCTGCAGACGTTCTTGCACCCTTGAGTATCCTGTAGTCATCACTATCATCATCACTATCATAATCTTGATCACTGCGCTCGGAATGGATAGAGGGCGCATTGTCGTCGTAATTCGAAGGAGATAATAGGGAAGCGTCCCCGCCAGCGGGTTTCTCAAACACTTTTGTTGACATTATGCCTAGAGTTTGTTACTCATGTAAAAAGATGAATGCGTGTCCTTCATAACATAATATTGTGAGCGCATCACAATATCTACTAACGTGGAACAATTTAAATGTTCTAGAAGCAAGCATGAACATTTGAATACTTGCCAAGGAGGGGCTGGCTCAATGGGTCCATCAGCTTATTTCAGCCTAACTATTCAGGCATCTAGTTATATTTGTTCAAGGTTCATCGAGGTCGTTCGAAATTAAATCATCCATCGATCCTCTTTGTGTCTTGTGCTTTGTATTACTTGACGCTTCCTTGATTCTTATCAATTGATATGAAATCTTTCTATGACCACGAACACATTTGAGTTTGAATGCCTCAGCTGTTTTAGATCAATATTGGTTGTGGTTGGTATGTGGCATGTGGGAATCTGGTGCAAGCAACTACCTAGTAGTTCTAGGTATACTCAGCATCCGAGTGCTTGGGAACAACGAGGGGGCGGTAGAAGAGATAGTATATATCCCTCGGGCTTGATGAAACTCTGAGCCATCTACCACCTGAGCCATCACATATTTCTTTTCACCGCCACAAGGTTGAGATCTATCGATATCTGCTCCGAGTGGGGTTTTCCAGCGCATTATATGTTTTAACCATGTTGCTCAGCATTATCTTCATTCTCGTCGCCCTCTTCGTATTCCCACCTTATCATGATACCCTATTACCAATAGACTATTCTCATGTGTTCTTTTAGACAAAGTGTGATGAATTTAACTTCCTGTTCATTCAAAATTTGATGTGTTGTACGAAGACTTCGATTGTTGCGCAAATTCATGTGATGCTTGCTTGAGAGGAAGTTGTCAAGGTGAGGGATTTTATATACAAGTTATTTAGCAAAAATCCCTCAAACTGGGCTTGCAAATTTCCATTGTAGATGTCTACGATAAGTGGGAGTCAAAGGGTATATCTTTCTCCTCATTTCGTAATTACCATCTAAATTCAATCATTTCTTGAATCTCTACCACAAAGCTTCTTTCAACAAAGATCTCTACTCTCTACCCACTACAAAATAATCATAGCACAAAAGCACCGCTGATATGGAGCCAGTCTCCTGTATGGCATTTGGAATTGGAGTCTTCGTGTCCATGATTGTTTTGCAACTGATGCAAGAGAAAAACAACTAATCATTGATAAAAAAAAAGTCAATGTAAATTCACCGTTCTTAGTTCTCAGATTTATTCAATATTAACATGCTAACAGGCCCGGAAGCGGTCATTGAGTTACCACTGAAGGTCCAGGGGTCCGAGCTCCTGCTTGCTCGGCTTTTTTCTTCCCATCATCCGAATTACCTTCTAATCTTTCCACAAATTCTTCTGGATCTCTACCAATCATATGATGCTAGGATTACCAGTGTTAGCCTTCGTGGCTGGTATGTTGGTATGGGATGTATGTAACTTACCCCGACAGTAATCACAGGTCCTTCGAACCATTTATGTGCTGACACAAACCACCAGATAATTACCATAATCATCGCTGAATCTATCATTAGCCGCCGAAGATAGATACAATGAAAGGATATTTAAGAACACTTACGCGTGAAATATACGGTCACCGTCCAATTCATCAATTCAGCAGTGAGGTTACCACCTTTATATGCCGGAAAGCAGAGGATTGGCATCATCACAAGAATAAAAGCACAAGAAGCCCATTCCGATTGGCTTGCTAAATTTGCCAAGATGCCATGGCCCACGTCGAAATCTGTCACCGACAACGAATACTCGAATGAAGATGGGGATGGTGAAAGCAGCATATGCTGCAATGGCTCCGACGGAAAAGATCGCACCAATAGCTACCGAGCCACCAAAGATCAACAAGAGGAGAAGACCAACACCAACACCAACATTATACAAAAACCCCTCACGTTATCACTACACCGGGGTGAAATAAATGATCCCATAACTTCGGCTTCCTTCGTCCTTCATCCTTTAGACATAATTGACACCTATCAAAAAACAGTTATTCATATAGTTTGTCAGATGCAACAATGCTGTCAGAACAGAACATCTATTGGTTACATTTGATCCTTGTGTTTTGACATCTGAACTCCTTCAGCCGTTGGGATCATACTACCCTGAGCGGAGTTTGTACTCCTGAAGATGATTTGGGGATGCTCCTATCCTCGAACCGTCCCATTCAAGATAGTATTGCGAATCTATTGATGGTAATCATTTTATGGGCCTAGCATGAATTGTTGCCAGAAATTTCAATTTGGCGTCGGGAACATTCAAAAAATTGAATGTTCGACGCAGACTCTGTAAGGAAAAATACCGTTTCATAAATATCAGATGAGATATCAACAATGATCAATCAACAATTGGAGAACAAAATTCTTTTCGACCGAAAGATTCAGATGAAGACTTTGCAATATGGATGAATGGTGGGTGGTACATAGTTTCTCATGCATATGAACATTACACTGGGGGAATATATACTCAACACGGTGAGACGCCATCCACGCCGCATCGACTTTTGCAAAGAGGAGAGAAGTAAATTGAAACGTAGACAAAAAATATGACTACGCTTTGAAGCTCAGTCGTTTCATCCCCCTGTTTTGAATCACGCCGTCATTGAATCATGAAGTTCATAAGTCTTGAGGATTTCCGTAGTTCGGATGCTGATATTCTCTATCTAGAGCTCACAGCAATTAGAAAATCTTACTCTATAAACCCAATCAGGCCCATCTTGAATAGTCAAAATTCTATTTCCACAAACTCAACAAAAGATCAGTCATGCATTTCCCAAGCGCTTTCACACTCATCTCACCCTCATAAACCACTACACTCGCTGATCTGGGATCAATAATTGCTGATGGCACATCCATCGCTGGAGAGGCATCTGGCGCCATCAACACCATCACTTCAGACTATGCTCAAGCCCAAGCTACCCAGGATGCCCTCTCCACTGCAATGTCATCTATATCATCCCGTCGCATCCGCAGCAGCCACAGCAACCGACTCTACGCTCTCCGCCCTCATGTCCGAAGCATCCTCCCTCTCCTCCGCCACCTCCGCAATCTCCAAATCGCTCTCCAAATCTATTTCTCAAGCATCATCATCCAGCGCTGCATCGCTGAGTTCCGCATCCAAAGTAGCGACATCCGCCCAAGCCCAGCTTACAAGCATGAGCGCGGAAATTTAGCAGTTTGGAAAGTGTGGCGAGTACGGCGACTGGGAAGGCGCAGAGTGAGGCGTCCAAAAGTGCTAGTAGCTTAAGTTCGAAATTTCCAAGTGTTAGTAGTGTTGCCAGTGTGGCAGCTAGTGCTACGGCGGCTTCGAGAGACGCCTCTGAGAATGATACACCAGTCTGGAGAGCTGTGGCCTTGGTGCTGTGGTATTGTTGATTTAGAATTCGGATTCCTTTCAAGATACTCAGGTGGTTTTGGGCAATGTGGTTATAATATGCTTGGGAAGTCTTGCAATCAATAGAAGTCTAATCATAGGCGTTTAATTCGATAAAAGATACCTACTGAATCTTAAGCTATGAGTGAGACTATGTTACTTCCATTCTTTTTTTTATAAACGCTTTCTGAGCTGACACCTCCGCACCCCACTGCATATTTTTGGTATCAAGTAAGCATTTGCCCAACTACATCCCTTTCTTTTCTTGATGTTTTGCTCAATAATCAACAAATTGGCATATCATGCACGAAGCACATCAAGGAATGGATTTATATATCAGCAAGATCCGCCGAAATCGTGTCACATTCCTAAATGGTGTAGTGTTCAGTATTTAGATATGAAGAGTTACGCGGAAATTGAACATACATTTGGGAGCTGCGTTTTCTCTACCCGGTGGGTTGTTACAGGGTCGTATACTTACAATGATGTATGTTAATAACTAATCTGTAAAAGATATATTTTTGGATTAACATCATGCACACAGTTTTCCAAATAGCTCGCGTATTATCAGAGCTGGAACCAAAATCCTCATCACAGTATATCCTCTATATTTTTGCTAAATTTTCAACTTTCTCTCTCGAAAAAGAGCCAATAACAATCAGATTATAAAGAAAATTATAAGAAAATTACAAAGAACATCGATCGCTGTTATAATAAAAAAATAGGACTATGGTGAATCAGAAATTAGTAGTAACTTGTGCTCTGTAAAAATGGGAATAAATTGACGATGCACAGAAGCCGTCAAATAAAAAGTTATCCCAAAATATTTACATGGTCACCTAAAGTTGGTGAGAGATAATGCATATAAGAATTTTTAGACTTGCCTTTCTCGAAATACGATACATCAAGTGCAAACACTGCCAAAAACCTCTCACTACATATTATCACGAAGAATTGTCACATTCAAACCTGTTGTTACACCATGGCCCTTTGGCACTGTTCGAATTGCAAAGGTTCTTTACTTGCAAGCGGTAGCGAAACGCCCTCAGTGCCAATCATGTAGCCTCCTGATGACTTCATCCGGCTGAGGTTTAGTTCAAGTCATAAAAGGGTACAGTGCTAGGTGAATGGAGGGATACTAGAGGATTGAGATCAGGGTTCCGATCAGATGGCTTCGAAACAAGAAAGCAGCTACAGTGGAATATCTATACATACTAAATCAGGTTGCCTTTCAACGGATTTGAATGTTTTCCGTTGGTTTGCATACTTCGCTTCATCTGATAGATGTTCAGATTTCAATTAGGCATATGCAAAAGGTTTGCTCTAAGAAACTCCATGTCGACCGCAATATGTCAACTGCGTGATGTGATTGGATGGTTGCAGTTTCGTAATGAGAAATCCACATCTGTGAGCCCCCCCGCAAATCATAGGAAACCGTGGCTGCTGCCACAGAAATTATTGAGAAATTTGACTATCTGGCAAACCTCCTACACAGAGAGAAGCTAACTAATAAAACCAAATTATGAAACTAATAAAGTAAGTGAAACTGTGAGCGCTTGCCGCAAATATAGTAAATAGCAAGGCTTTGAACTGGTATTATTACCACCCTATTATGAAATGTACAGTTTGCTTCCGAAGGTAGCTTTCTGCTTGTCTATATGTACCTTTACGCATATGCAGCCCAACCTACGGATGTTAGTCACCAATCCGTTCCAAATATATTAATTTGCTATAGAAAGCGAAGAGAAAGGACAGATGAAACAAAAAGTGAAAAGAACATACCTGAGTACAAGGCCGCCAAATTCGTCTCGTCACTCGCTTGATTTATCAAATCATTGACTGTGGCTTCCACACTCAATGTTTTCGACAATTTTTTCTTCACCACCGTCAACGCCTTGTCAGCTTCACTTGGCTGATTGACTGCTTGCTTCCCAGCAACTCTCTCATGGCCCATCCCCGGCTCCGGTGCTACACTTTGCGCTACCTGTAATTTTGCAAGTCGCACTGGTGATATAGACCAACTATACAATGGATCATACCTTAGAACGTCAAGAATAGCCATAATACTATAAGCTTCCTTCCGCAAAGCAGAAAGAGTGAATTCACAGCATCTTCGGAAACACCTTCGGTTTTCGTAATGCCCATTCCGTCGACGATATCACGGGTAAGGCGGAAAGGTACTAATTCGGGAACTGGAAGAACTCGCCCCATCTCGAAAGCAACACCAAGATCAATATGTACCACTTCACCGCTCTCAAAATCAAGAAGAATATTATGTCCATGCCTGTCGCCCAATCCTAGAACGTGACCTAGAATCGATATGGCAGCCGTGCTGCGAGTATATGCAAGCCGTTTCGTGAAACCATTCATCGGGGTCGTTGAAGTTTTCTGTAAAGAAGTAACGCATAACGGGATGGAAACGATCGGTGACCCATTTAAATTTCTTGACCCGCGCTTCCGTTGACTGAGCTTGAACATCTGCTATCTCTTTACGGCATACGCCTCCTTTTAGGTCTTTCGGATAGAAGCGCTCATGTGCTGGCATGAGATATTCATGTAGGGGAATTGTACTTGGCACGAATTCAATGACACCAGCTATAGAAGTCAATGGGAGGACTTTATAGGTTCTGATGCTGAGATTTCTTTGCCGGGTAGCTCGGTTCATTTTCAAGAGTTCGCTCACTTGAGCGAAAACTTGTTCCATGATGGCATCTTGGCGCAGATCATCATTGCCACCTTTTACCTAGTAGATGTTAGCGGTAATGTTTTCGTATGCTATGCTAAAGTCATACCAATTGTTTATATCGCGATCCATTATCCGCGATGGCAGTGATAATTTCGGTGCACTTACTCCAGATGCTATGCTCATCTGTGATTCGAATCTGACCATTTTTGGGACTTTAGAATAATTCTTATCCGCACGAAGATCTATTTGCATCGTTGGAGGAGGTATTGAGTGCTTTCCGAGGACCCTGATGAGCTTTGCTCCTGCAGGAGAATCTTTGATCGAGAGCTTTTACCAGTTTTGTACTTCTGGTCGTCTTTCTCGCCTGCGAGTTGAGTGTATGGTTGTATGACGACACCCAATGCAGCCCAGATTGCTTGTGAGTTCTCGGCTCTCCTAAGTTGCTCTGAAACTTTTAGGGTGGCTTTATGCCTTGAAACAGCTATTTCATCTTTGGTATTTGGTCGACTATGGGACCCAGCATATATCTGGTACATTCCATGATATGGATGATCTGTACAAATGCGCAAAACCAGACTAAAGAGAAGTTGTTGAAATTTAGAATCATTGTCCAGTAAACGAGAACTGAGCTGGTTTATCAGCGTGGCAAATTTTCGACTTGGTACCTTGGCCAGAACCTTGGCGACAGCTTCATAGCAAAATCCTTCCCAGAATGTTCAAGCCAAAGTGCAGTAAAACGTAGGGCATTGTTATCATGATTATCTGAAGCACCTAACGCGAGAAGGTGATTCTCTAAGCATTGACGCAAAAGTTCGTCCCTGCTAGAGCAATGGCGGCGATACTCTCGCTCGTCTAGGCGAGCCATGCCTTGGCCTTTTTTAAATGACTAGTATGCCTTGCTCTTTCTGCTGACGAAGTAGACTTTCTCAGGAGCTCTTCGTAGTCGCGACGTCACTGGATCTCATCTCGCTCAACTTCTTCATTCGCTCCAAATCTTCCAAACTATCGGGGTCTTGTAGTTGCTCATCACAAAATACAGCGAACTGATGAAAGACCTTTGCAGCTTCATTACCACCGGACAATTTCAAGTCTTTGAGAGCGGGTTTAAGATAATTCTCAATGATACGATCAGGCTTTCAAGTCTAGCTTCGGAGAACTTGGTGACCAATTTTTGATAGGAGATCAGGGCGACCAACAGCTATAGTCTGTGCATTTAAGAAGCTTACATTATCCAAGGCCCGTAACATCCCATCGAAGAGGTCATTTCACCCTGCGCCCACAATGCATCCGCGGTCTCCATGTGAACTGCAGCTTCAATTTCCAAACCGAGCGATTGGCACGGCTTGATAAGATCAATCATGAAGTCGCGATAGATAATGATTCTTGTAGAGCACCGTGGGCACGGTTCAGAGACGAAGCCCTGAGTGCAACGTGTACCTCTACCAGTCTCGTATCTTGAGAGCAGAGATTGAGTATATCTCTAAGACGTGGTTGCTGGCTCAGTATACTTAAAGTTGTTCGCCTACAAGATATTATTTGCTGATGTCTTCAACCCTAGTTCATATTAGCTATGGATGTGATAGAATATGAGAATTACTTACCTTCCCGTCTCCATCCATTCGGATCGCTTCTGAAATCTGGACAAAATTTCTTGAAATTCTTCAGAGCCTTGAGAACTAAGTACCTCGTCCATCTCAGAAAGAGCCGCCAAGGTTCTAAGCGACTCATGAAGGGCACTAGCGTTAAGGTCGTCTCGCACGAGACGTTCCATGTACCCTGAAGTCCTTCATTGATAGCTTTCATGAAGGTTCCACGACTGCGTAGCAACATTGGCTGCTTGGAAGGCTTTGTATATCGTCACTGAGTGGTTGTCGCTTGCGGGAAACTGAATGTCCCATTGCTCCAGTTTACGGGCAGTATGAAACATAGAATCCAATGACGTTCGGCTATTCCAGAATTCTGGTGTGCTTGCAATAGAGAGTGAGAAGACCACTTAAACTAAGCATGTCCAGCGCTTTAACAAGAGACTGTGCGTCTTGAGCGGCTCTGGGATCTTGCTTCTTGAAGTGACTGTCATATTGTGCCCCCCTGAAAGCAAGACTTTTAGCTCCATCCCTCTCATATTCAAGTCTTGCTAATATCGTGCTTAAGTTGGATGTCTGTTGCACTCCATAATATAGATCTGGATCATCAATATTCTCAAAAATTGCGAGAAGCAAGTCTGTAGGTAGCTCGGGGGCTTCACTGCCGTCTTTCATATTTGAGGAACGTCGAGATGATTTGACTGGGATCGATTGGTGTTCCTCGACAAATATGAGGGCCGTTTTAAACATTCCACAATGTATAGCAGCTGTAGCAACTTTAAGGTAGTCGAGATTTAACCAATGCAAACGATCCGCCGAGGATTTCTCGTGGGGTAAAGGTTGAGTACGTAAGTATAGAATTGAGTTGATGAGTGTTTTTAGGTTGTTCTTTTCAACGGACTGACTCTTGGGAAACCACACCGCAAATGCATTGGAGATTTGGTCACGGTTATTCTTTTGCGCCGGAAAATCTGTGGAGAGCACGAGGTGCAGAATGAATGGAAATGCTTGATCAGCAAATTCTGGAATATCCCTGAGGACTGGTGCTAAGGCGCACAGTATGGGGTCTTGAGGAACAGCTCTAACTAACGCAATGGAGAGATCTCGTAGCCAATTAGAAGAAAGGATAGAATCTGCCTCGAGGTGATCCCTTAAACTTCCCGAACCATCTACAGGGTTTGCGACTTCACATGGCGGAACAGGATAAGGGTTCCATGCTGACGCTTCAAACACTGGTAGTGAAAGGGCCTGGCGACTGATCTCCAAAATATACTCGTCTGAAGTCGTAACGATCACGCGTAGAGCGGTCTCAGCAATACCCACGGCTGAACGGTCATCTCCCAAGATTAGTGATTGTAAGATACTCAAGATGCATGCCCTTGATTGAATGTTGACTTTGGATGGTGCATTTAATTCCTTCATATTGGATAAGGTAGATTCTCGTAAAAGCTCGTGGTGCACATGGCCGGTAGCCGCAAAGGCTCTCCCGAGAATTCGCGCGGCCCAAGACATGTATTGTTTATTCGATGAGTGGCCTCTGCAGGATTTCCACACGACAGCAGCCCTTTCTTCAGCAGCTGCATCGCCACCATATATATCAGTTCTGAAAGAGCTAGGATGTTGAAATTCGGAGCACAGCATGCTGAGCGCAAGCTTTCGAGCAGGTAGAGTCAGTAAAGCACCCCCGTTCTTTTCGTCCTCCAGTAGCTGATCCAACAGGGTACTTTCTACTGTTCCCCTTTCAGCATTTCCGATTGCTCGAACTTGCTGGGCACAGGCCACGAGAGAATTGAAACTTTTACTCAAAGACCCTACCAAAACTGGAGATTCATACTCAGAAGCATACTTCCCAACCCAGAGATGAAACTTCTGAGCCTTAGACATTGTAGCTTGGTGTTGACTCTCTTGGGTTGTGCTAGATCTACTCTCCTGCATGAATACACGCAAAGACCCAAGTATCGAAAGGGCAATGCTTGCAACAAAGGGTGGTGACGATTTGAGATATTCTGAACCCTGACTTAACAAATATTGCAGAATGCCAATAGCATCATCTGCACATTCAGGGTCCTTGATGAAAGGTCGTATAGATCGGAGAAGCATTTCTAGAGGATAGCCTTCTGTTACAGCGCTTCCAGCAAGCGAGATCAGAACACGAAGCTTCCGCAACACAGAGCAAGCATGCAGCGACCCAAGTGCAGGGTGAATGGTTTTAAGCAACTTTCTAGCTATAAAAAGCTACTAAACTTGGAGTGTATAGATCGCTTGCTTGATGCACTGTCCTTGCGCACAGATGCTTGATTTCATGTGAGAGATATTTTGCTTTGAATGTAGGTTGCTGATTTGCAGGCAAGGTAACCTCAGACGAGCTCAAAGATTTGATCTTCCTCATGATAGCAGCGGCATATACTAAACTCTCATCTTTAGCAAATGACTTCTCTACATTTTGCTCTTGATCTATAATATTAAATAGGGTAGCTAATATATCTGTAAAGTGGAGATTGACAGATTCTAAGAATAGTTCTTGACCGAGGCGTTTTTTTAATCGAGTCTCACCACTTATGTGTTTTTTGTCACTCGAAGGCGGTGTGCTTATATCATTGGCGATACAGTATGCCATGATTTTCGCGAAACATTTCTGAAGTAGGTGGACTGCGGAATCTTTAGCAGCTCGGCGAGATGGTCCAGCTGGGTATCGTGACCCCGCATCATCATAAGGGCAGAAGCCTCTTCCTGGGCGAACACCAATAAGTCGCTGAGAGTAGAGAAGCCAAATATTTGGTATGGTATATCGTCCGTCGTCTCTATCTCAAGCCATGTATAGAGAATCTGAGGCGCAAACAATGCAAACAGCTCCTGCGGACTTGGTAAAGCAAGCGCAGAAGCAACATTGGCTAAGCACCAAGTTGCATGCCTCACGGAGCCCAAAATTCTACCCGGAGTTTCAAATATATGATAAATGCATCTTCGCAGAAGAGTTGACCAACGTGAGGCTAGCTTTGCTAGAACGTAAAGTCGTAACGCAATGCCTTCCAAGGCTTCTGGATCAGAGGGTAAAATCTCAAGAACATCTACAAATATTTTATCATGCTCTTTCAAAGTGAAGAGCTCAAATATTTCCGAAAGCTGATCACCGATGAAAAACTGGGTAGAAGCATTACCCTTTTCGAGAAGCTCCAATAGACTTGTGCGTGGCGAGGGCCGAGAAGGTGCATTTCCATAATCCTGATTCGTTCGCAAAAGTTGTCGTAGCAAACTTACAATCCCTAGCTGCACAACTGTGGAAGCTTTGTTATACTGGATTCGTGAAATGAGAAAATCGTAAAGTTGCTTGGCGTGAACCCCGAAAGAGCTTTCTTCTTCTACAGACCAGATAGGCAAAAGCCCTATCAATATGTCCAGGCATGCACACATGGCAACTTCACTGGTCATGAACTCGGCTGATGAAAGCGTGCTTCCCACACGCTGGAGAAGTCGATAGGCATCTGTCTCGTCGAGAAAGAGATCAGATTGAAGCACGTCGCGCATCAGTGGACGGCACGAGAGTATTTCTTCATCCTTCATCGAGACCAGCTCATCAATAAAAGAAGTCGGCACGGTACAACTTTCAGGTAACTCGTACATTTCAGTGGCTAGCATTAGTCGGCCGATTGTATCTATATAAAAGGATGAGGAACTCATTTCCAATGCGATGACGCGCCTAGGAATGTTCAATTTTTGCGCTTCTATTCCTGAGTGACTCCTCTGGGTGGAAAACTCATCATCAATATCCATGGGATCATCATCAAGTGCTGAAAGTGATTCTGGTCCTAGACGACGACGCTTGATCTCTCCTGCGACAAGACTTAAGAAGTGCAGTAGCTGAGAATTACGCTTAGCGACTTGTCTGAATTGAGCGGAATTGCAAGGAGGGAGATGAGGTTGGATAGTTTGTAGAAGAGTGTCGATGAACTCTTGGGTGGCATGGAAATCTCTGGCGTCGGATTTTCTTTAAAAATTCCAGTAACTCATCGCTCAACCCTCGTATGTCTTCACTTAAGATAGATAGTTGTTCTAAATTGGCATTGGCGAAATGCGGGAGGAGGAGAAGGCCAGTAACACATGTATTCAATGAGCCTCGATACATATCATTAGAAACCTGCGGAGAACGTTCTGTATTGAAATTTCTCCAGACCTGTAGAAGCTCGTTGTATTTGGACAACAGAAACTCGAGTATCAGTTTTCGGGTGGAACTGAAATGGGCACTATCTACTTCAAAAACAACATCATAATCCGTTTTAGACTCTGGGCATGATCGACATACGAAATCTGCTCCGACAGGCGCACCGTTGTCAAGTAGTAAAAGATAACGAAGAACCTTTTCGCCATCCAGGTGATATTGCCATGCCTGAGATAGTGCACCTCCAATATGACGACTGTTTGAGTATATAGGCAATTTGGTAGGCCAAGGCTCGTCCGCAACAACGCAACAAAGTAAGAGGGGCGCAAATGGTTTCCGTATCGAGCAATGAATAATCTATCAGCTTGAGACGTGTCAGTATTCATCAAACATAATACCATGACCTTCGTACCTGGATTCCACCTTCCAAAAACCCAGCGGATCACATGCTGGCACGCTGCTAGGCTCGCGCCAGGAGCCTCACTAACTTTAACTTGCAACAAGTGGTTGACTAAGAAAATCGACGAGTCGCAGAGGACTGGCGGGCCACTAATGTCAGCTGCGGCAATGATTGCATTTACATTGTCTTCGATATCACGGTAGTCTACCAGGTTTTTGGCGTGAATTGCGTGAAGTGCTAGAGCAGCGGCACGACAAGTGCCCGCAAAGGTGAGCGATTTAGCTCCACTATGCCAGAGCTGTTTCCAATCTATTAAGGATTCATCAGTAGCACATACCTGATATGTACAACTGTATCTCGATTGTTAGTCGTGGAATGCTTAGGATGGTACAATACTGACCTTGCTATACCAAGTAAAGCCCATGATGCAATGTGACTACGCTTGTCCAAGGCACAGTTACCCAAATGATCCAGCAACTCTTTCAAAGAAGAAGCTGGAAGTTTACAGTCTTGCAGTAAGAATGGTACCAGTTGCAAACCAGCCAGCCTTATGTTCTGGTCGCCAGACTTAAGAGGATCGAGTAGCCTTTCAGATGACTGAGAAACTCGTTGACGCTTTCGGGGGTAAATATCCGAATCATCTCCCACTTTAGTTTTCACTTGATGGATGTGTTCTCTGACCCTCACTAATCGTTCTAGGATGGCCATAGCGAGTAGATTTGCCCAGCTACGTTCAGCCGTGCGATTGTTGTGAGGTTTGAGTCGAAAACAATGCAAACGAAAGGTATCACGGCTCATCTGTTGGGAACTCAACTCTAAAACTTCCAGATCATCTAATTGGAGCTGATCGCGGTCTGCACGTCTAGAATAATCTGATTTCAAAGCGTCAAGCAAATCGTTTAGATTACTGTGCAGCTCGACATCTTCATTACTCATGATATTGCTCTCCAGATGCAGATGGATGTGGTACAAACCAATTAACATTTCATCTCGCACAGAGTTAATCATTTCGTCTTTAGGGTTACCTTGCCAAAGCCGACATATCAAAGGAAGCAACTCTCGTCCAATTGAAAATGAAGATGAGGTACGATGTTCACCGAAGAATGATAAAACAATATTAAGAACTGAGAATGCTACCTGATGTAGCTTGCTTACATTCGAATTCTGGTACTGTAGTAAACGCATGATTATGCCTGCGGCTTGCTCAAGAGTTGGGGATGAAGGATTGCTGGTAGTAGAAAGTAGTGAAAAGAGAATTTGACAAAGGCCTTCTACGTTGGACCTAGAAACCGAATTTGCTACCTTTGGTATACCTAGTCCAGAGGAAGACTTAGGCAGTGATGAGTGGCTAATACCATTGCCAGACAATGACAGATCTCCATCATTGTTTCCCAGATACAACTCGATACCACAGATGGAAAAGTCGATCAGCTCAGACCGAGATTCCTTGAGACCTCCTGCAATCGCCGGTTGCTCGAGCAGATAGCCCAGTGCCTTGAGGTAGTCAGTTGCTATCAGCTGAAAGTAGCCTCCAGTCGATGTAGGGATCGTATCAACAATGTGAGTAATCAGAGCATTTACGGTCCTCTTCTTGAACTTATTCACCCCGGCCTCAACGATAGAATATATGGTTTTGGCACAAAGTTCCAACCTAGTGGCCGACAGTTTCTTTGATTTGGCAGAGACTAGATATTTTCGTTTCTCCTCAATGACAATTTCGAATAGAATCTCGAATAATTTGTGGTACGTATCGTCATGAAGTTGGTCCCTGGTATCTAGGTTAGCCCAAAACTTTCAATATCGAATGAATATATGACATACACATTATCGGCCTTGTGGATACCATGGAAGATGTCCTTTATATCTAGTTCCCACCAGTTAGCAACTGCAAATCTGCCAAGTAGATCCATGACTTGAAAAAGATAGATTTACCTTTGAGACACTTCGTTATCTCCCCCTTTCTATGTCTCAAAATACCTGAGATTTGTTCAACTCTTGCGTCAAGAACTGCTAATCGAGGGTATCCATTACCTTCAATCTCATTTAAAGTTACCTCTCGGCCTCCATATGCTGGTGACATATTGAGAAATTGCGATCACAGATCTCAACGCATTCCTAGCTTTGAGCTCCCGCGGCTGTTGTGAATTATAGTAATTTAGAAGAGCTCCAAATGCTTTTAGGTTCTCGTAAAAATGTATCAAAAAGTGGGCATATTGAGCCCCTTCGCATTTTTGAGATTCGCAAAAGTCGACAGTACCGTGAAACTACAGTAACTAAAATTCCGTGAGATTCGTAATTGATTGAGCACTTTTAATTATTTTGGTGGTTAGCCTTCCGCGACGCGATTTTTCGTGTGCAGGGACAGCTTCAAAAATAGCATCGCTTGTTTGCTCCATCAAATAATTTTCTATGTAACTGCAGTAAGCCCAAACTACCACTTACAGCATCTGCGACAGACAAAATATTCACAGATTGCCATGAAAGGAATACGAGTATACTTTTCTGGACTTTTATGAGTTCTGTACTAGATCAATTCCCTGTGCCCAAAGCCTCGGCGCATCCTTCTCAATCATGGCAGAGCAGTCCAGTAGCTTGAATGAAATCCAAGCCTTGCATTCGGACCTTCTCGCGCTATCAAATTCTCGCCTTCCTAACCTCGAACGATTAGCTATTGAACTTGAGGCTCATATTGCGGCTTTTCGCAATCTCCTGGACCAGAAGAATCGTAATGAGCAAAGTCGGAAGAGTATCGAAACGGGTGTGTACTTTCATATGACCTCGAATCATTCATGGCGAGGAACAGAAATTGACATAAACATAACAGGGAAAGTTCAGCGAGATGGGCAGATCTATGAGATCAACGATGATTTTAAGCATGGTACCTTTCAATTAGCGGACGAACTGAACCTTGATGAAGTCGAGGCATCTCAAATCTTCTTTGACGCACAAGACGATGCTGATGCGACAGGGCGCTCCATTCTGTCCTGCTCTATACTTCGCTTTCATCAGCGACGGAAGCTTTTGTTGGATTGCTTGCGTCTTACTCTCCAGCAAAATGCCGAATTGGAGGGCAATTCGGAGCAGGAACAGGAACTAAAGGCCTACCTGGGAACCATCATTACGAGCGCAATCCAGATCAAGCCTGCAACTGTAACTACAACAACCAATACGCCAAATTTCGTTTCAAAATGCATTTCTGCTATGGGTGATATCAGACAGTGGCTCCAGAAAATTTCGGATAAGGTTAGCAGCACTTCTGTACTGGGGCAGCCATCGCAACCAGACCTTTTGGAGATCATGGAGTATCAGCGCCACAGTTTGATCAAACAACATGAGCTACTTGGCATTATAGTACTGTATCTGGTGAAAGGAAACTATTCTGTCGTGGGAGATTTCGAGCTACTCCTAGGTGTTTTGAAGAAAGCAGATAAGTATGATAATATTTTGGGTAAGCATTCTCCAGTTTTGTATTTAGGACCAAAACCACTGTGAACTATCTGCCGTCTTATTGCATCGCGAATCTTGACTAACAGATAATCACAGTGCATCATTTTCCAGCTTTGGCTGCTTATATCTGGCGTTTTGGGTCTCCTGAAGGTGGATCAACAATACAAGATGCAAGAGCACTGGATAAGAAAATCAATGTCAAAACCGACCAGAATTCATGGGTATTACCTTATGCTCATGCCGCATTTCGGGCATGGTGGTTGGCGGAGTATAGCGGGTGGTATGTGGAACACCATGATGGATTACCACATGGAATCAATCTCGAAGAAGGTCAGGCAAAACCTGTACATTTCCCACTTTTCTAACTTACTAATGATACTTCAGAGGCCAAGCAACGCTCTCAGCAATTCAATGAAGCTTTAAAAGATGGTGCCTTTGATTTCTTGCTTTCTCTTTCTGCGGACGTCAAAGCCGCCAGTTGGTCAGAACCTTCACGTCAAGGCTTCCGGTTATGGCTACAGAGAAAGGCCCCCCAGCTCTTGTCCGACTCTGTCTCTTTTTCCGAATTCTTCGAAGATCAATTCATGGAGCAATTGCAGACATTCATCGACAGTTTCATAACGAATCTACCAGACGTCTTAAGAAAGCTGAGGATCGATGAGGATGAGCAACGTCAACTCAGTCATGAGCATGAGCACGATCTAGATCTGGAGCGATTCATAGTTATCATTTCCTATGCTTTTGACGGCCGACCAAAGGCTGCTTTGGACGGATTTTGGGACGTTCCAGATGGCGCATTGATCGGTTTCATGTACTGGGCATCTCGACGTGCCTCAACTCCACTGGTCTCAGCATTCTGCGAGATGCTTCAGGCAATTTCAGGCGACGTTGAATGTGCTACTGCGGCACACGAATTTCTGCTCGATGAAAGTCCTCAGGCAGGGAAAATGAAACGGGCTCATGCTCTCACATGGAATCAAATATTCAAAGAGCTAACATTCTTCACAAATAAACTTCGAGATCAACCAGTACCACAGGCTCAGGCCTATCGTCATGGGAAACCAAGTCATGATCAAGCAGAACTAGAGCCAGAGTCTTACATTATGCTGGAGTCCTATCTCCGTCTCATATCTCAACTCTGTTCGCATAGCGCTGTTGCCAGACAATTTTTGATGCAACACCCATCATATCAGCTTACTGACCTGCTCTTCCAACTTGCTGCTAGTTCGATACCATCTCGTTTTAGAGCTTGTGCTTTCACAGCACTGCGCTCTCTACTCAGTAATAAAACAAAGCCAGCAGCTGAGTATTTGTGGACAGCCCTCGATATATGGATTTCGGGGGGTATGCCCATAACACTAGTACTCAGAGAAATACAGCTCCCCCCTCGTATGCCCCCGATGCAATTCTGCGCAAGTTTGGTGCGGGTTTTGAAGAACCCGATGCTTTCATCATGCTACTCCATGCTCTTGTTTTACCTTACGAAGACGACAGTGCTTTGCGGGATGGCTTACCATTCCCTGAACTCCTTGGAGCTTCTAGTCGCATGCCTGGAATAGACCCTTACGTTGATTTCGCTGTCGGTCAAGTCTTTGGATCAAGAATGAGTGAAGTAATGGATCCTATACAGCTGAGATTGCTGCAATTGACTTGCCTTACTTTTATCACGACATGCTTGGAAACCTTCAACGAAGATCTCGTGATATTTGCAAATCGTTCTAATGTTTCAGTCGACACTGCTATAAAAACATCCGATCTACAAACTTATGTCTTATTGCATCCATTCTCTAGGGTAATGGAATGGATTTACAACTCCAGCGTAATGGATGCGATATTCGCAGCAATTCATCAAGACGTCAATGAAGTTGCCAGTGCTGCTCCTGATTCGCCATCAATTATGTGCCTCCTACAAGGGATACGTGCAGTTACGCTGATTATGGACTTGCAGCCAACTTACCGGGATATCGTTCGACCTCTAATTAAGCGTCAAGCAAGCCATCGCCGCAGTCCTGTTCCAAATGCCGCCTATGCATCTTTCGAGGATGGAGTACTAAACCACTTGACTATAATCCCTGATCTGGGTTTATATTGTAGCTCTGGTAATCCTGAATTAGTGATAGCATCCTTGAAACTACTCGAAAAACTTTCCGCTTCGCCACGTCTCGCCCCTGCACCAAAAGCAGGTAGCAGAAGGATCGATCGTAACAAGGCAATTGCTGCCTTGGAGGAAAACAATGCAGCAGAAGCAATCTCGCGCTCACTTCTGCAAGAGATAGAAGCCAGTATTGACGAAGCGCAAGGCCCGACATCCGAATCGTATATCATTAAAGTCCAAATATTGGATTTCCTTATTGCTTGTCTCGAGTCTTGCCCAGGTCGGACTACAATAGCACACTTGCTTCTCGGGTTCCAGTGCAGAAATGACCATGTAGAGGTCGATGTAGACTCCCTTTTCAGCCGTCAAATTTCACTATTTCACTCGATCTTGGCATTGGCTAACGACATACCCCTCGAGGGCGACGAAGGCGTTCCCTCATGGCTAGTCTCTTTGAGATACAAATGCTTACGGCTGCTTAAGCAGTTATGGCACTCCCCCCTTTCGTCCAATATTGTCATGGTAGAAATGCGGTCTAATAATTCGTTCTTCGATATGTTCGTTAAACAAACTCTTATTAGGCCGGGCTTGCTATGGGATGGCCGAGATCTCGCAGATCCGGAATTCTTGGATTCTACTTCCGCCACCTGCCTCTCAAACTTCTTAAACCAACGCGCCATTGCCTTGCAATATACAGCTGCTGAATTACGTCAAATAGCACTGAGTCATTTGCCCTCTTTAAAGGAGCGAATGTTTAATACACTACTTGGTTCAACAATGGTCGAAGATGGTCAGCAAATTGACAATTGCTCCGTTTTTGATCTTTTCGACTTCATGGATATCCCGCTAGATCAATCAATAGCCCTTGGCTCGTTGTCTTATTTCAAAGATATCGATGTCAGTGTTTGTGAGGAAGTTCACAATGACTTACCTCCATTATTCAACATGGTTAAGCTCGAACAGCTTCTGATCTTACGAAAATCTGAGCTCATGGCTACGAAAAGACTTGAAAATCCTCAAGACTTTACTACATTCAGTGACGAAGCCCAAATAATGTTTAACTACTACTTTATCGATAACAAATTGAAAGAACTTAAAGCAGCTCGACATAAGGCGCTGCAATCTTGGGTTCAGTTATTACTTGTGATGATAGAGAGCATGGCTTACGATGAGTCAACCAAAATAGTTTTTGTATTGCAGACTTTGCAGAACATCCTCCCGAGGCTAGAAAACTGCCTGGAAACTCCTGCTGATGCGTTGGAGCTAGCCAAGCTCACCAAGGCGCTCTTGTTTAGTTTGAATCTAGATTCTGATGCTTTCAAAGAAGGAGATCTAGGACAAAATCTAAGCGATAAACTCTTTCATGTGTTCGAACTATCGCTCAGAGCCATCAACATTGTCGGTGCCAATGGCCCCCTGAAAGAAATCTTCTATAGTGTCAGCTATCGATATCTTACAGGAACTCCAGAGACTGAAATTCCCGTTTAGTCCCGAAACTGAAAACCTCAACGGTCTCAACGGCAGCATTCGCCTTCCTGGCCAGAGCAATCGAGGCCTTGCTCCTATTCCAGGATTGCGCAAGCCGCATAGTACTCAAATAGTTAAACTTGCAGGTGATCGGTTAATAGATATAATTTGCGACGATGCCTTAGTTGGAGAGCAGAATTGCAGAATTGCGGCATTGCTACTTCTTGGTGCCTTAGTAAAAATGGCTAAACAAGAAAACTCCAATTACATCATCGAGTCTTTGAATCGCCTTAACTTTATAAGCATCCTCGTTCACTCCATCGGGGACTTGGCAAATGCTTTACAAGAAATATCACGCGAAGGTGAGAATGCATTATGGGCTGAAGGTGTATCTAGACTGACTTTACATAGATGCAACTGTACTTCTATCCGACTTATATGCGAGATTGGCACTCCTTGTTCAAATATCACAAACTCGTTCAGGCGCTACCGCTGTGCTGAATTCGGGCCTGTTTCATTCCATTCTGGCCTCCGGATTATTTGCCCTCGACACTGACCTTGAGATTGGTAATGCATTTGTTTGAGTAGATTATATGCGCATGCTAATTCCTTTTCAGATTTCCATGACTCGCAGGCGGTTAGCAGACATTATAGCTTACTTGCAGCAATCATGAGGGTCATTTGTTGTGCTCTTGTAAGTCGTGGCTTACAAAATGAGCAGAGTTTGGACCAAGGAAGGAGATTCCTCGCTGACAACAGAGCTGCTATCCTCGCTGTACTTAAGAGGTCTGCCGGACTTGGGCTTGAAAATGACGTCGCGGAGCAGAGCATTGTTGATATATCAGACTCGTTCATGCTACTTATGACCATAACCCGCTTTGTTGATGTAAGTGACATTTCCCTTGTGTTGTACTTTGGATTGTATTCCAATTTCTAACAGGATTGTTAGTTCGAGGAGATAACTATTCAGAAAAAGACCTACTCTGAGGTCATTTACTTGAGAGCATGAGTTTGGATGAGATGTTTTGTGTATACGCGTGAGTGATGAAATAGGAACTATTCATCAATCACATTGCCTAATCCAAAAAGGAGAGATGATTTAGTGCTAGAGTTCAGAATGCCAAATACCATGACCTGATTCAGTACTATTATCCTCAAATCCCATGTACTCTATGATACTTGTTTTCTAGTAGATCTTTAATCTTAATAAACTAACCACCACGCATGAAATTTCCATTGTTTCTTTGTACATGCCTTAAATTCATCGGAAAATTCAATGCTGAAGTTAGGATTCCAAATAATTCCTGTTAGGTCAATCAATAGTTGATCGAATCTTATTATTAGAACAACAAATACGTCCTGCTTTCCCGCTAATAGATATGAATCATATAGTGTGTTGGACGGTCCGTTAAAGAGAGAGGGAGCTAAGCCTTACTACCTGGCCGACGATTAGCTCTTATCGCCGTTATCGCCTATCGTCCCCTTCCCTGCTTAGCAAACCAATAGAACTATCTGCCTTCCATGGTTCGCGTCCTCCCGAATTTAGCACGTATAAACCGTTCCGTTATGATCAACTTTCCCATCTACATCCCCCCCATGTAACATCCACGGGAATGCCAAAAGCACAAGAGAAAACAGGAAAGATATATCCGTCTTTCATGTACAATTCAATCGGCATTAATGTTGTGATCTGACACGTAAGGAGAGCTGCAGTAGGAGTTACAGCATAATCGCCAATCCAACAAGCTTCCCGAGCTTGCAACCACTAAAATCGACCCCTCGCAACAAACAGGAAGACGAAACCATATTATTTATATTCTCTTCAGTTCGATGTGGCCTTCAAACGATCTTACAGTTGATACTTCCTCGAATTCCTCCAAATCTTCAGCCAAAAGAAAGAACAACCCGACGAATACCACCTCCGCATCTAGGGATTCTTCAAAAAAGTTAAAGACATTGCAATCATCAAATCCTAATCTACGACCCAATATGAATAAGACGATGGGGGTCTCGTGCCCAGGTACAATAGACTTGACAAGAGTTTCAAATTTCCAACCACATACAGGCGCGAAGAGGTTAGTGATTAAGAATCTCAGGACTACCTCTCCAAACGATAGAGAGCAGTATTTCAAGAAGACCTGGGACGAGCTAGATGATGCTTTGGCATCGGTGTTTAGTAATAAACAGCCAGAATCACCATTGGAAGTTTTGTAAGTTGGACCCTGTCAATATGGCTTTTGTTACTCGTTCAATCTAATAGCCGCCCTAAATATCCAACCCAGCTCCAGTGTTTCAACTCTTTAGTATACAAGCACTAACTACCCCATGTTGCAGGTGTCGTGGAGTCGAAGCAATTTGTCGACGTGGAAAAGAACAGGCAGACAAGCTATACCGGCATCTAGAAAAACGTTGCCACACGCATATCAAGGACGGCCTCTTGCTAGTCATTGTACGCCATATAGGTTCTAGCTCAGTAGAAACTCTGCAGTTTGTGGATAAAGTATGGAGGATATGGAGAAATCAGCTGGTAAGATTGTAGTGCATATATCCCTTTTTAAAAAAACGCTATTAATCGTAGCATTAGGTATTATTAAGGTCTATATTCAGTTATCTTGATAGATCGTATTTGTTGAACTCGAAAACACTTCCCCAACTCGAAGACATGGGCATACAACAATTTCGCGAAATTGTGTTTGTGAAAGGAAAGAATATTAGCAAAGTAGGAACGCAGGCTATGTTAGGGATATGTGAGCTTGTAAGATATGATAGGGAAGGTCTGGATTCATTTGATTCAGTCCTTCTCCGAGCTTCGATCTCCACGATTCATATCCTTGGTATATACACAAATCTTTTCGAAAACCGATTTCAGGAGGCTTCTTTGGCCTACCTGGAACAATTTGCGATGGAACGGAGCGCCTCGTCCTTGAGAGAATATATTTCTTCTTGCGATAAATTGTTGCAACATGAAAGCCTCCGATGCGACACATATAATTTCGATAGCACCACCAAGAAAACACTACTTGATACCGCCCACGATGTTTTGATTAGCAAACGTGCAGATGTTCTACTAGAGCCGGTAGCTGTGTTCAAGCTTCTAGAAGAGGAAGCAATGGCATCACTGAAGTCTTTGTATCAGCTTTTGTGCCTTTCAAAAATTCAGAAAAAGCTCAAGAAACCCTTCGCTAATTATATAAAAGTTGTTGGATCTTCTATTGCAATGGACAAGGAAAGAGGCGATGAGATGGTTGTTCGTCTACTCGAGCTGAAGCGCTCACTGGATATCGTCATTCGTGATGCTTCAACAAAGATGGGGACTTTACATTCTGTCTTCGAGATGCATTTGGGACAGTTTATAAATGACCGTCAGGTCGCCAAAGCATGGGGTACAGATACTTCTAAAGTTGGAGAAATGATTGCGAAATATATGGATCTTCTATTGCGTGGGGGACTTAAAGCTGTGCCTCGTTCTCTGGTATCCGATGCCATAGATCGAGATGAGGCCGAGAAGAAAGGACAATCCAGTACCGGTGATGAGGACGCAGAATTGGATCGTCAGTTAGAGCAAGGTCTCGAGCTCTTTCGATTTATCGAAGGTAAAGATGTTTTTGAAGCGTTTTACAAGAGAGATTTGGCACGCCGTCTGTTGATGGCACGTAGCGCAAGTCAAGATGCCGAGAGGAACATGCTTGCTAAATTAAGGGGCGAATGTGGTAGTACCTTTACTCATAGGCTTGAGACAATGTTCAAGGATCAAGAACTTTCACGAGACGAAATGATCTCATATAAGCAGTCGCTCAGTAACACAAGTAAGACTACACTAGATCTTCAAGTTAGTGTACTTCATCTGCTGCTTGGCCAACCTATCCAGATATCCAAGTCAACCTTCCTGCAGAGGTTGCGAGACATATTGAGAAGTATGACCGGCATTATAAGCACAAACATGGTGGCCGTCGATTAACCTGGAAACATTCTCTTGCGCATAGCGTTGTCAAGGCGAAATTTAATAAGGGTGTAAAGGAACTCCTCGTTAGTGGTTTCCAAGCCATAGTACTGGTTATTTTTAACGATCTTGAGCATGATGGCCATCTTTCTTATTCGGATATTTCCAAAGCAACGGGGCTCGTTGATGGCGAATTAGAACGAACCCTGCAGTCACTTGCATGTGCCAAAGTTCGAATATTGACTAAGCACCCTAAGGGTAGAGATGTCAGTCATACAGACACGTTTACCATCAACCTCAATTTCTCGGATCCCAGATATAGGATTAAGATCAACCAAATTCAAATGAAAGAGACCAAGGCGGAAAACAAAGAAATGCATGAGAAAGTTGCTCGGGATAGAAGTTTTGAAACTCAGGCTGCGATCGTTAGGATCATGAAGTCAAGAAAGACATTGACGCATCAGAATTTGGTGGCGGAGGTCATCAACAGCATGAAGGGGAGAGGTGCTGTAGAACCTGCAGAGATCAAGAAGCACATTGAGAGTAGGTCTTGCTTTTTTATTCTTCTTCAGTACCCCTCCTAAGGAGGCCAGGCTAACAATTTACATAGAATTACTTGAAAAGGATTATATGGAGAGAGAAGAAGGCGGTGCTTATTCATACATAGCATAAAAAGAATTTGTTTTTGCGTAGGAGTTTGGTTTAACATTTTGGGAGTTGTGGTTATACATCCAAAGCGATGTTCGGTAAGTTTATGAATACAGATGTCTTATGGTAAATTCAAGTTTAAAGGATCTCTAACAATTACTATTGTTTGCCACAATGCGTGCACCCCCAGATGTCAAGACAACTCGATAAGCTTATTCTAAGTTCTACTGCAACCATCAAACAAAAATTTTGCGCAGTTGTTTCCAACGAAGTAGTGCAAAATTAGAAGGACAATTTTCCCACCGTCATACTTTATCAAAAGTTTGAAATCATATATACTACATGGCCTTGACTCTGTGATGCGTGTAAAAGGTTCGCTAAGAGAAATTCAACAAGGCCTGAGGATTATGAACGCCAACTCAGCTCACCGGAAGCAATCTCACAATCATTTATTTAATTTACACGTGACCGTCAATCAAGAAGTTCTGCTTAGTTCATCATCTATCACTAGCGTCTCAGAGCAAGCAACCTCACGAAATCTCCAAAATTACGGAGCATCTACAAATCGTACCACCATTCGCACCCCCAATTGATACACCCACGATGTTTCTCCAACGCTCTGCCATTGCTGCTGCTCGCAGAGCAGTTGTCTCCCCTGTTGTAAGACGCAGCTTTACGTCTAGTGTTATTAGAAGTATGTGCTTTCTTGTTTCGAAAGATCCCGAAAACTAGGTTGAGACTTGAGGATAGGCTAGTTTTGAAGCTTTAGTTAGGCGGAGAATGGAGTGCTTGGGATGAGTGGATTTACTAATAATCTTGTACAGGAGAAGCCGCACCATCCGCCGGATCAAGCGACCGCAAAATTAAGAAATTCGAAGGTTCGTCCGCTTCCATTCGCACACCCCGGGATTTTCTGGAGTTTCTCTCGAGATGGGGGAACATAGGACAACAAGGACAGATGGACTGATATGCACTCGCACCATGTACAGAAATCAAAACAGAAGCTGATCTCTTTGGACCCGGTGCCGCCCGGGAACTATGCCTACCGATCTCGACCAAGCGACTGGTCTCGAGCGTCTTGAGATCTTGGGAAAGATGCAGGGTGTTGATGTTTTCGATATGAAGCCTTTGGATTCTTCTAGAAAAGGTACGCTTGCATGACCCGGCTGGAGGAGAAAATGGGATTGAGTTGGTGTGTTTTGAAGTTGGGGCCGGAGACGAATGTGACGGATGGGATGGACGAGAACAGGTTTGCTGATCAGTGAGGGGTGTAGGCACGTTGGATGACCCAATTATTGTTAAGTCTTTCGGTGATGAACAATATGCCGGTTGCACTGGATACCCAGTCGACTCGCACGTTACCATCTGGCTTACGGTACGTCTAACTAACAAGCCTTCTTACTTTCCCACATCCCACCTTTTAAGTTTTGTTTCTCCGATACTAATCAATACCCCACAGATGTCTCGAGACCGTCCCGTCGAGCGTTGCCCAGAGTGCGGAAATGTTTTAAAGATGGAATATGTCGGTCCTCAAGAAGATGCTCACAATCATCACCACGAACATCACGAGGATGGCCACCACAACCATGAGGAGCCAAAGACCTTTGCTGATTTTGTTCGTCCTGAATACAGATAGACGGAGATGGAGCGGGGCTTGGGTGCGGTAACGATGGTACACAAGGCCAGGAATGTAGAATAGTAGAGCGTGAAGTTGACATATCCTCTTTGTTCTCCACTACCCATGCGCGTGATTTTATCACTTTGAAGGTGGGCTTATGATCGATTTTCAATGATTAAGGCTTTAATATCAAATTGGCTATTTTCATTCTCATTCAATTATTTTGTTTGGGTTGGAATTGCTCCGATATTCTAAGTGAAGAACAAATTATGCCGTGTGATTTTATCCGCCTCCCCCCAATTCTTTTTGAAGCGAACCAGACCCACAAATTTCCAGCGATTAAGTTAACTCACACTATCCCATTTCCCAATCCCCCAAAGCACAGCCAACCCTTTTTCGGGCGTAAACGTATGAATCCGCAGATGAAAACAATAAAACTCAATCGCTAACCTCCAGATATGCTTCATTTATGCTCGAGTCGTGAATCGTCGTCGCGGTATGCATGTGCATTATAAACAGCTAAACAGCAAAGGCCAAATTTCGCAGGTTGTGACAAAATCAAAGGGTTTTGTGAAAAGTGCCCCTGATTTTGTCAACGATAGGGTATCTCAACGATACTAAAATGATAAAGAGAACATCGGCCGATCCATATCGAAGTGAAATGAAAAGAGTCATTTTGCCACCACATGATACAATTGATAACGGCGTCCGATGTGCAATATATTGTAGAATGGTTCCATATTATTTTGAGGCAAGTTGGGAACGCATTGAAAATGGGGCCTCGAGGTTGCTAGATCAGTTAGCGGTCATTTGACTCTTCTGGATGGTCGACATTTTTTTGGTCGTACGCATCCCTGGCTTGCTTGTCTTCGTCTGATTTGTGGCTCTCGGAGTCCGAGCTAGAGCTAGTAGATCTAGAACTAGAACTGTCATCGTTAACTCTACTTTCAGCAGTTCGGGCAAGAGCTCGTGTCGCTAAAGTAGGAGCAACGAGAGTTCTACTGCTGTGATTGTCCCCCTCGTACTCGCTTACTTCTGTACTGCCATCGTTGGCCTTGCTAGAGTGAGTGCCAGGAGTTTGAATAGAAGCTGCTTCACTAAGAGCTCTGGCTCTGGCTACTATCTCAGATGCTTTTTCAGCTGCTCGTTCCGCTCTGATTTGCTTCTTCCACATCTGTGCATATCGTCCTTTCTTAAGTAGAAGCTCACTATGTGTTCCAGCTTCGGCAACCTGACCAGCATGAAGAACTAAAATCTGATCTGCATTGGTGATAGTGGACAATCGATGACTATAATCAAGTGAGTTAGGAAAAGTTGAACTACGAAGGATTGGTGGTACCACTTACGCAATAACTAGCATGGTACGGCCTTCAGACAAGGTCTTCAGTGCTTCTTGGATATGTTTGTTCCGTATCCGAATCTAATGCAGCTGTAGCTTCATCAAGCATAATGATTCGCGGATTCTTTATGATAGTTCTTGCTATTGCCACTCGCTGCTTCTCACCGCCACTTAGACGAAGACCTCGCTCACCAACCTTTGTATTATAGCCATCTGGGAATCCCAGTATCTTATCATGGATTGAAGCTGCTCGGCATGCATTGTAGATATCTTCATCAGATGCATCTTGGTTGGCATACCTAAGATTGTACATAAGAGTCTCATTGAAAAGGATTGTGTCCTGTGGTACAACACCAATGTGATGTCTCAACGAATCTATGGTGATATTCTTAATGTCGCTATCGTCGAGTTTGATACTACCATTCTGGGTATTGTAGAATCGAAAGAGCAGTCGGAAGACGGTAGACTTTCCTCCTCCAGATTCCCCTACAAATGCCGTAGTGGTACCAGGTTTACAAGTAAAACTCAAGTCCTCTAGTGCAGGCTTGCGGGTATCATAAGAGAATTTAACATTTTTGAATTCGATCTGCCCCTTGCATGTAGGCAATGGCTGAGCACTTGGCTCGTCAACAACAGTCGGCTCTTCCTTGAATAATTCCAGAAGACGTTCGCCGCTGATCATGGCACTTTGAACACCTCGATAAAAGGATCCGAAGAAATTTAGAGGTTGTTGAAGCTGGCCCATGTATGTGATTAGAGTCACAAACTGTCCCACTTGACGCTTCCCAGTTGTAACTTGGTAAGCAGCGATAAAAGAAGTCACAAGAAGCCCAGCCATAAAGACCAAGTTTTGACTGATGTTGAGGATGTTCAGAGAAATGGTCACTTTGAATTCCATTTTCTGAAAAGCCGAGACTGCTTGTCGGTAACGATCAAATTCATAAGTTTCAGCATTGAAGTACTTAACAGTCTCATAAGACGTTAAAGAGTCGTTCTTGACAGCATCCTCCTCGCGGCTGAGCATTTGCATTTGCCGGCGTTGATCTGATCGCCATCTTGCCATCCGTATGGTAAGATAAAGGTAGGAAAAGGTAATGATGCCAACCACGAGAGCGTAGTATGCGTCGAAGGCATATGCAAAATAACCAATAGCTACACCAAGGTCAAAAATCATTGGAAGAACCTGGAAGGTCACTTGCTCAAGGAAATTATTGATGGCGTTACCCTTACTGAGTGCTGATAAGACTTCTCCGGTACGTTTGCCGAGGTGAAAATCCAAACTCAGGCCATGAACATGCTCAAATGAAGCGGTGGTCAATGCCTTGTATGAGTACTGCGAGATTGGAATCCACAAAACCGATCTAGCAGCACCTAGAATTCCAGAAGAGCCTTGAAGAAACTTAAAAGCAATGAGTAGAGAAATAGATAACCAGGGCATCGTGACCTCTTTATCATCATCGCCGGAAAGCGCGTCGGTGACCCTTCCTACTTGCAAAGGAACCGCAATATTTACTATTCGCTGCATGACAACAAGCAAGAAGCAAACAACTACTACTATTTGCAAGCGGACCGACCTAGCTGGCCACAGGTATGGAAAGAAGAGGGAATATCCTTTCAAATACTCCCACCACGTTTTTGTTGTAGCCGTTGTAGGCTTATAAAACGCGGGTACTTCATCAACATGCTGCGGCTCGTTCGGTCTTCCTTGAATGTTCACACCTTGTGCTGCAGCGCCATTCGCATTTGCATGTCCATTCAATGACAAGGAATCTGCAGCAGACGCATTTGCGATTGAACCGTTTCCAGAGACATGCCCATTTCCGTTTGCTCGACCATTGAAAAGAAGAGGACTATTCTCATCGGGCTCACTGCTACTCTGGTGGCTTCTGCTTTTGCCTTTGAATGAGCGTTCCAGAGTGAAGACAAAATAAAAGGCTACACAGAAAAAAAGTAGAACTACTCGAATTGCATCGAGTACAAGCTCAACAATCTCCCACTGAGTTGCGTATTTGTGAAATTTTGTATCGTACGCGAGAAGGGAGTTGAGTTCCTGGTGAGCTGAGGTATATAAAGACAACGAAGCGGTCAGAAGCACAAGTTCACCGACCAGCGCAACCATCCAGGTAACCTGATGTGCAATGGAAGGCGATGGTGTAGTGTCGACTAAGGAAATGAGAAAGACACTAAAGAAAAAGAGAGAGGCGCAAACGTATATCTGCATTCACCAGTAATCAGCATCTATCTCATCCAGCATATAATGCGCAGAAGGGGAACACTTACAGCGGTTGCTTCACCACACCACCAACCATTTTCCCGTTTGTCAAGAGCATGTACCACGATATTGATTGCATTGCCGAGAAACGTTGCCAGAATACCGGCCGAGAGCCAGAGAAATAATAATTTCCGGACGGGACTGAAATCCTGCAACTTAAGTTTATCCTTATCTTGTCTTGTCCTCCTTGCAGATCGTGGTAAAGGTTTTCCACCAGGACCTGTGAGCATCGGCCCAGATTCATCAGAAGGCTCGGCGGTCAATATGCTGTGAGTGACGAAACGAGATAAGAAAGACGACTAAAAGGATCCATGGATAATTGAAGTGTGTGAGGTCCAATATTGTCGATGTGGTATGAGTACCAGTTCCATTCAAATGAGTACCAGAGCTTGAGCTCATGTCTCCATCGACTCCCGCCATTACAAGCTATATTAATTTATTTATTTTGGTTGAAGAACTCCCTTCCTTCCCTCATCAGTATACCAGTTGAAAGAGCGATCGTGGACAGCTCATGACCCTTTCGACTGGGACGAGCTTTGATTTTGACGTTGTGTAGTGTAGATATATCGATGCAGCACGAAGCCCCAGAGTCTCGAGTGGCTGTGGGTAGAGTGTGTGTGTGGCGATACCGAGGTATAAACGATTGGAATTGAAGGATAATAAATTGGAGTGTGTAAGAACCTAAGAAGAAAAAGAAAAAAGGATTTGATCAGCGAAAGGAAATGGATTTATGGACATTCATCTGCTCTTTTGCGTATTTGCGGTGTACGCAGCAAAAAAGCAGATTTTGTCAAAGTAGAAAAGATGATCAACGACTGGACTGTTTTGAATGAATGGATAGTGGTTGGATGGTAGGACGGTTGGATGAATGAATGGATGGATGGTTGGATGGATGGATGGATGGATGGATGGATGGATGGATGGATGGTTGGATTTGTATTGGATGTATTGGATTGTATGTGGAGGTAAGTAAATAAAGTAGTGATGGTGGCGGAGATGATAGTGGGGAATCTTCGTTCAAAAAATACTTTAATAGTCTCGGACTAATAAACTAAATTCCTACTTTTAGGTTTGGATTATATAAAAAAAAAAGGTGAGGGAAGAGAAGGATAATGGAGATGGAGATGGAGATGGAGATGACGGAGTAGATGTAGAGAGAGAAGAAGAGGAAGAAGAAGAAGAAGAGGAAGAAGAAGAGGAGGAAGAGGAAGAGGAAGAGGAAGAGGAAGAAGAAGAGGAAGAGGAAGAGGAAGGGGAAAAGGAAGAGGAGGAAGAGGAGGAGGAAGATGGAGATGGAGAAGGAGATGAAGGGAATGAGAAGAGATTATTATATGAGGTGATAATGAGATGACAATGAGATGTTATTGAGATGGGATGAGGTGGGATGAGATGAGATTGAGGAGACGAATACTAGGGAAGTATGTATGTGTGTATGTATGTGTGTATGTGTGTGTGTATGTGTGTATGTGTGTGTGTATGTGTGTATGTATGTGTGTATGTGTGTATATGTGTGTGTGTGTGTGTATGTATGTGTGTATATGTGTGTGTGTGTGTGTAGGTACGTATATATGAAAGAGAGTGAAGAAGAACTTGAAGAGGGTGAGGATGGAAATTGAAGATGTTTAAGAAAGATGATGGAGATAGAAATAAGAATGAAATAATTTATATAATCAAAGAATAAGTAACAAGTAATACCTAAGTATGAGAACTTGCAAAGGTCAAGATATCGTTAAGATGTACATATATGTAGATGTAAATAGATGTAAATAGATGTAAATAGATGTAAATAGATGTAAATAGATGTAAATAAATGTAAATAAATGTATATACCTTATTGTATGGATATATCTATCTGTTGCTTTTCTATATAAAAAACCGAAGATGAATATAAAAACATGGAGCTTTTTTATAAATCAATTTAGCTTTGATATAGATAGATAGATATGGATAGATGTAGATACATAGAAGTATATATAATATAGGTAAATAAATAGGTAATGAATGATGATGATATAAATAGAATGAGTTTAAGGAAATAGGTAACTTCAGTTGTTTTTTTATGATATAATAATATATAAAAATCTTACCTTTTGATTCTTTGCTGTTTTCTTTAAAGACTCAGATGAACCTTTATATACTCTTCTCTAGCTTCCTCTCTTTCACTTCCTCTCTCTCTCTCTCTCTCTCTCTCTCTCTCTCTCTTGTTTCTTTGATTTCCTATCACTTCAAGTTGTCGTCAACCTGTTCCACTATTGGCAACCTGTCAACAGTAATATCCTTTGAATAGATCCTCTTGGCTACCTTGTTAGATTTCAGTTTCCTGAATTTCAACCTCTTCCTCAACTCTTCTTGTTTTCAATCTGATGATATGATATTGTTTCAACTATTGGACCCGGGTACCTGTGTTCGGGATTGTAAGGGATTGTAATAAATACCGATAATTTAAGATGCGCCAGCTAGTCGTCCTCTGTGCGGAAAAGGTGCAGGGACTTGTTAGAATGGAGATGCACATGTAATTTATAAAAAAGTCTTGAGCCTTGAATCTCGAGTTTCAGTCCCCGGGTAACAAAAAATAAAAATAAAATGGACTGGACTGGACTGAATGAAGAAAGAATCAGGATATAAAAGTAAATAAACAATAAGATGAAGGGTTGTTCCGTCCTTTCGAATTGCCAGGTTCTTATTGATTGGACTCTTTGGGTTTGATATATTCAATTGATTGGATAAATGGATGAAGTTTCTTCTATTGAAAGCGCAGTGAGGTGAAGTGAGGTGATGATGAATGTACCGGTATTGTAGTGCGAATATAGATGTTCTAAACAAGTCGATAGGTAGATAAGTAGGTACAAATGTATGAATGTATGAGTGTATGAGTGTATGAGTGTATGAGTGTATGAGTGTATGAGTGTATGAGTGTATGAGTGTATGAGTGTATGAGTGTATGAGTGTATGAGTGTATGAGTGTATGAGTGTATGAGTGTATGAATATGAATGTACTCGAGTATAAATGATGTATAAATAAAGAATACGACAAGTTACAATACTTTATTTCTCTTCTTTTTTGCTTACCTCTTTCTTCCTAATCCATACACTTTCAAGTTCAGCTTCTTTTTTGCTTTTCTCTGTTTCTCCTCGTATTTTCATATATCTGTTGAATGCTTCGTACTATACTTCTAGTAGTTGATGAGCCTTCTCATTTCTTTGACCGCCAGCAGAGCACAGGCATGATAGTCAAGCAAGGCATAGTGTGCTTCGGATCCATGCGTCGGTACCAGTATGATGTCCGCCAATTGGGTCTGAGGTGCTATGGAGACTTGCTTGATGAGGGCTTCTATGCGCTTTTTGGATTGATCCATCAATTCAAAGGGGAAAGGTTTCCTGAACGATGAAGGCCGGGAGATTGAAGGTAAACTGGGAGGAGGCAAGATACTGGGCAATGGAAAAGTCAAGTGGGCACGCTTGGATTTCACTCCACGTACAGAGGTTAAGTTCATGATTGATACTGTACCATACTGTGCTTACACTGCATATTCGCCTACCAACCATTTCTGTCAAGGATGCGACCCATACATCATTGACTGTATAGGTATGCAATATATCATACACCGATGAATTGTGGTTGACGGTTGGCGTAACAGATATTGAACAATAGGGATGTTCAGTATTGCCCAGATATAACTGAAACTATTTGGTATTTTGTACATTCAGAAGAACTCTTGGCTCCGCAGTGATAACTGGGGATTGGGGAAGATAATTCATGAAAAGGAAAAGATTGAGTGCCAACAAACACTTTGGACTTCAACCTTCATACATTTGGCGAGGGTATAGCAACTTATATTATAGGGGGGGGCTAACAACGTCTTACAAAAAGAGATATCTATTAAGTACTTGTAACACTTAGACTATGATTGAAGATGTCTCGGTAAGTACTGTTACCTCAATGTTTTTATTATTGCTGTACGAGTACAAGACGATTGACTAGAAGACCAGAATAGTAGACTAGAACAATTAGAAAGACTAGAAGACTAAACGAGTAGAGAGGCTAAACGACAAGAAAGCTAAAAGACTAAAAGACTATAAAAGACTATAAAAGACTGCAATCCTAAATGACTACAACTTTATTAGAAGGTTATAAAGCACCAAAGTATAACTCTAATACAGAGCATACAATAACTTTGTTATCCACATTGGGTATTGTTAAACAGTTCCAAGGTTACCCATATAGATATTCCTCAACCAGTATTATAATAAATATATAATTTCCCAACCCCAGTATGGATGAGGCCTAGACCTTTTTAAATGAATCAAAGCCACAGAGGTCTGAGCGTTCATCCATCTGCTACCAAATTTCTATTATTGCTTGCTCTGTCTGCACTGCACTGTAGCTGCTGCTGCTGCTGCTGATGCAGGTAACCCCCCACCTCATCATTTTTTTTCATCCCTGATAACTAGAAATTCCGCTAAAGCACTCGAGAATGAATCAGGATCGACTGCATGTCAGATATTAGGTTACTGACACGTGGTAGGTCATGGCCTAGATGTCATCCATGTATTGCTGAGCGGAGTAATCTACATTTGTATCTATCGTCTTGACAATTTACTTGAAGATTTCGGGAAGTGACGGTGTATGGACTCAAGGTATGTATAATATCTATTAGGTGCAAACATCTATTCGATATTCAATAGACGACTGCATAATTACGACTTTATAATTGCACTACGCGAAACCTTCAAACGTAGTTATACTTCCGGGGAAACGAAGAAACATAGCCCATGAGATTTTGAATGGCACGATAACTTACACGCAAACAGTACTTTTCATCCATGTAAATACTTGCATTTTTCCAAGCATCAAGCATTGAACATCAAACTCAAATGATAAAGCATCGGCATCAAGCATATACTACATACGTATTACGGACAAAGTACGGCACTGCGCAGTACTTTTATGTATTCTGGTAGCGAGTTCCGATCTGGCTTACGGCAACAACCTCTCCGAAGTTGGCGTTTCTTACCCCTCGTCGTGACTCGCCAAAGCACCAACAGATTGGCAGATACCGACCCAAATTTATTCGTACCTCTTTTATTGTCAATATGTACAGAGACTCTGCCTGCAACTTGATGTGGTGCATTGCCGCCGTCGGGCAGATATCGTACATATCAAATGTATCGCGGAATTGGGCAGAGCTGCCGTGACACTCGGGCCGACCTCGCAGATGCACAACAAATACTTGCTTTAATACATTAAGCTACATTAGATACAAGTACTTTAATGATATATGTATATCCTATGATGCGAGGGTGTGATTGCCAACCGCACCCCCATGGCCATGAGGTAATCAACAACGGCATGCCACTTCACCTCGGGTTCGATCGAGATTGGCGGTGAGTGAGGCGTTCGGGGGCTTTTAGAATGGCCGGTGAGTGGGTTTCCCTGGTCAGGTCTCTCTTTCTTTTGCCTTGAATTCATGTACAATGCTATCATCTCATATACCAGAGATATATAGGTACTAGTTCTACTTCGTAGTCCATGTATCTTGGAAAGTACCTAGGGCCCTGGGCATGCTAGGTATACTTCGTCTACACGGTCTAGAAATATCCTGCCTTCGAGAAGAAAGAAGGCCGAAGGTATGTATTGTGGGGTATTGAAAGGCGTTTTCTTCTTTCTTTTCCATTTAGCACCAAAATATGCCTGCCACCTCATATTTACAACAGACCGGTGAATTGAACTTTGTTTTGTACACGACTACTCATGCTTCAATTCCATCTATCTCGTAAGTATGATGAGGTAAAGGGTGTCGAAACAAGGAGATTGGAGATCACTTCTCTACTCGAACCATCTTTCGGACCTCGAAGCCTCCCGATTTCCCCTGAAGAAGACGAATTTTCATCGGCGATCAATGGTGATCGATGCATTATGATCACACTTGATCAGAAGATTCGGATTCGAGTCAATTTATCTTCCAAATCCATACATATCCTTTGTTCATATCGGTTTTACCGCTCAATCATGCTAGTAATTCTTCTTGCATTTCCGCATTTATCAGATTTCAGATGCATGCTTCTAGGTAGTAACCTACCCGATCGGAATATCCCATTTCTCTTCAGATTGAACATCCCTGGCCACAATGAACGTTTCCAAAAGAGTGATCATAATCAGTCAATTCTATGCCTATACAGGCGGATAATCCTTACGTTACCATCATCGAACTTATTCTTTGGGTCTGACAGGTGGAAAGATACCCTGATATCTGCACCAGCCTTCCCCTTCAACGTGTCATTCGTTTCACATGTACTCAGATGGGTCATTCTGCGATGTTTTATGAAATTCTTGTCAACGTCATCTAGCGATGTGGTATGAAGTATTTCATGTTATTGCGGATGTTTCTTCAGGAACACTTTCTGATGCATATAGCCCCGGATGTTACCTAAACACATTCACACCTTCTCGCGGCGGTCCATGCTGACATGAGCATCTCTGCATGCCGCGAAGCCTCCCTCTTCCCCGCGAACCATATCTCGCGATCTGCCCCTGCATATATGACAGTTCGATTTAGCCGAACATTCGATCCTTGGTTCGCATTCGCAATTCTCATCATACATGGAAGAGATGAGGAGAAGGTTACTTTTTTGCAAGAAACATTATAGTGAAAGTTCGTATATATGCGGATATCGGGAACAGCAGCTACTAATTTTAGTAGCCGAGCGAAACTTGATGGATACCTACTAGTATGGCATGGCTTAGCAAGAGAGGAAACTCGTCGCCAATTGCTATTGGAATTGCCAAGCCATCGATATGTTGTTGCACGCCACGCACGAATATCACACGTCATTGCCCGAAAATTGGTACCACTGTTTCAGTTCTACGGGACACACTGACAGTATTGCAAGAAAGAGGCATCGCACGCAACATTCTCGGCCAACAGTTGCAATTCACCCAGCTACCCGGTAAGTTACCGATACTCACGCTTCTCTCGTACGGCATGTGAATCACTTGGGTAACCAAGGAGGTCACACAAGAAATATCAAAACAAATTGCATGATTGTTTCGTAAGCCAACGCCAGAAACCGATAACTTTTCCACAGAGGGTGTCTTCATGTGCTATATTTTGTGGAACGGCTCGAGAACCACCCATGCAAGCATGTCATCTCAATGTCCGCCACAATATCGTCTCATATTTCCCACAGTTCCAGTTTATCCTGTCACATCCTGCAATCTTCTCTCATGCCCTCAGTTCGCTCTCTCAACGCAGCCAGCGCTCTCCTCATATGTCGCAGCAAAGTATGGCTTCGCTTCGTGCAGAGAAATCACCTGAGTGTACAAGTGCGCTCAAATTCAGAAAAAAGTTATCTCACATTTATGATATCTTTACCGCCGTTTCAGAATTCGCATTCAGCTGCTGCGTTTTGGTTTTCTCCTTTGGTAAAAGGTTGAGCCGCATGATGATGCGGAAGTTCTATAGGATCGATTAATGAGTGCATAAAAGTGTTGCGAGAATCTATATCATATCGGTTCATTATTGTGAGACTCAACCCGTCTCCTGTTTATGACATTTGCTGCATGTCGATAGCCGGGCTTCTTTGTAGGGACCTGACAACTACTTCGAGCTGATTCGATTATGTCACATCATGTTCCATCTGGTCTCTTGTTTGCAAAGGATGATGTTTCAGCACCTGGACTCAATAATAATTGGACGTGGTGCTTTCAAGCTCTTCAACATCCAATATTCAAAATATATGTACTTATATACAAATAACCATCAGATGAACATTCCATCCCATCATAAATTAGAATTATGAACAAACCCTCCCAAAAGTCCTGCTTGTCATATCTCCCATATGACTATCTCGTTCATCTCCAAATGCGCGCATGTATTTTAACAAAAAACCTGCAAGGAACATGAATACAAACTTGTATATCCCCCCCCCAAAGAATACCGTACCCGCAGAATACAAAATCTATAACCCATCTCTGCCCTGGGTAATCTCGGCCTTTTTTCATCAAATAATCTAATGAATGGCTTCCTTGATACACCATCCATCATCCTATCCCTTATTCATTCCTTGAAAACATTTGTTCCAATTATATACATACATCAGCCGCTCACTTTATGCTACCACACCCAATAACACAGCCCCATCCCATCAATCACATTTGCTTTATTCCTCGAGTTCCCCTCGCTTCCCCCATCCATACATACCCGAAGCGCATAAACACCTCAACCAAAAGACGAATTGGTTCGCGGAAGAAGCAAGAGCTTGAATCCGGTTGGGAAGACATTTCATGCATTGCGTGTATATCAGTAAATCACAAATAATTTTCAAAGAGTCTGCTTGGCTACATGTTTGGGAAATGGGGAATGTATTTTTGGGGGTGCGAGGGGGTGAAGGGGAAGGGAGAGTGTGTGGAATTTTGGACCCATTTGGTCCCGCTTCTATCTATCCATTTGTGTCAATCTCTCGTCTCATGAGTCATCTCTTCTGTCTGTCCTTCCATCCCCATCTCTCGCTCTGTGTCCATGATTTGGTGATGGATAATTGATAGATGCTATGTAGATCGACAAGATCTCCCGCTCTCCCTCTCCCCCACGAACCGCATTATCACCACGAAAATTCCCCTTCCCCCTACCTCCAAAACTCGCTTAAAACCCCGCCTCCCATTCCAATATCAATACCAATACTAAAACTCGAAATTCAAAACCCCCAAGACCCCAAACCCCCAAAACCACAAACATCACCAGCAAGACCCCCCTCTTCACCGCTCAGTGTGTGGATAGCATGATGTCTATCTATCTAGCTAGCTGGCTAGTCTAGATATGTATTGATAAGAGCAAGCAACCCCATAGCTCGAGCAGAAGTACCAGGATGTAACACATGAATGAATAGCCTGTCTATTTCCCCCTCACATCTCATTTCATCTGCATCCCCTCACCATCGCACTATCCAGACGAGATACATAGAACCCCTTCATGCCTGCTACATACTTTATAGATCGAGTTTGCTGCCCTCTTCTCGCTTATGTTCCGAGATCTATGCTTGATGTTGCAATGTGTATGTATGATTGAGGCCATGTATATGAAGTTTTCCATATATATGTATATACATGGGAATCTGCGTAGTTGATTACGCGATAATTCATATGTATATATCCATATATCTAGATATATGTGCAGTCCACGATCGCCACATCATACAAGCAACGAGATCCATAAAATGTAGTTTATATCATAAAGAAGACAAGAGAAGAGAAGAGAAGACGAAGAAGAAGAAAGATCCAGCGAATGAGCGAATGTACGCGGAGCAACAGAACAAGAACAAGAAGAAGAAAAAGAAAAAAGAGCTCAAGGCTAGCAAGTCTGCTCCTCGGAAGAAGCTTCCATGCTAGCCCTCTTGACTCCCAATTCCAATTCTAATCCATATCCCCCATCCCATCCCAGCGCATCTCATCCCCAATAACCCAATCCCACAAAGAGACGAAAATCAGCGTATACAAACACGCCAACACACACAGAATAGCAAGTCGGATTCACCATCCCACCCAACCCTCCAAAACCATCCTTCACCTATATATAATCAATCAATCAACCTAGTTCTCACGCTCGCGAAAAGATGCCGTACTCCCTTTCATACCTTCACTGTATCTACCTCACCCACCTCATCCCTAAGCACCCTCCCTCCCTATCTAAATCCCTACACAAAACCCATTTAAACCTCAACTCCCACTCCCACTCCCACTCCCCATTCTACCTATCTAACCCCTGCTCATCTAAACAATCATACCATCACACTAAACCAAAACCAAAACCCGCCCACCAAATCGACCATACTCCCACCATCCCATCCACACAATCATTCCCCAGTACTACACCCCTCCCCACCAAATTCCCTGTCCACGCTTCTCTCTCCGCCACCGCACCAGCCAAACCCCAAACCCCAGAGATTTCCATCGAATAATCCCAGCCAACAATCCAACGAAATAAATAACCAACCCCATCCATCTCAACGACACGAGCCCTCGCCTTCAACACCATAACCTTTATCTATCCATCCATCTCCATCCCCATCCCATCCCATCCCATCCTAATAAATCCGAATCGTAACCCACCTACCTCACATAACATCACATACCAAAACATGACATAATATCCAGTCCTCACACTCACACTCACACTCACACTCACCACCACCACCCCCTACGTACTATCCACCCCACCATCTCCCACCTCCCCCCCTATATCCCACCATCCCATCCCATCCCATTCCCATCACTCCAATTTAAGAATACCAAGACCAGACCTTCCGACACCACTTCGAATCACCATAGAATTGGATAAAATGAGTACCCGGAGACGTTCATATCATTAAAAACTATATATCTATCCACCTATTTCACCCCACCCCCTATTCACCCCGCCCCCTCCAACCTCGCCAATCGAAACACCCCCACAAAACTTCAATAACCCACAAATCCATCCATATCCATCCATCCATCAAATTCAATACAAGAATATCTTGGCCCCAAAAAGCGATTGTACAGTGAAATTTCCTTTCCTTTCCTTTCCTTTCCTTTCCTTTCCTTTCCTTCTCTATCTCCATAATATACATCTTCCGCTCCCGTCGTTCGTCACTCATATACATAAATCCCATATTCTCTGTTCTTCCAAGATTATCTGTCATGATATTATGATGCATGAGAATCTTCTACTATAGCAGTAGTAGTTGCTGGCTTTTGTAAAGGCGTCATTCATGAGTATCGTGTACACATATCTTCTCATTCGTCTCCACATTCTGATCCCCGAATCCTTATTTTTGATAGGAACCCCGGAGTATGTTAATTTCTCTGCTCCTACCAATCTTAAACCACCCGCCAACCCAACCCTGAATTCCTCAAAAACCACTTCGTGTCTCAAATCAAGAATTGTAATTAATATTTTCCTTCCTGTTCGTGACCGCATCCGTTTTCAGTTCCGCCCCTGAGCTCTTCCCGTTGATTGAATTTCCATTTAGCTTAATCTTTGGCTGTGGAACATCTGCCAAAGCCGCCTTAGCAGCCACAGCATCCACCCCCTGTCTAGCCAACGCATCTAATCTCTGTTCTTCCGCCAACTCATTCTCATCATTGTCACTTCTGTCATCCTCGACTATGCTCATAAAGACGAAACGGTATGCGATACGTAGGATATAGAACAACCAGAAGAGGTTGAGAGCTTGCAAGCTTGCAAGAAGAGCGGTAGAAATGATGTGCGAGAGCTCACACTTGTATTGTTCTGTCTCCCAATCCAACTCATAAGGTCCGACAGTTTTGAACTCATTAAATTCTGAGTAGAGAATTCGAAGGTTGAGGTAATGGCGGAGATAGACCCAGGCAGCGATGAAGAATGCAAAGTAAGGACCTACTAGAGGGTGGTCAAGATAGTTGAGGGTTTTGGATGTCTAAATTAATGTTAGTCTAATTATGCGTTTTGGATAAAAATGAATCGTGAACATACAGCTAGGAAGAAATCACTGATATCATGAGTGACATAAACTGCTAATCCCATATATGTGAAATGAAAACGGTAGCTCAATCCCACAAGGAACAATGTTACAAGATGATGCCCGACCAACTCTCTGTAATCCTTTCTAGGTTTCTCCAAACCCAGGCATAATACCAAAGCCTGCTGTGTGCCCAGTATGAAGCTTGAAACAGGTAATAAAATTTGAAAATGCCTTCGTGTGTTTTATGTGGGAACCCCTCATACATTCCACGTGTATTGAAATACCAAACCGGTGTTCGGCTCATGACGTATAGACCGCAAGGACCAAGAAAGCCAAAGTATATAGCAGTGTACATTTGTTCCATGAATCTCGATTGCTTTGCCCTACTCTTCAACCCACTCTTGCGAGCCAATGGTCGGAGGAATTTCTGCATAATGAATTCTCGGGTGAAGGAAAGAACCACAATGTAGAAGGATACCAGAGCAAAGTCCCACGGTCCTTTGCCATACTGAATCGGTGCTCCTGGTTCAGCACCAGGCTCGGGAGGGAGTTCATATGCAGGGAATATAAAATAGTGCAGGGGATTTGATTTTGTTGGATTGATAGCATATAAGGAGAGAACAGCTGCGACGATGGCCAGAGGTGTTACCCCAAGTATGCTTCAAAGCATATCTCTTGTATTGCTGCAAAAGAGTCTTTGCTTTCCGCCTTTTCGAATATGGCTTCTTTCGATCTCTATCCGCTTGGGCCTAATCATCAACATATCAATCAGTACATACCACTATCTGCAGAGAGGGTAGAAGAATGATACTAACTTTGATTGTCCCAGGAGAAGGCGGTCTAACATCAACTGTAGCAAAAGCTGGCGCACCTGTATCTCCAGCTCTGATTTCACCACCTAGCCCACTCGAACGTCGTCGTGCTCTTGGTTTTTCAATACTGCTCGGGGCATTGAGAGGAGTTAATTTATCCTGCTTTGCTGTCGATACCAGCTGCGGGAAAGATTCGGTCGTGGCAGGCATATTTGGGAACACGATGAACAACCAATCTATGAGACTTCACAGTTTCCAGAATGCCAGACAAGTTGTCAATTATGAAAGAAATGTGTAAAACGATACAATGAATCTCAAAAGCATAAAATGAGGCAAAGGAGATGTCGAAAGTATATGAATCGTGTACTTGGGACAATCAACTTTTTTAATCGGTCCTGGAACTACCGGTAGGACAGTGATCTTTAAATTCGTCTGGGATTCTCGGACATATACCCTGTAACTCCACCATCCGACCTCATTCCCCTGTTATCATTCATCAAAGGGCAATTTCTTACAAAACAATGCGCTTTTAAAGAATTTACATCATCAACGCCATGAAAGTATTTTTTCACTCATATCTAAGTCGCAAATGGGACTTCAAATTATGTCAGCTCTTAGAAAAGGTGTAGATACGAGGTAGGATTAACAAAACTGTGAGCTCTATATATCTTCTAAGGCTTGATTATATTTGAATGCCTACCACCAACTACCCTTTGTAGTTTGGTAACATATCTCCATGAGAGGAACCCACTCATTTTGATTACTCTACCAAGGATCATTCATTGGTCGGCTCGTGGTTTTTGGCTCGTGGTTTTTGGATCGTAGTTTTTGGTCGTAGTTTTTGGTCGTAGTTTTTCACTTATAGGTTGTGAATGGGACTTCAAATCATGGATATATACACATCCTTGAGAAAGTTAAGATCAAAAAATTCGTGGTCTCGTGCCTTAATTATCTACTGTATATACAATGCATCCGTCCGTAGTTCGTATATACATTGCGTGTGGTATCTATGTTCAAATCCGTTTCCTTCCATTCCATAACCGGCCATAAATTTTTTGGAACTCCTTTTTGGTGTCCCTATATACCAACATACAAATGCTCAATTCCCAAACGCCACGCTCTATGCTCAAATCAGAATAAGTACCAGTGTTCTCTTTTCAAGGATCTTCTACCCTTGGCCGTCGTGGCGGGGCCGGTATAGTTGTTACTGGTAAGCCATCTATAATAGGGGGAAGAGCCGGCGTGACAGGACTTCGAGCTTGAAGAGGACTGCTTCGTGAGCTCGAATATGTAGGAGTATTACGGCTTGCTACAAGAGTTGGCGAGGAAGTGATGTTTTCAACTCGCTGATCCATTTCTGGTTGTACCGTCGTTGCAAATGAGATGCTTCCACGGTGAGTGATAGAATGTCGTTGAAGGCTATCTGGAGTGTATGGATCGCTTGTCCTTGTAGGTCTCTCTCGTCCCGAGGTGTCAATTCTCCAAATGAGATGGACCTTCAGGCATTGGGTTGATTGAGCCCGTTTCCGAATCCTCAGATTTTGTCGCTAAACCGCGTCTTCGACTTGGTGCTGGAATCACGGTGAGAGGAAGTGGGTCTGTATCGACTGTGGGGGGCGCGTCTTCTCCCGAAACCTTTCCGCTTGGGTGGCTGCAAAGCCTTCGATCCTGGCGCGCATGTCCCACCGATTCAAGCATTCGTGACCACTAAAAGGTGTCACGGGCTTCACAGTGTGCAGCGAAACTTCTGCAGGAGGCCCTTGAACTCGATGACGGAAAGGATTGAGTGAGTTCCAGGGCCAACTACGGCCTTCTGCTGCTACTACCGGGCATCCTCCGTCTGCTCAATATTAACTGGCTTTTCAGAAGTAATCTCTTCATTACTGATGGACCTGCTGATCGACATAGCTCCACTGTTACTCCTGGAAAGAGTTGTATTTCTGCCAATGATTGGCGGGGTTGCTTCACTGATGGGATGATATCTCACTGCATAAACAGTGCTCTCGGCGCTAGCAGTATCCGACCTATTAACTGGTGTGGCAGCAGGTTGGGGTCTCGTAGGCCATAATGGCGGACGAGTGGTTAATAAATTTCGAGATGTACGTTGACCGGAACTAGGCCCGGCCTCGAGATCGTTCGTAGCGCGGGGCCTGTAGCGATTAGCCAACCCAGACATCGCTGGCCAAGTAGAACCTGTAGTAGCCCCCACCCCCCTTATCATCATTGTCTTTGCGGAAACGCTTTGTCCAATCCGAAGCGGGAGTGACCTCTAGCATCTCATCTCCATCAAAGATCTCTCTCCCGAGAACCCCATCTTTCTTTTCATTCCTTTCTAGAGCTTCAATCCGCTCCACCCACTCCCATACCACTACGCTTGCTGCCGCCGCGCCAACCCATCGAACATAATCACCCCATGCGGCAAGCGCGGGCTTCGATATATCGAGGACGAAGAAAACTACAGGTACTAGCACTGATACCAGAGACAGCAATGCCACAAGACAAATATTTCGCATTTGCGGATGATAAAAGGCGTAGCGCTTCTTTGAGATTGCATAGTAAATGACCCAAGCGCAATACAGAAGACTTAGAGCAAGTTGAAAAGGTAGGCTAAGGCGGGTACAGCATCTGTAAAAAGGCGGGGGACGGCGAATTTCCATTGTAGACGAAGTTGTTGAGGAGACTGAATAAAACATCCAGTGCAATCAAAGCGAATCCTGTCCATTTAATTATGATTTTCTCTCGCTGCCGTGGGAATAATCTTATCAGCGTCTGGGCTTGCGCTAGCCATAGAAAAGTGTCTGAGATAACACGAATGACCTTGAGTTCCATACCACCCTCCACTTCTTCTTGCAAGGCCTGCGCATTCATAAGTCCAAGCTCGTACTGTTGTTCCGCCACACGAAACGTATCTACCGTCGCAATGGTCAGCGAGACTGCAACCGTCAATGCTGCGACTTTTTGCAACCAAGGTCTTCCACCAATACCAATTCCAGCATCACTACCAGATGGACCGTTCGTGAATCCGCGTCGTCCCAAGACTACAGCACCTTGAACAAGGAATGTTCTCGGGGTAATCAAAAGCATTATGACTAGCATGTATGCAATTACGGTCGTGGCAGCGAGTGCGTAACATTCTGGTATGGTGGAAGCGTAAAAAGGATCGCGGAGATCAATGAAGGATGTGGGAGTACCGGCATTCGTTATAACGATATCGGCGGTGCCTGTACATTCGGGAGTGAAGATAGCATTGCTTGTGAGGGTAAAGTACTCGGATGGCCCGAGGTTTATAACACCATTAGAGGAAGGGTGAACGGCGTACAATGAGGTCGAGTAACGGTCGTAGTAGAAGTCGACGAAGGCTTGAGATTATTGATTAATTGTCTTCGGTCCATTTTCAACTATTCGGTGGGCGGCCCTGCCGCTAATCGCTCATGTAAAGTTAAAGTGAAGTTATTGACATGTTAAAAATAGTTCGTGTTCTGCTAATGAATAATGGTAGTTGCGTTGGGACAAAGTATATTTATTGCGTTGAGTTATGTTCCGATGCGAATGGTCGTAAATGAAGATCAGTTGTTAGGCATTGTATTTATGAGTGAGCCGTCCCAACTGCTTTGTTTGATTGATGATCCAAGACAAGAATTCAAAATCGAACGGGTTCAAAAGGAGAGGAGAGGAGAGGAGAGGAAGAGGAGAGGAGAGGAGAGGAGAGGAGAGGAGGAGGAATGAGAGCAAAGAGAAAAGTGATAATGCAGAGAACAATAAATATCAAGTTTCGGTCTTTAAATAACGAACGGGATTTGAGATGTTTATATTCAGATTCATGAAATGTTCGAGAACAGTTTCAGTTTTGGGTTAAAAAGATGTGGCGAGATAGCGTTCAATGAAGTAGGTAGTAGATAATCAGTAGTCAGTAGTAATAAGTAGTAAGGGGTGAGTAGCAAGCAGAAGGTAGAAAGTAGAAAATAGAAGGTAGTATGTAGTAGATAATAAGTAGTAAATAGTAATTAATAAGTAAACGGTAGCAAATAGTATGCAGTAGTAGGTAGTACGTAGTAGGTCTACGGAGTAGAGTGAGTAATGGGTACTTGGTAAGCAATACGTACTAGGTTGCGTTGCTGAGTAGCTGAGTAGCTGGGTAGGGAGGGGGAGATGTATGGAGTAGAGAAAGGTAGGGGAGATGCAAAGAAAGGAAAGGAAGGGAAAGGTAGGAAAATGTATAAATGGAAACCCTCCCCGAACAACAGAACTCAACTAACTCTTCGAGGTAGGAGGAGAGGAGCACCAGGTAAGAGATGCCCCCGTATACCTGGTAATAATGAACGAAATGCCGATACTTTGCGCAATGGAATGCGCTGCAGTGTTAATTTCTGTGTGTGTGGGTGCGCTCATGGAACGGAATGGCCAATTTAACTTTTATCCTGTACATGCATCTTTCTAGGATGGGATTCCAAAATCTAAAGATATACTTTTCTAATAAATAATGACAACAACTACAGCAACAACAAGAGGATAATATATGGACGGTATGGTCGGTGTATCGGTACCTAGCTAGGTAGAGATGGTAGGTGTCAACTCTCTTGTTATTGTTCTACAGATGTATGTATATGTATTCCATACTCTTCTTACCAAATTATGCAAATACAGTCAAAATTGTACGTATTGTCGATCATTCACCCTCACCATCTACTTACCCCTAGTAGGAGGGTCGGTTATAATATCTATCTACTCGGGTACTGGGTACTGGGTACTGGGCACGGGGTAGATGCAACAAACAATACAACAGTATCTATCTACCCATCTAAAGGTTTCCATCATCAACCTGAATCTTCCATATGGACTCGAATTGTATTTAATGTTTTAAATGGTTCAATGCTTACTCTTCCCCAAACCTTGAGATATCTAGGTATCCTAGGTATGGATGGTACTGAACCTAACTTGGTCCAGCTCAAAGCTTTTGATAACCGCAAGTCCGAATGTTATCCCTAGTAGTCCATCTACTTACTGGGTAATACCTAGGTAGAGAGGACACTCGCACATTTGCTCACATTGTGTGTCGACTATCCAATAGCTAGTTGATACCAAACCAACTAACTATCTATCTAAGCATTAAAGGATTTACTCTGCAGACTTGGGAGCTCTAGAATATAACAGACTCGGATTCGGCCGCGTATCATCAGTAATAGTCATGTATTACTGCTACCGCTACCACCACTGCTGCTACCTAGGTACCATACAACCACTAATACTAATACTGCCACTGCCACTGCTACTACCACGACCACCATCATGACCACCACTACTACTATATACCAAGGTAGTTGGCCAATCTGCTTTCATATCAGCTATGATATATTATCGTGTGTACTCCTCTGGTGATGTTGCGCCAACGCACGCAAGTGTGTTAAAGCACCTCCGAAAAGAAACGGAAACCTTGAACTGGTCAACTAGGTCAGGCCAGTAAATGGAAAAGTTAAAAGGGAGGCGCTGTAGCATCGTGCTCACTTATCGTGGCCTGCCTGTAAGAACTTTGCAAAGCTGTGATGGCGTGAAGCTTTCCCACTTATCGTTTCATTTTATCCCTCATATTTATAGTCAATTAGTAATGAGTATCAGAGTCTGGATCACACCGGGAGCGGCAGTTGTGTACATCCTCTTCTCATCCGAGAACGTTTTCTTCTCTCATCACTTGATTGAATTTTGATTCGAACTTTATTATATTAATCGCCAGAAATGCTGAGATGATATTATCTCTAATGCTCTTTAGAGGTGTGGCTTTTCTTCATCTCATCGCCAAGTAACGGTAACATCCATGGATGCCTTGGGAGTGCCTTGGAAGTGCCTTGGAAGAAAGCTTGGTGCTGTTAAGCTATGAGGGGATATGGGGAAAATATGTTGTACCTCAAGTGGTACTTTTCACCGCAGTTCATTCGTTGGCAATGAAAACAAAAAGATACCTAATTGGAGGTGACGAACCGAGAAGACTAAAGAGCTTAAGTTGATGTTGCTTAAAAGTACATCTTCGAAGTTCGAACCTGATCGATTCATTTTCAATACCTACGATCCAACAATGCGTCTACAGAGTACTAAAAAGACTTTAACCCGTCCATGGATCTATTATGTAGCATTCGGCAAAACCTGTCACTTATCTGGCCTCGTAACGGCCTCGTTCCCCATCCTGCCATGATCCTCCTCAGGTCTATCCATTCGATCACTCCATCACTCCATCACTCCATCAAATGAAAGGCGAGAGATGCGGTCAAGGGTATTACCTGGTCACTCCACCGGGCATACGAAACAATAGCTTTTTTTCCCCGCATGCCCCCTCCTTCATTGGATAAACCGGGATATACAATGTACGTCGCTGAAGAAGGCAAGAGATCTCGCCATCCATTCTGCTCCTGCTGCCACTGCTGCAGCACAGAGTTTTTCTAGAGGGATTGTACGGAGTGCCTAGTGCCACCACCATACAGGACAATTCGATTTAATGGACACGCGGGGGTCTTGACTCGTGAGACTCCAATGAGAAGCTGAAGATATGGAGTGGGGCGGCTGTTCAGTGGCATTCACGTTTGAAACATACATACATACATACCTATGGAGTACTCGAGTATATATATTTAGACGATTAAGCTTATCACATGTTATCAGAGCCCAAAGAACACACTGGGTAGAGAGAGAGATATATCGTAAACATTACCTTTCGATCCCCAGGTAAGTAGAGAAACCATCAAAGGAGATCAAAGAGAGAGGTTAAGACAAGAGTGCAAATGCAGAAGATATGTTGGGTAAAGATTTTTAATCCTGAAGGTTATCTCGGATTATTTCTATACTCTGTACCGTCCACTGGCATTAATATTATTTATATTAATTGCCTACCTGTAGCTACTGACTGTACGATGTACTGCGTGAGCATCCTTTGAACCTGATTGCACCGTGATTTTTGTCCACCTCCGACCCGAAGCCCACAAAAAAGCCAAAGCTCCCCAGCCACACCAAGAAGATATTTTTCATGTGTGGCTCATTTCTAATTCGAAAGGTTCCAGGTGATGCGAGGATCAACTGCTTACCTAATGATGAGCATGTAAGATCGGGCCGGTGGAGAGGCTAGTAGAAATGAATTATGGGCATCTGAACAGGTACATAAACCTTCTTATCCTTACTTACAGGTTGGGACTTGTCTCTCTGAATGCAAACTTTACCATTCTTATTGTAATTGTTGTTGTTGTTGTTATTGTTGTTATTGTTATTGTTATTGTTATTGTTATTGTTATTGTTATTGTTATTGTTATTGTTATGTTATTGTTACAGTTACGGAGCAAGATTACTAGACAGAACGCAGAACTCCTGAACTTGCTTACCTAATACGCTAGCCAATCAGTCTTTCGACTATTGATATGTTGTTTCTTCGCTTGCTATCATTCTGTGATGATGATGATGATGATGATGATTGTTATTATTGTTATTACACAGGAGGCTGAGCGTCAGGCTGCCTTGCATAGTCTTTGGGATAATGATTTCCGAATTCAAGCTACTAGGTAGGTAGTGTTGGTATAGTAATTTCTACATATCGACCTGATCTACAGAGTACCGTGGCATCCATGATATATTCACATCTGCTCGATCACTGGTACCCGCCAACAATGGAATGAATGGGTGATGGCATACAGAGTACATTAGTAGCTACAGTCTGCTGGTAATGCATACCTACATACCTAGATACCTACATAAACCTACATACAGCTACTGTACTTTCGAAACGCGGGGTTGGGATGAATCCATTGAAATCTGGTAATTAACAGACCCGCAAGGTAAAAGGAGATAGATACTCTCTTGTATCATCTCTTACTCCCGATACCTACTGAGCATCCATTCATTCCTTTGCAATACTCTCGTCAATCCATCCATCCATCCATCAATCTATCAATCTCCCAAATGGATATCTCCCAACTGGATATACTTTCTTGATACGCCAACTATTTTTCGGATCCAAAATCATAGATTAGGGAGGAGATGTTTTGGCATGGCAGCTATGGCTCAGTAATAATAATAATAATAATAATAATAATAATAATAATAATAATAATAATTAGCATAAATTGACATTAAAACTTGTATTATTGGAAGAAAGTAAGGAAGAGAGGAAGAAGAAGGAAACAACATTAAATTGAAACATCTTTTGATAATCCAATGATCAAGTTATCATTAACCTCTTACAAGAATTCCCCCCCCAAAAAGAATTGCTGGTTCTAGATTTATTATTATTTGATGTTGATGTTGATGTTGATGTTGATGTTGATGTTGCTGTCGAATGTTGGTATAATATAATAATGTAGTAATAATACAATACAATACAATACAATACAATACTGTATTTCTTATTCAATATTTACTACTTTGAATCAATTATATCATTCCAGGTTCGCATCATTCGCATCAATTATACTCGTTAACAACAATGGTTTCAAATTTACCTCTAATCAAACATTTTACTAGTAAATGTCCAAACGCCTTAATTTTCGAAATTCGAAACAACAACTCCTTTCCTAATTCTCAATCCATCTCATCCATCCTATCACTCATTCATTACACGCCCGCCCATCATCGCCCATCTCTCACCTCCAGCTACCTAGGTACATACTAGAAAAGTCTCTTGCTGATGACCTGTTGGTTGATGAGCCCCATACTAATAATAAGGCTTTGACATTTCATTTATACTTATTACTTACTTACTTGCATTTATTATTTATTGACTTCTCTCTGAACCTTGGAATAATAACATAACAACCTGGAAACTGGAAATCACTCAAAACTTCTTGATCTGTCGATACTTTTGGACTTCATAATACACCCTTGGAAATAATTACTTCCATCATTCGTTACTATCTTACAATCTTCCAACTTACCCGCAATTCACTCCTTTTTAATCACGAAACCAAACCCAGGGCTTAGATGTGGCAGGGCATTCTCGCTGGATTTCATTTGGATGTTAATCTTAATTGGTGCTCAGTGCCTGTCACAAATCATCTCGTAAAGTGGTAGCTGGTTGAAAATAAACCATTGTCAGAGTCAGATTTATTCTTCTTCGAGATCTGCGATCTCACGATACGGTAGAGAAATGACGCGCCGGAAATAATTCGCGCGGGTGAGTTTTAATTATCTCACCGTCGCTCTTTGTCTTTATTCATAACTGATTTCATAGATTCAATTGATCTTCAGGACCAAGATTCTCCATCGGCGCAAGATCACTCAAAAAAGAATGCAAATGCTGCACCTTTAGGTGCAGGGCCGCCTGCTCCGCCATCAGGCTGAAGCATTACGGGAAGTTGCAGCAGAAGCCGCAGACGAACAAAATCGAAGCCCACGAGTATCAAGGGAATGGGCCAATGGCGAAGGACAAATGATACAAGATTATACGAATGACGATTTTGGTCGCAAGAGTTGCCTCCGCACTGAACGGAAACAATCAGCAAGATGATTTGGCAATTGCTCAGAATGGAGGTTTGACCGGTTCTGGGGGTGAAGATGGAGACATGGCGGATGCCGAAGGGGACGATGGCATGGATGATGATATGATGGACAAGATCTCCAGCTCCCCATCAAATCGACGATGGTGGGTATTCTCTTCCAAAAATTTGGCCTTCTAGGTCCGACTCCCTCTCCCGGGAAAGCTCCTCATCGTTTTCACAAGCGTGCGGCGAAAGTTCATCCCCATTCGTGGAGCCACCCAGTTTCTTTCCATTACAACCCATGAGCGACCAGCTAGAATTGGACCTGAGCCAGGTGGCTCACGAAATTCAATACCATCATCATCATCTAGGTGAGTATCTCGACCGAACGAATAGTACCACGTCCAACTACGACCCTGATGCGCCTATACCTGTAACTCCGGAGAAGTATGGACCTTGCGTTGAAAAACATGACCAGGAGTATAACGAGGATTATTTCCACGACCAGCTCACGGCCATGCATGATTCGGACAGGAAAAGTCACCGACTCCCGCTTTTGACCCTTGCGACTATGATGAAGCAGTGACCATACCATACGAAAGCTCTGAGGACGAATATGACGGGTATGACGAAGATTGTTATGATGATGATGATGATGATGATATTCCATATGCTGCTGACTCTAGATTTGTTGATTCCGGATGGGGTGAGAGTGCTTACAAGAATCAGAGGATATCGATTTCGAATTCGTTTACGCGCTTCATACCTTCGTCGCTACCGTAGAGGGCCAAGCAAATGCAGCTAAAGGAGACACAATGGTGTTGCTAGACGATAGTAACAGCTATTGGTGGCTCGTCAGGGTAGTTAAAGACAGCAGTATAGGCAAGTCATGTTGAAAATACTCTCCATCTAACGACATCGTTAACGTTCTTGTCATTCGTAGGCTACTTACCAGCAGAGCATATCGAGACGCCCACAGAAAGACTAGCAAGACTCAACAAACACAGGAACATCGAGGTACGTTGTTACTTTTTGGGCATTCGAGGTTTTACTCATACATACAGTATACGTCGTCTCAATTATTGGATCATGCAGAGAAGTCGAAGAATCCGCTGAAGAAAGCAATTCGACGAAGAAATACTAAAACAGTGACGTTCGCGGCGCCAACATACGTCGAAGCCTCGGATGTCGATTACTCTACCGACGAAGATGATGGCGATAGAGATTTCTACGGGCAACAAGAGCAAAGTGGGCATCACGATCACAATGTTGATGACGATGAGATTGTTGCAATAGAGCCACTCAAACCACGTTCTGAACTTCGCGAAGTGCAATCTGAAAGTCTAGAACGCGACAACTCTACCGCCAAATTAAGCTTAGATACGGGCAGAAGTAGCGACGAGATGTTTGAAGGGAAGTCGGAAGGTAGCAAATCTAGGAATGGCACTCTCCGGAACACGGATTCATTCTTCAAGGACGATACGGTAGAAACTAGAAAAATCACACTTACACCAAATCTGTTACGTGATGATTCTAACACTTCAACTCGAACATCTAATGACTCTGAGAAACTCAAGCAGAGGCCGAGTCTCGATAAAATTGAGAAGGATCTTGTGTCAGATAAAACCAAAGAGAGGAAGGAGAAGAAGGACAAGAAAGACAAGGAGAAGAAGCCAGGAATGCTTAGCGGGCTATTTAAGCGAAAGGATAAGAAGTCGAAGCACCAAGATGATGATCTTGAAGATTCGATAACACCAAGCAAGCAATCGAACGAGAATCCTAGGTCTTCTCCTTCTCCTAGCAAGGACTCCGATTTGGCATCGGTAGAGGAATCTAGTCCAGAAGCCCCAAAACAGCCCAGCAGGTTACAAAAACAACCACCAGAAACGTCACCAAGTCGCAAGCAAAACATGAGGGAGCCAAGAGCTTTGGAGCCACAACTTGCAACAATTTCTGAACGTACAACCACAGCCGATTCGCCTCCAGGGCCTTCTTTGCGTATTGTACATCCCGAGCCACAAATGGCGGCTTCGAGTCAACAGGAGAATGGCAACTCACCCATAGTTTCGAGCCCCAAGTCACCTGGGCCGATTTCCAAAATCTTGCATTCCGCAATATCCAGCAATTCGGAGCCAAAGCCTGTCAAAGCCAAGAAAGCAAAATCTCGAGTCGAATTGGACGATTTTGATTCATCTTCTGAAGATTCCGAGGTCGAAGAAACTATTCATTCTCCCGTTCAACAGAATCAGCGCCAAATTCCGGGTAGCTTCCCTGAAAGTTATGCTTCAGCTCCTGCGACAGAAACCCGTCCCGCTACGGGAGAGAGGTTATCTGAATCGCCAGTAGAGGTTTCTCCAATTACGCCAACCAATTCTCATCCACCAGCACTCATGGTAGATACATCTAGTCAAGAAGAAGCACCATCACCAGTGTCATCACCCTCGTCTGCGCTTATTGATGCTGATGATGTCAAGAAGGGTACTGGAAGCTCTATAGCTTCAACGTCGACGCTCACATGGAACGACTCCCAATTAAGGACATTTTTCGATGATGATACAGACATACGAGATCTGCTAGTTGTTGTGTACGATAAGTCAGGAGTAGTACCAGCAGGATCAGACCATCCAGTTGTAGGCAACCTTTTCAAAGAAGAAAATGCCAAATTGGCGGATATAACCAACGTGAGTTTTGATGAAATTGGCATCGGCATTATTTGTACTAACTGCATTACAGCGCTTGGATGGAATGCTTGGTGATTGGCTAGCTCGCAAAATGAGGACACAATCCTCAAGATGAAGACTGAATACAAATTGTACATCTTACATGAATCAATGAATTTATGATGAAGCTGGAGTGGTTTGGGCACAAATTCTGGCGCTACTGGGGAAAAGGAGGGAAGGTTTGGCATGGGGATGGGATACCTTATACCACAACATTGGATCTTTGAAAGATTTGTTTTGTTCATTCGGCATTGGCAAGGACACCTTGTACATAGTCCTGCTTGCATCGTCGGCTGGTTATCTTCGATTGGGTTTTGTTTCTTTTATCACGCTCTTGATGGGTTTATATATCAAAAAAGATTCAGTTGTTCGCGAGTACGCCCAGGGTACACAAACCTAGGTACAAGTTGAGCTTTTCGTACCTTTGGTGAGACCCGAATTGATCTTCATTCGACTATTGTATCTGACTGTCTTGATATTTGGTCCGCAGTGTGAATGGGAGAATGTACGTATTATATCATACGTTGTCAAGTAGTTGTTGCACGGGGTAGATTAAAAATAAACACAAGGCGACTGTCGCGCGAATTGCTACTATTTTAATTTAAATGATCATCATCAACATTTTGCTATAAAGATATTTATGGAAGTTTTCCATGTATTTTAACGCTCGCGGTTCCATACATGTGAATTGCTAATATTTTTTCCGAAGTGCTATTCGTTGTTTTTCCCCATCAATCCTTGTTTTGAGGGATATTATGATTTCATTGGACTTTATTTTTTTTCTACTCTTTGTGGTTGGTTGGATGGAGATTAGGAGTAAATTATGGTATGGTATGGTAAGATTGTGTAGTAAATATTGGAACTTGGCAGTAGGTATTAGGTATTAGGTATTAGGTATTGATAAATACCTAGGTAGCCGTGGAGGTCGTTAATGTATTACAATTTACCAAGAGGACATGTCAAATTTGAAGCTGTAATATCGTAACATTGTACTACTAATAACTAATTAGTCTCTTATTTCGCTTCTCAAATGACAATCTTGGAGCGACTAGACAGACAATTTATTAGTTGTCATTTGTTTTCTTGCTTGAAATGTTTGATACTGGGGTCGTTTTGAATTATTACCTTGGTATAATGCTCCCGTTAATAAACATCTAATCCTGATACAGTTTCACACTCATAGAACCGCACCACGACTATTTAGAGTATTCATGGATATCCAGATCCATGACTTTATCGACTTGGCAGTCCGTTGACGCCCACTTCACTTTGCCCTGCTCTGCCCTGCTGCTCCTGCCCTGCTCTGCCTGGCTCACTCTGTGACCAAGCCCATCCACCAGCCATAGAAAGACGAGAAAAAAGAAAAGAGAAAAAAAAACGCAGCACAAATTTATCCACCATCAGCTTCCCGCTCCATATATATTATTTAAGCGCAGAGCTTTGACCTCCCCTTCATAGAAGGTTAAGCGAAAGCATCTTCATCTGCACCTACGATTCTTGTAAGGGACTTGGTTTGGTTTGAATTGCTGCGACAAAGCCCTTTTGCTCCATTTTGCGCAACATCATCTATTTGCCTTTGAAATATAATTATGGCATTCGAGTCCGGTACAGCATATCCAGAATCTGATGCAGATGACGAGTATGAGAGAAGTGTGCATAACAGTTCCCCGGTCCTCGCAAATGATTCAGAAGATTCCGATGGCCTTTCCTCCAGCGAACATACCCCGACCACATATGGCAACCATGGCATCGGGGATACTTTACCGGAAGCCATCATAAACGGAGTGGACTGCAGATGACTGCGCTGATTTTGTCGGTAGTCTGGGACTGCGGCAGTATGGCGATCAATTCTTAGGTATGCTTTAGAGCGGTATTAATTAGCCACCTTGAACTCTTATCTAATTGGGTGGGATAGAAAATGAGATCGTGGGAGAAGCATTGGTAGCACTACAGCATAACGACCTGAAGGAGATGGGAATAGCAAGCGTGGGGCATCGACTTACTATTCTCAAGAGCGTCTACGATATAAAGATCAAGCAGGATGTGCCCATAGAGAGTGATCACTATGTGCCACTGTGTAAGTTGGTCGGATTGTATGCACCGAATCTTCCAACTGACTTGCCTTACAGCAGCAGATGCCGAGGCCCAATATGCCACTGCGACACTGAAAGACATCAAAAACCTTGTCGAGCAATTAAGATTACGAGACGAACGAATGAGTATTGCGGAGATGGAATTACGAAGGCTGACTGCCGAATACACTCGATTGCGGGAGGATCTTCTACCTGTGTTTCGGATGGCTAAGGAAGGACAACCATTGCCATATCACCCTCCTGGAATCAACAATCAAACCTCTTATTCTTACGATAACAATAACACTATATCGCCTCCTGCACCGACACCATCCTCGAGCCAGTCTGGTGGACTTTCGCGGAAATTCTCAACGAAAAAGCTTTTCCTAGAATCAACGCCCAAGAATGCTTCTCCAACATTCAATTTACAATCTGGCCAAGATCGATCTTTAATGGAACATTCTCTCGACCCTGCAAGTGCTGCCGAGCGGGCAGTCCTGTCTTCTTCACACCTCAATGCTATGAACAATGGCTCACAATCATTATCCCCTGGACAACCTTCACCCAATCAACCCTCGCCGACTTCCCCTCCTTCCAATCATTTGAGTGGATCGACTTTGGCCTCTCGCTCATACCGATCAGATCAACAGCCAACTCCTGGCCGTAGCACTTTTCCTCCAAACGAAAACGAACAATACCCTCCATCGACATACTCTCGCGATAGTACTAAACCAGCACCTTCGCGGCGAGCGCAAACACCTGCCCTTGATCCACCATCCTCTGGTGGAGGTGGTGCTTCAGTCGAGATTTTCAAATCATTTCGTGTTAGCATGGAAGACCCATGCTACAAGGTGTTGCCGGCAGCTTTGAAAAAGTACAACATTAATGCACCTTGGGAACAATATGCTTTATACATTGTCTTTGGGGATAAGGAAAGATGTCTGGGTATGGAAGAAAAAGCCATTGATTCTATTCAAGCAATTAGACAAGGAAGGCAAAAAGCCTATGTTTATGCTGAGGAAGATTAGCCCCAATACAGAGCCCGGAATAACAGACATTCCTGGAAGTGCAGGTCTAGAGGGTAGAAATGGAAATCGCGGTGGGAACAATTCCATATATGACCCCCTGGCGGCATTATATGAGCTCAGTCAGCATTTTGCATAAAACATTATTTCTTGGAGTTGCTGCACTGTTTCACACTGCATAGCGAAAGTAGGCGATACCACAATCTCTTGTGTGGTGATAGTATGTGTATTGGAAATGGCATTTTGGGAATTACAAATTCGGGGGAATTCACTGTTATTTTCGGCTAGCCAGCTGTTTCGGTTTTTTTTTCTGGTCATATTGACATACGAGGCGTATCATGAGATGAATGGTTGAATATTCGGGTTTGGTCAGACTTGACTGTGGAAGGGAGTTCTTGGATGAAACTCCTGATTTGGATATACAGGCAGCTTGTAGTAGCTGATAGGGCGGGGTTACCTCGAGCAATGACCGCTCAAGCAAATCTGAGGGGGGGCTTAGGTTTGCTTGTGTGGAAAAGAAGGGTCATGAATAGGAAGACATATGAATCAAATGAAGAGGATTTATCAGTGATTATATCTTGACTAACTCTCTCTTTCACTAACTTGGATGTGGCTGTTGGGTGTTTAGCTAGGTTTCGTTTTTTATTAGTACTGCTAATCATTCAACTAATCGAAGCAGGTATTTTGTCTAACAGGTAGGTAAGTCATTTGAAGTATTCGATGATGTAGAGAAGGCCAATTAGATGATACTTATTGAGTACAAGTACTGAATAGTGTATAAATTCTTTCTTCTCCAGAGAAAAGAAAAGCACTTAATTTTGATAGTAACATGATGGACTGGAAAGCCAAACTTCAAGGCAAGCAACTAGAAAGTCGATAATAATACAGTAGGTCTCGAGGTCGGTAAGGGCCCACGGGTATATATGAAAGTTTACATGAGGAATATCTAATTGAGGCTACAATAAAGCTAGAGAGCTGGGCATCTAGTTTTGATATCAAAATAGACAATGATCATATACGGAGAGTAGAGAGTAGAGAGTAGAGAGTAGAGAGTAGAGAGTACGTACCTATCGCTAGGTAGGGTTAGTGGGATACGTTGCCGGAACTATCTATCAACCTACGAAGTACTGACTACCTAGTCGTACATATAGTATATAGTATATATAGTAGCTGGAGTGGATAGATGCACTTCTTTCTTGTTTGGGTAAGGCTGAGTAATAAGTATCTCCTTTTTCAAATATTCTAATACTAGCACGAAGTATGTATGTACCTAGGTATGTATATACCTACATACATTGTTGAGCCAATTAAAAGGGTTTAGGTTGGATCTTGTTTGCAGATCTGGATCTTTTATTAGAGTAGGGAGGGAGAGAGGGAGAGAATGTTTTCTTGACTTGTTTGAGTATCCATGGATCCTTGTGTATGTATACATGTGTGTATGCATGTGTGTGTATGTATGTATGTATGTATGTATGTATGTATGTATGTATGTATGTATGTATGTATGTATGTATGTATGTATGTATGTATGTGTATGTATGTATACCTTACCAGAACTGTACTTCGTACCTGTTCATTGTACGCGCGTGTTGCAGGTGATTTCAATCAATCCATGTGGGCGGAGACCAACTTCGCCGGGAAGGCTCAGCCTCATCTACGGACGGAACTGGGGTGGTTCATACCCGTACGTATACAGCAATAATAATAATAAGTAGCAGGTATACGTATGTAGTAGTAGTAGTAGTAGTAGTAGTAGTAGTAGTAGTAGTAGTAGTAGTAGTAGTAGTAGTAGTAGTAGTAGTAGTAGTAGTAGTAGTAGTAGTAATAATAGTAAAAGTAAGTGAGTGAGTGGTAAGGTTATAAGGTTATACTTTATTGCTTGATCAGAGTTCGGTAAAGCTTCCAAGGTTCCTTGACTCTTTTGTATGTATGTATGTATGTATGTATGTATAAAGAGAGTATTGTATTGTGTATTGTGAATTGTGAATTGTGAATTATATGTTATATGTTTGTGTATCCATCCACCTTGCGCGTTTTCGATGATCTATTTATTATTATACCTACCTAGCTAAGTATTGTTTGTATAGAACAACCTTACTCCATATGAACATTCATCTTCATACTATTTTATCCGAATCATATCATATCATATCGTCTCGTATCGCATCGTACTCGCAATATTTCCGAGTTTCATACCGAGTACTCCATCCATAGTTCGTTCTACTCTCTACTCTAGACACTAATCATAATGATAATCTAATGGCTCCCTTCGTTTCAGAGTAATCATCAAGCTCAAGCTCAAGCAACATACAACAAACAATCAATCGTTCATTTGTCTATTTATCTGTTCACTTACTTACTTACTTACCTACTTGCCTACTTGTCCTCAAACGACCTGAGCCTAAATCTGAATCTGAATCTGAATCTGAGCTGAACCTGAGCAACTTGAAAGAATCAATCAACTATATCTTGTAGCAGTCCAGTTGTAGTAGCTTCGCTGCATCAAATCATTATGCTTGACGAAAACCTCCCCACCTTCTTCTTCAAAGCATCAACCGATACCCCCCTCTCAACCCCATCTTCCTACGACAAGATGGCTCTGACCTACAACCCGAATACTTATTTCGTCGACCCGATCCCAACCTGCCAGCATCCAAAAAACTGCTATGCGGTAGCTCTTTACGATTCTCTCAATCCCGAAGTCCTTTATGCAGAAGTGCTGGTCCAGCCCGAGTGGAGCCAGCCTACTCTCTCCCAAGCCGAAGTTCGTGCTCAAAATGGCATTCCTCCTCCTCTAGTACCCATTGTACCTAATGCCTTCACAATTCAATTATATAATCCTGATCAACAGGTGTTGGTGAAGCAGGTAGCGGGTTCGTGGAATAGTTCGGCGTACTGGGAATTCGAGATGCCTCAAATCAGTTTTCGGGCACCTTCTGCATCGGCGCTCGATAGAAGTCAGAATGATCCCGCAACATCAGATTTTACACCCAAAGTTGCATTCAAGTGGAAGAAAGATGGGAAGTTTTCCAAAGACATGTCGTGTTTTTTGGTCGGGAAAAGTACAGAGGGTAGAAGGAATAAGGAGCCGGATATACCGGTTGCTATGTTCAAAGGAGGTAGAGATCTCACCATCTACCAACCCAATATGTATCGAGTTGATGTCGAGGATTCCAAGGGTCTTGAAGTCGTTCTTTTGTTATCGGCCGCTGTTATCAAAGATATATTCTTCAATGCTAGCCGTGAGACGTTTAATATCAGTTCACCAAATACAGCTCCAGGCGCGCCCCGAAAACGCGTTAACAGCGGTCCCGTCATCCGCGAAAATGGTAGACAAGCCATCTCTCCCACAATGTCCGGGGGCATAATGCCTTCTATTGCACCCCGCAATACCTCGCAACCTTTATCCGCTGGACCTGCTCCTCCCCCAACAGTAAATTCTCGCGCCCAATGGGAAATCGACGCTGAAACCGCGCGCCTAAAAGCGTTAGTTGAAGCGGAGGAAAAAGAACGGCAACGTCTAGAGTTACTCGAGGAAGAACGGATCAAGAAAATGTTAGAGGAGGAAGAAAGAGAAGAACAGAGGAGGAAAGATGAGGAAATCGCAAAGGAAACGGAACGCTTGAGGAAAGAATACGGTGTTATGCCTGTCAATGGGGGTCCGGCGGGTGGCCAAAGAGTGCAATTCGCGCCACAGCAGGCGCCCCAGAGACCGACGATTCAAACGCCTTATAGTGCGCCGGGCCCCATACCGAGACCAGTCAGCACGGGTCCTTCTAATCATTCGATGTCGAGTGGATGGCTTGGAGGTTCTTCGTCACAGCAGAGACCATTGCAGCCGCAACAGGGGGGTAGTCCCTATTTGCAGGCGTCTGGGAATGGGACGGCGAGCTCGAGTGGGTTTTTTGGGGGCAAGAAGGCGCAGAAAAAGAAGAGTGTTTTCTTCTAAAGATGGGCAAAGATTGAGATTCGGAGCAGTGAAGGTGGGGCGCTAGTTTTGTTGGAATATCTATTGATAGGATCGATCGGTGAAAGAATGGGAGTTACGCCGTGGGAGCATATGGGTGTGAGAGTTTTTTGTCCCTTGTGATACCTAGCATGATTCTGGAGTTTGGGTTTGCATTTTCAATGATTTGGCTGGGTGAGATGATTGCATTATATTCTGTTATCTCTTGCCTCACAGTTCCGACTGAGGTATCTGGATTCATGCATCGAATCTTCATCCATAGAGATACCTCGGGGGATACTCTGTACTCATAGAAGGATCAATCGGGTTAGGTAGCATAAGATATATGAATTATGACTTTTACGTGCTATCTGCAGCTTCGAGGAAGTCTTCGTTCAATATGATTCACCGTTTAGTAGGCCTGTGTTGCATCGTTTTTGTTACTTGTATGATTTTTTGGTTTTTTTTTGGGGGGGGGAGTTGCCTTCCCCGTACATTCATTGTTCCTTCCTTTAATCCTTTGATTCTACCAAAATCTCGACTTGTGTATATGATGTTTGATTTCTGCTTTCTGCCTTCCTCCCTCCTTTCATCTTTGTCAACTTATTATTTTCTATTTATCTATCTGTCTGTCTGTCTTGAATAATACAAGAATGGTAGGTAGGTGTGAATACAGTAGCAAGATTCGAGATTATGGATAAGAAGTTGGTGAATTTGATGCTGGGGGGTGGAGGGGGGAATAAGGTGTCTGATTTTATTTTGATTTGTGTTCTAGGTGTGCGGTTTATGTGTGGCGTTCGAAATGTAGGAGGTATATTATCTTTGATATCCTGGCGGATAGAATGTTGGATGGGTGGGTGGATGGATGGATGAATGGATGGATGGGTAGAGAGGGGTGTTGTGTGAATACTTGGGTGTGCTTGGATGGCATGGTTGGATGGGAATTTTGGATCTGGAGTGGATTGGGGATCTGAGGGTGTGGCTTTGGCGGATGGCGGGAATATAGTATTCTACTGTGGCTTGGGATGAAATGAATGTTTGGGCGAAGATTTGGGTACATTGGGGCATGGTATGAAGGAATGGAGGAGGAGAGATACACTGTGTATCAATCAGATCTTCCATTGTTGGTTATCATTATTCGCCCACTCGGTACCTTTACTTGTGCATATTCGATTTTGCGGCATGTAGAACATCCCGTGATGTGTGGCTAGGGCTAGAAGATAATGTGTATTGATATGGCTGTCAGTTGGCGATATCGATGCTGGGATGGGATGACGGTGTTTGTTAATGTTTATTGGCAGCCTTGTATTTTGGAATGGTGCTTGATGCATTCTGATCGACTGGTTTCCTCGTATCTGTTAACTATCTCTTGAATTCCGCCACGGTTGGTTTACCTTGGACACGCACATCTGTCTGTTCCTGGGTTTCAAGATTCAAATACTATCTATCTATCTACCTTCATGCTTTGCAATTGCTCGTTCTGACATACTCGTTCCCCGTGATGCCTCTTTGACTTCTGCACGTTACTTCGCCTCGTATCAATGTGCTCACAAGCTACCTACTGTTCCGTGGAGAAGTCGTTTTTTGCGCAATCATTTGTTTTGTCTAGGGGAAGCGGGGGGGGTGTTCGTAGAGAGTGAGCTCGAGGATGGACCGCTCGGTATTTTTCAACTATCTCCATGTCTTCCCTGATGATGTTGGAGCGGCGTCTTGGGGGTGTAGGATATACTAGATGCTTCAAACTCTTTGTAAGCAGGTCTGCTTGGTCTCTTTGCGGTCGTCATGTTCTTGTTATTATACCTGCTGTTCAAGCCAGCAGGATTCGTGTTCAGAATTTCGGCTACGGGGGAACGGGTTAGAGCACCTTCTGTAGAATGAATGAGATGTGTTTTAGTTGGGTTACGTATATGTTCAGCATGCTGGTGTCCTTTATTTGTTGTTGGCACTGGAGAGCTTTCTCTCCTCTGATTTGTCCCCGTATCTTGAATCATTTTAGCTGCAATACTTTCCCCAGGCACAACTACTACGAGTGTTGTATCCCCCATGCTCTTCGGACATCTGTGGGGAGATGGAAGGGGCAAGGTCCAGTAATATTGACCACAATGATCGCGATGACCGCAGTGGGTTGACCTAGATCAGATGTGTATACCCAGCGTTTTCCCCGGGGAGTATAGTAGTGAAAGACAAGATCTTCGTGTCGGTTGATGAGCACTAAACTCTAAGTAAAGCGCAATTACGACTCAGAATCCGGCACTCGGTCAATCTAAAACGAAAGCTCTGGTAAATAACTGTATAATACCATATAGCTTTCCGAGCTCGCGATCGATGAGAGCTACTGTATAGTATCACCCCATAACCCCTCTATGAACTATGACCCACACTCGATAAACATGCTAGACGGACACAACAAGCAAGACCCCCCCCTCCATCCAACTTTCGCTCAAGCGATGGCGCGGCATTTCGATTCGATTCGATTCCTATTCATCTGGTCTCATACCCTCCCTCGGCATCAGCATCACATTCTATTTTCTGCGCAAAGTAATCGAGGAAATATATCTTTGACAATGCATGAATGATCATGATTTAATGGATATACATAACCTTACGCACGACGATGGAGCCTCTGTGACTGTCTTCTTCTCGTAATATGGATTAGATTGAATAGGTGATATAGCTAGAAATGAGGAGGTAGGCATAATTTCTCTTTTCCGATCTTGGGTTTGGATACGCGATTCGGATTGGGTGGGGTTAGCTTGTTATGCAAAGGGAGAGCTGCAGACGTCGAAGTGATTTGAGGTGATCTGCGTGGGCATGTGGCTGTGCTGGTATACATTTGTTATCCATACCAATACCCATATCCATTATCTGTATATGGCGTATGGTCAGTATGTTGAATGTTCCACTTGCTAGCAGACTAGGCTAAGATTTCATTTCGGGAAGATCTCAATTTGTATTGTGGAGCGCCAGGCAGATACTGTTGCTACTCTGGCCTGAGAGACCAAGTCGGGAATATTGAGAAAATTAGATCCGCCTCGGTCAGTTTAAAGTCTTTTGAGGTATTTAAAAAACTAGTATCACTGCACTGCACTTATGTATGTTACAAAGCTACAGACTAAATAACAATCTTAGCTCTTCCTCTTCCTCTGCCTCATTTCCCACCACTCTTTTCCTCTCTTCCCCTCTTCTCCCCTCCCCCCTGCCCTCGCCTCCCCGTCCTCGCCTCGTCAGAATTTCGTCCCATTTCACTCCTTGAGCCATCCTCCGTGCCATTTCAATCATACATTTATGCGTTGCCTGATAGCAATGCGCCAAAGCCTCGTGTATCTCGACGGTTCATCATGCATCATGCATCGAGTAGAATGTTTCTCCTCCAGCCCAGGTTTACCTTCTCGTCGATTTTTGATTGAGTCCTCCCAGGTTCCTTTCTCTCTACTTCCCCTTTCCTCCCTAAACAAGCCCATCACTCCACTTCATCTTCGTCATGATATTACAATATGTTATCTGTGTTACTCTCCCATCCCCTGTTGCCAAGGAAGCAAAACAATCCTTCATCCAAACAAACACCCGCCAAATGCCCAAAAACGTACAAGATGCTACCCGCTCCATGCTATGCAAATGTCATCGAATCGAGCACCAGGCCAGAACGACTGTATAGGTAGCTAAACATATTGATACAACAACGAAATGCAGAAACACAGTCCATCGGAATCTGGTTTTTATATAGTACACTCTCTGTTTGGGCTTTGCCGCTTCTTATTTGATTAGATCCCAAACTTTCTGTCCAGAATCGAACTCGGAACACGTGAGCCTCTTCCAAATTCAATTTCGTCACCGGGTGATGTCTAAAGGCTGGATTCTCACTTCCTTTACGTTGGTGTCCCTCGGTAAATAAAGGATAGGGAACTTGCGAGCGGTAAGTATATGAGATAGGGATCTCTGGCATTGCTGGTATCTCTATATCGCTCTGCTTTTTTCGTTCCACTCGCCCTGTCTGTTGAGCTACCCATGAGTTGACAGTGCGGAATCGTGGCGCTGTGTCTTCTGACGTGGTTGTATATATAGTATCTCGATTTTGTGGCGCACCTTGAGATGCCGTCGTCCATGAAAAGCGGGAGACTGGATTCTGGGGAGGAGCGCTATCATCAGGCATAACAAGCGAATCACCAAATCCTGACGATATTGAGGACAAGTAGCTGATGTGATTGACCTCTCTTTGGGAAGGATCATAAGCATTTGATGATTGGCCTGATAATCCCGATTGCTGGGATCTTAGAGTACCTGATTGGGAATAATAGAACTCTGCATTGCTGGGAAATGAGTATGATTGGCCTGGACCGGCTACTGGGCTGGGAGACATGCCCATCCCAGACTGGGTACTCCTGCTTGAGTTTTGTCTCTGGAGATCTGTACGTAGTCTCCGTGAGTTTACCGATGCAGACCCAGGACGTTCAAGGGCTACTTTATTGTCGGGGTTGTAATAGCCAGCCATTTCCCTTTCGGAAAATTTCTCGTCAATGGGATAGCCATTCTGAGATACCGGACCGCTAGTATAACTAGGAGGAGGACCTGAACCATCTCTGTTTCTTCGCCATCCATACCAACGAGCCTCTTCTTCTAGTATCTCTCTCTTGCTAGTCGATTTACCCTCTTCATTCTAATGACGAGATATATAAATAGCACCAAATATGACGAATATTCCTTGTATCAAAGTCAGCAATGATGTTAGTTATGGTTAAGTTCAGAATAACAAACCGATAGATCCAGCACTTATCAAGAATTTTTCTGCTAGGGGACTTAAATCACCATCATCACTATGCTTTCCGTGAAATGAAGATGGTATGCCTGAAGGCGACGAAGACTCATCTGCCTGGGCTGTCGGTGCAGAATTTGCACCGATGGCCTCATAGGCAGTAACAGTGGATGTGGTAGCCGAACCACTTTCACATGGAGCTCCATTGGCAAGAGTACATACACCTTTCCTTCCTGCTGCTCTGAACTTGGTATGCTGAGTGATGCAGTGAATGGCGTTGTTGTTGGTGCTGGAGCAGACGTGATAGTTGTCTATATGTAGTTAGTATATCCGCGATACAAATCTCTTGCCCTGACTCACTGAACTAGATGTAGAACAACTCAACGTAGACGTTGGTGTTGGAACAACAACAGTCATTACACTTGATGAGAGTATGGTCGCAGTTTGCGTGGTCCAGGCCGTGGCAGTTTGTGTGGTCCATGCAGTATTCGTAATTTGAGTCCACGCAGTCTTCGTGACCAATACAACTGATGGGTATGCGGACACTTTATCCCCATGTTCATCGTGATAATTATCATTGTCATCATCATTCCGTGCGCTGTATTTTCCCATTCCCATTATCATTGTTTCCTACATCCTTCTTCACTGATAGTAAGTCTTCTAGAATAGCATTCCTCTGGACCAACTGGTCCATATATTGGTCTGGTTGCTCGCTCATTGGTGCCATTGTCTTGTTCATCCTCCGCGAGTCGCTGCTGCCCCGTATCGCCGACCGACAGAAGTTAACTGAATATTGACATGAACTGATGGATATTCTCGTTGGAGTCGTAGTAGAATGATAGTGAACGTAAGAACGTTAGATACCAGATCTGAATGAAATTTGATAAAAGAAAGAGCGTCACGATCCAGTCGTGTGTAGAACGTAAGTGAATGAACAAACGGTTGACAAGTAAAAGCAACCAAGAGGCAGCCAAGTTGAAAATCTTGGACCCCCAAAAGATCGAAACTAGCTAATCGAGCGGGGGAGAACGTTTCGAAATGCTGGTTTGGTAGTCAAAATCGAAAGAGGTGACGGTATACCCTACTATTGGAATGGTCTATGCATTGAATCCGGGGATAGACGTAATGCAAAGCCACAGTGAAGGATTGGTATATGCGATATACACGAGAGATAAACGTCTACTAGACTAGACCTGCACTCAAAAATTGAGCTCTATCACTGTGGACCGAACTTGATCGAGCTTAGGGACAAAAGGCTCAAGCATTACTGTGTTTAACATAAGATTCTCTGCTGCGTTGCCCCTGCTCCAAAGTATGAAGAATGCGACAGATAATACAACATGACTAGGAGCCCGGGAGATTCACACTGCACGGCTGTATACTTTACCTAGCCATTGAATGGTGTGACAGCAATTGCATGAAGACTTGATGATATCTGGGACAGAGAGTGTGTTTCGCGCATCGTCCCCTGGTTTCATCCTGGACCCGCTCAAATCATAAGCAAGAAAATGGAAAATACGGTCAACTTCCTCTAGGTTCTCGGAAATATGAAGAGTTACTTCAAATTACGGATGTAATGAGTTGAAGTATAAGTCGAAAGTATCGTTGTTGGGATTGTTGTTGTTATTGCAGCTTTCAAAGGGTTGTGTCAAGAGGTATAAGAAGCTCGCAACTTGCAAGGCTGATCGCTAGTATTTGATACGCCCTGACCACTATCAACTCTAAAGGGGGTTTTGTATCCCCAGATTCGCTTAGATTACGATTGCTATAAAAACCATTTCAATCATGAAGGGGTGCGAGAGTTGATAAATAAAGAAGCTTTAAGCCAATTGTATAACCCTAACCCTACATGTAACAATGCTGGCAAGTGTTTTCGAGACACCTGGATTGGATAAAATCTCGGCCATGGATTACTACAACCGATGCGCCTGATCCGATAGATGATGATAATTATGGTGGCCAGAGTTTGGATCTTGACGAATATCCGTTAACGTTGAAGATACAATGTACTCTTGCTTTTGCATGCAACTCAGTCCTTTTGATGTCAAGCTTTGCATTCATAATTGTCGTTAGATTTGAGGTAGGCAGGCTATGAGAGCACCTGAGGTAAAGCTGGGAGTAATAAGTGCCTGCTAATCTTTGACGAGAATCAACCGAATTCATTCGTTCTAAAGCAGCTATAATAACCGCAGATAACGAATCAACTCATGTATTCAGGTTTCTCTCCTCTCTGATAGCCATCACTTGTTTTAGGACAGTAATGAGAATGAAGATCATCGTATACTAACTACTTCAAGATTTCATCACGCTGGCCTGTCTTTATTCAGATCAAAGTGCATTTGATCTCACAAGTAAGACCCAATGGTATTGAAACCAAGGCCTATTCTCGAAATCAATGTTTGTTATTCAACTTGCAAATTTGATTCAAATTATAATCTAAACTAATCAAGGAATATGTGTATGCCCTTGTATAAATTACGCATCACACTTGGTATATTCGCTGATCAAATCACGAATTTATATGTCTGATTAATTTATACGATCGATATATCAATTCTAAGCCAACTAGCAAATTCGAATTTGTTATATCTGGATAAAGAACAAACCCTGAATTCACACTTTTCCCTATCATTATTTGCTAAGTCTCAGTTTTATTTGAACTCGACTTCTTACAATGTCTTTCACCGTCTCTAATCACGGAAGCCGATATCCCTGGGGCTGTCAATGCTATTCAGGAAGCATTTAAAGAGGACCCTTATAACCTCTGGATATATAATGATCGATCGAAGGTAAGGTTTTCTTTGTTTATATGTCTAAAACATCTTTCTTTTTTTTTCGTGTTTCTTCTAGCATTGTAGCGAGTAATGGTTGCCAATTCGCCTTTGATTATCCTGAATCGCCAAGATATTGGCAAGAGAGTGCTTCGTGTTCGTGATATCATGATTATTCGTCACTGACACAAATTTCAAATAGCTCAACCTAGTCAGAAACTCGGTCTCTCTTGGGATTCGATGTCGATGGGGAATTCGAAACGCCCTGTTCTATGTTGCTAAAATAATGAAAGTCAGCGAGTTTTAGTGTTGCAATGTGGTTACCTCCCAAAGCTTCTGGGTCGGTAGGACGTGGGCAGAATGGGTTGATAGTTGGTCCATGTGGGCTCAACAAGTAGGCATGAACATTTGGTACGGTAGAGGTGGCCTAAATGTGAAGGTAAAAAGCCAAATATGTGCAATCTTCTTGTTCCCCCAAGCATAAGCCACAAGGTAATGAGTAACGTTTGCCTTGCTGTACCTTCGCAGTTTTCTTCTATTTATTATGGGTGATTATCAGTATGGCCTCTAACCCAACTGCTGGGATGGTGTTTTGGGATGAATTCTTCATCTCACAAATGAGATCGTAGATGAACGTTGCCAAGTCAGCCTTACCCTTATTGCTTTCGAATGTTCTCCATCTCTTTGCAAATATACTTCATCTTCCTCACAATGCTTTGCTACGAAATTGCAAAGCGACCCTCGAAAGATTACTGACGCAATTTCTCGCCATAGCGCTATTATATCTGGAAATCCAGGCAAGCAGAAGCCCAATCTAAGATATGGACCGATCCTCGGGGGTACTACTTTCTAAATATGATGGTTGTTCATCCTGAAGCTCAAGGAGAGGAATCGGAAAAGCTCTAGCTAAGGAAGTAACAAATATTGCTGACGCAGAAGGTAAAAGATGCTATCTTGAATCTAGTCGGATGTTCCTAACATGAAGATATACGAAAAATTTGGATTCCACTTTGAGAGAAGGTGGTTTGTGAAGACGAAGGCGAAACTTGCAATCCTATTGTATGGCCAGAGAACCGCAAGTAGACGCAGAAGGATCTAAGAAAGATAATTGAGACTGTGCCTCCTTATGTTACTTCAGGAGCATGCTCCAATGGCTCACTTCTTCTCCGTTCTATCAAAGCTGTTGAATGATGGCGAGGTGATTCGCCCGGGAGAACATCATTCTCAACCCAAACACACGGATTGGATAAACCTTTCAATATTCCGTACCAAATCAAACAGTCTCTACTTTACATAGCTTAACATGTTTGGTCAATCATCAGCATTATAATTTTCGGTGGTTTGGAAATCCGATGCAACTTTCAAAGATCTTGAAATAAGCCCAAGAATGAGTCTTATCTGTCTTGTCTTGTAGATACTATGTACTGGTGGTGAATCAGTATAATGTATTCCATAAAGGATGACCTTTCACTTGAATTGCAATTGGGATTCTCCAGCTTCTGTAAACCTGATAGATAGGATGGGAGGTGCAAATGGGCTACCATAGGGCGCCGAGAGTTTGGTTTTGATAGACTCCACATGTTATATGAATTTTACAAACCAAATTGACACTTTTTAGTCTGAGTATGAAGAAAATTGCATCATACCGAAGTATGACCTAAATCGACCCATGACTGCATAATCTTAATTAGATTTAGATGAATGAATGACTATTGACTGGTGATCTTAATACTCCGTATATTAGAATGAGTCCATACATGAAGCCCTAGGTAGGTATGAGATATATATAACAGAAAACTAGATACATATATACATATGTATATGTGCACACATACTTACTCGATCTTGAGTACATATATAGAATACTGTATCGTATACCTTACCTACCTGTCTGCCCGGAGTAGTATTATAATGGATACTGAGAAGAAAAGCCAGGAAATAAATACCTACCCAGGTAAAGTCAAGTAGAAAAGATAAACATTGCATAGTTCTATGAGTGATTTGTCTCAAGTGATTTCCCATTAAATTGTTTCCCCAATATGCCCCCAGTCCGTACAGATAGTTAGCTACCTTTGTACGTATTGTAAGATTATGTAATCAGTAAGTAGTAGTAAGTAGGGTGTGTTCAATTTGCAAAAGTGCACATTTATTGATGTATTCACAGTAATATATATATATATTGTACATCTCAACATTTGAAGTTATTGATGAGTTGATGAGTTGATGAGTGATTATGAGTTGATGAATGATGAATATACTTGCTTTACTACCTACTTGCTTCCCGAGGTCCCTCCTATCTTTTTTATCGGCCCTGGTGCGTAATGTTATCCCTGCTGACATTTTAGCTTAGAATTAATCCTAGCATTTATCAAATAAAATTTCCCTCTCTTGGCTTGATATTTTTACAAATCTACTTCCCCCATTCTTTCAAGACTCTACCTACGAGTTCTCTTCAAACCCCTCCTCCATTTCAGGAGTTCTAGAGTATGGCGTTAGCAACAAGAATGATGAGGTTACCAACTTCATCCATTGGTCTTCGCACCAGCTCAACGATCATATGCGACATCAACCGGGCCCTTCTCTCAAATGCGCGACCCAACGCCAGAGTCAACGTTGGCAAGACCCACCATTTCACAAATTGCTCAGCGATCCTACGCAGATGTTGCTCCGGTCACTGTGAAGAACCCTAAGCGATTCAGATTCTGAGATGGAGTTGGCGTTACCTACTTATCTTTGATCGGAGGAGCTGCTTATCTTGCTATGATTTGGGAGCTTCGACACCAGAGGAGCAAATCAGCCAAGAGAATTTATCCTTGATGCACAATACGTGTCTCCACTTTCCTACGGATAGCTGACATCAATTGGCTAGGTACTGGATGGGGTGCTGTCTCTCTTGAAAAAGCTCGACACGGAAAACTACAATGTCATTGTTATCTCACCCCGAAACTACTTTTTACCCCTCTTTTCCATCAGCACAACTGTACGTCGAGCACAGGTCTATCATGGAACCCAAAGCAAGACATAACCAGGCTGCTGTAAGTTTTACGAAGCCGAGGCCACCAAAATCGACCCCGAGAGAAAGGTTGTCTCTATCAACGATAATTCTGATGTAAAGAGCTTCCCATACGACCGAGGTTCATACGATATGTTGGTTGTCAGTGTGGTGCGGAAAATGCAACTTTTGGAATTCCTGGTGTCAGAGAGCACTCTTGTTTTTGAAGGAGATTGGTGACGCACAAGCAATTCAGAAAGAAGATCATGGATTGTGTAAGACTGCTACTTCAAGGATCAATCTCCAGAGGAAGTTGAGCGTCTCTTGCACATTGGTTCGTTGGAGGAGGCCCACTGGTGTTGAATTCGCTGGTGAGCTTCAAGATTTCTTCGATCAAGATATCAAGAAATGGGTTCCAGAAATCAGCGACAAGTTTCAAGGTCACTCTATATTGAGGCCTTCCAAACGTCCTTCCTATGTTCTCCAAGCAATTGATTGAATACACCGAGTCAACTTTCAAAGAGAGAAATTACCATCAAGACCAAGACCGCCGTAAGAAGGTCACTGAAAAGACTGTCGAAGCTGAGGCCACCGGACCAGATGGAAAGAAGTTACCGAGGTCATGCCTTACGGTCTCTCGTATGGGCCACCGGAACGCTGTTCGCCCTGAAGGATCTCATGTCACAAATCCCTGCTCAAAAGGATTCAAGAAGAGGTTTGCCGTCAACGAATACCTTGTCGTCCAAGGAACCAAGGATATTGGGCTACTGGGATGCGCAGTTGCAGATATGCACCAAACTGCTCAAGTAGCATCACAGGAAGGTGCTTCTTAGCTCGCCTCTTTAACACCATGGCGAAGACCGATTCATTGAACAAGATTCAAATTCCATCCTTGAACCTTGCACCGGAAATGCTGCCAGGCCGCAAAGGATATTGAATCGCACGAAAAGCAGTTGAGAAGAATAAAGGACATCAAGCCATTCCACTACACACATCAAGGTTCTTTGGCATACATTGGCAGTGAAAAGCCGTTGCAGATGTTAGCTGGTTGAATGTAACTTCGCTACTGGTAATTTGACATATCTGTCTGGAGAAAGTGCATACTTGAGCATGTGCTTTAGCAGTAAGTTTTGTTTCCCCTCAACTTCTTCCTTTTACCTAACATGAATTGTAGCCGCAACCGTGTCTTGGTCGTTCTCGACTGGCTCAAGTCCAAAGCTTTCGCCGTGACGTTTCCCGGAATAGATCATTTGTGAATGAAGTAGAGAGAGGAGGTAGACAGAATAGAAAATGACCGGCTGGTCGGGATAGATAGATAGGAATGGGGAGTGGGTGTAACAAATAACGAGTTTCGGGATAGACTGGTTTGGTTTCTTCTGAACTTTGCAATGGTGGTTTTTAATAGAATCTCCAGCTCGAGCTCGGCGAGTCGTTCGGGAGTTTGAGGGCGCTGCAATACAAAATACAATACTATAAAGAATTGAATGGATATGATTATTTCTCTCCTTCACTGTTGAACTTTGATGCTGGAGGGTATGGTTGGAGGTAGCAATGCACCCTCGCAGCCTCTCAACTCTTTACAAAATCGACCTACCAAACCTCTACACACCAGCTACCAACCAAATAAAGCCTCAGCCCCATCCGTGGTTTCTGGCTTAAATTCCATAGCCTCGTTTGTACTATAGTAAACAATAGTCTGCCCCCCCCATCAATGGCCCGCGGAACTGAGAGAATCATCTTCCTACACGTACTTCCAGTACTTCATTCCTATATGGAGCATATAGAGCCATTCTCTTCACGCGAGAAGAACGATTATTCTGGACTAATGTAGATTCTCCCAGTATTCTCGGCTTTCCTTGAGCACGATGGGAGCATACGGGCCCATGGAATAACACAATCATCCCATTCAAGTCGGTATCAATATGGAAACCCACCGGCATGGCGGAGATGATTGTAAGATAGGTGGGGTATTGTATCTCATCTCGTTCCATGAAGAAAGCATTGGTTTGCCACCCGCTCACGATCACAGTTATCACTCATTCATTCATCATTGATTAGAGAGAGAATTGGAGGGAATCGCGCTGGCAAAATATATATATATATTCGGTGTTCTAGAACTTTCTCGAATGGTGAATGATGAAAGGGGGGGGTGGGTTGTGACCTTTTGTTCTTGCTGTGTGTACAGTATACAGTGTGCACTAAGGTTGTGGTGCCACCGTTGCCTGTCCTGGAAACGTGGTACTAGGATGAAAGTTTGCGTTGTGATTGTTTCGTAGGGGTTGGAATGGTGACTTTGACTTACTTGTTGGTTGGATGCGAATGCTGAATATCTACTGGGAGATGGTATCTTGTGAACTGATTGGGGTTTGAGGAGAGAGAGGTTGGGGAAAGTGTTGGTGGTGGTGGGGTGTTGCTGTTGTGGTGAAAGGAAACTGGTAATTCATGATTAAGGAAATCCAAAAACTGATAGAATATCTAAGTAGTGTAGTGTGTAGTGTAGTCTCATTGAATAAGCACCAACATTGATAGCATTCTTTCCTATACTATGCCATGTCTATCATATCATATCATACCGTCCCATCCCATCCCATCCCCCATCCCATCCATCCCCATCCCATCCCATCCCATCCCATCCCATCCCATCCATCCCATCCCATCCCATCCCTCCCATCCCATCCCACCCATCCCACCCCATCCCATCCACCATCCTATCCTATGCGAGGCTGAAATGATGTTGCGCAGAGTATATTTTAGATGATCGTAAGGTTCCAAGGTTTACTCCAAGTATCCAAGTGATACAATAAGGACCGTACCTAGTCCATACTTAGTAATTACCTACTAATAAGAGATGAATAAGAAGAGGCAATAATAATAAGTTGTGTTCACTACTTACCTTACCTACCATACATACCTGCCTTACCCAGTACTGCGTGGCCTTCTTGTTGCCTGTTCGATTATTCATTCATCATCACCAACCTCGGAACTCTTAACAAGTCGCCTTATCAAAATTATTAATAGTCTGTCCTCACTCTACTCTGTACTAATAAGCGGGAGAAGCCAATGGAATCCTGAGCTAACTTCCTCTCTTAGCGTGGTTCCGTCATATTCTAGGAACGCTACTCCAACGCTACCTAAACGCTACCTACTCTATTTGCTACTATTACCTACCTACCTATCTACCTACCTACCTCCCGCCCTCTCTCCCTCTCTCCCTCTAAATCTACATCTTCCTTTCCATTTAAATCTCAAAATCCCATCAATCCTTCCTCGAAAGATAAATCTATCTTTCTTTCTCTTTCCTACTCTCTGGCAAAGATTTTCTTAATTCCAAATCTTTATCGTCAATACTAGGCGATTTAAAAAGAACCCATCAAGATCTTTAGAGCAGTTATCGACTGAGAAGGTCAACAACATTCATCAACATGTCTTCCGAACCCGACCATGTCGAGCACAAGAAGAAGGTCAATCTCAAGTAAGGATTTCTCCATCTGCCACTTTATTGTTTAGAGGGTACACAGTTCTAACATAGTATCTAGTGATGCATCTGGTGCTGAGCACAAGGGCGTAAGTTATCCCACAAACCGCCACCATCTATGACGCTTTCAATATCGCAAGCTAATCAACATTTAATACAGAACGATGATGTAGCAACTGCAATCTTAAAAAAGAAGAAGAAGCCAAACTCGTTGATGTGAGTATTTCCAACAGAAACCCCACCTTCCTTGGCCGAAGCTTTGAACTGACAAACGGTGGCAACAGGGTTACTGATGCTATCAACGATGACAACTCCGTCATTGCCCTTTCAAACAATACCATGGAGACTTTGCAGTTGTTCCGTGGAGATACCGTATTAGTAAAGGGAAAGAAGCGCAAGGATACTGTTCTCATCGTCCTTGCTGATGATGAGCTTGATGACGGCAGCGCACGTATGAACCGTGTTGTGAGACATAATCTCCGTGTTAAGCACGGTGATATTATTACAGTTCATCCATGTCCTGATATCAAATATGTGAGTATCAATAGGTCTGCAGACTTCTCAACCATGCTAATATCTGGATAGGCCAAGCGCATTGCAGTCCTTCCTATCGCCGATACCGTCGAAGGTCTTACCGGTTCCCTTTTCGATGTTTTCTTAGCCCCATATTTCCGCGAAGCTTATCGACCTGTACGACAAGGTGACCTTTTCACAGTCCGCGGTGGTATGAGACAAGTTGAATTTAAGGTTGTTGAGGTCGACCCTCCGGAGTACGGAATCGTCGCTCAAGATACAGTTATCCACTGCGAGGGAGATCCAATTCAACGTGAGGACGAAGAAGGAAACTTGAACGAAGTCGGATACGATGATATTGGAGGATGCCGAAAACAAATGGCACAGATCAGAGAAATGGTTGAGTTGCCATTAAGACATCCACAACTATTCAAATCAATCGGTATCAAGCCTCCTCGTGGTGTTCTTATGTTTGGTCCTCCAGGTACTGGTAAGACCCTCATGGCTAGAGCTGTGGCAAACGAGACCGGAGCTTTCTTTTTCTTGATCAATGGTCCTGAAATTATGTCAAAGATGGCCGGTGAGTCCGAATCGAACTTGCGAAAGGCCTTCGAAGAGGCTGAGAAGAACTCTCCTGCTATTATCTTCATCGACGAAATCGATTCGATTGCACCAAAGCGTGACAAGACGAATGGAGAAGTTGAACGTCGTGTCGTGTCCCAATTACTTACCCTCATGGACGGCATGAAGGCTAGATCCAACGTTGTCGTTATGGCCGCCACTAACAGACCAAACTCAATCGATCCTGCTCTTCGTCGTTTCGGTCGTTTCGATCGTGAAGTCGACATTGGTATCCCAGATCCAACTGGTCGTCTTGAAATTCTCCAAATCCACACCAAGAACATGAAATTGGGCGAGGACGTTGATCTTGAGCAAATTGCTTCTGAGACTCACGGTTACGTTGGTTCTGATGTTGCTTCCCTTTGCTCCGAAGCTGCCATGCAACAAATTCGTGAGAAGATGGACCTTATTGATCTTGATGAGGATACCATCGACGCCGAGGTTCTTGATTCTCTTGGTGTTACCATGGATAACTTCCGTTTTGCTCTTGGTGTTTCCAACCCATCTGCTCTTCGCGAGGTTGCAGTTGTCGAGGTTCCCAACGTTCGCTGGGACGACATTGGAGGATTGGAAGAGGTCAAGCGCGAACTTATCGAGAGTGTCCAATACCCAGTCGATCACCCCGAAAAGTTCCTCAAGTTTGGTCTTTCTCCATCTCGTGGTGTCTTGTTCTACGGTCCTCCTGGTACTGGTAAGACTTTGCTTGCAAAGGCTGTTGCCAATGAATGTTCTGCCAACTTTATCTCTGTTAAGGTCCAGAGTTGTTGAGCATGTGGTTTGGGGAGTCAGAGAGCAACATTAGAGACATCTTTGACAAGGCTCGTGCTGCCGCACCTTGTGTTGTTTTCCTCGACGAGTTAGATTCTATCGCCAAATCACGTGGTGGATCTAATGGTGATGCTGGTGGAGCTTCTGACCGTGTTGTCAACCAACTTTTGACTGGTAAGTTTATTTATTCTTGATTGTATGCCAAGCAAGGTCGAAGCTAATGTTTTATAGAAATGGATGGTATGACTTCTAAGAAGAATGTCTTCGTCATTGGTGCTACCAATAGACCTGAGCAACTCGACAATGCTCTCTGCAGACCTGGTCGTCTCGATACCCTCGTCTACGTTCCTCTACCAAACGAGAGCTCTCGTGCTGGCATTCTCAAGGCCCAACTCCGAAAGACACCAGTTGCCGATGATGTCGACCTTAGCTACATTGCATCCCGTACACACGGATTCTCCGGTGCCGATTTGGGATTTATCACTCAACGTGCCGTCAAGCTTGCTATTAAGGAATCTATCTCTTTGGATATTGAGCGCCGCAAAGCTCTTGAGGCTTCTGGTGGGGATGTTGATATGGAGGATGAAGACGTAGAGGACCCAGTTCCAAAAGTTGACCAAGGCTCATTTCGAAGAGGCTATGTCACAAGCTAGAAGATCTGTCTCTGATGTGGAGATCCGCCGATATGAGGCATTTGCTCAGAGCATGAAGAGTTCCGGCCTGGGGCTTTCTTCAAGTTCCCTGAAGCTGGTGAAGCCGCTGAGGCTAATGGAGGAGGTGCTGGTGGATTTGGCGATGCTGGTAACGACGACAGCCTTTACGACTAGATCTGTACTCTAATATTTTTCACGTCATCTACAACTTACACACATGAGGACCTAACGATTAGGAGAGCATTCGGCCTGGTGGACTTTGATCTGGAGTCTAGGAGATTCTACACAGCAAAGACATTAATGACTCTTACCTAGCTTTAATGTATCAAGCGCTGCGAGAGGCATGAAGATTTCATTCATGGCGACATATGGTCAAGGTGGTGCCCTTAGCATAGAATGCCCTATAAAAATATTTCTCGTTACACTATTTTGTCATGCATGCTTTCATTCAGTGATTTAAGTAAAATATTTGTTTTAAATTAATAAAATCGGCAAAGGTCTTTGGAGATAACTCATTTCCGAAACGCCTCCTGTCTTTGCATGGTGTCTTCATGCTCTTGTGTGATACGTGCATTCTACTCGTAACTGTGTAGAAACAATCCCACCATATCAGTTTTTAACCCCAGTCCCCCTGATATCCTTTTACACGCCTAATTTTGTCCATGGATAGTTCATTATATATCCCAATATATCCACTGCCTTATGACAGGACAGACGAAGTACACACCATCCCCTTTCCCTTTCAATACTGATTCAAATGGGAAGAAAGGATTATTACGAGTGACGCAACGCCGATTCTGGCGATGCTCTGGATATCTATAGCGGTTTGTTCATATCCACATTGCTTCAAGTCTGGCGTATGTATGCACATATTATATCGAGCTGTCAGAAACTGATGCGGGCACCGAAAAAATATACACCTATCCGTACCCTAATACATCCCAATAACTCCGAATCGTCCCTCCCATATCAAGTCTTGGGAACCTGAGACCCAGGGACGAATGGAGTAGATTGGATTCCCAAATTTCACTCCACGACTTCGCAAACGGCGTCGAGGGACTCTCGTGTTATGCGAACCCCTTCTTCTACAACGCTTTTGGGCAGCGCGAGGCTTTGTCCGCGTTCGCCTCGGCCTTTGGGTGCGGTTTCTTTTCCTTCGCCTCTTTTGTCCTTGTCGGTCACTCCGTTCACACCATTTGTTGAGGAATTGGTGGGAGGAGAAGACGAGGAGTTTTGGAGTGCTAGTGTATCAGCTCGTATGTCCTCGAGCACCTTGGCGATTAGTACGGGGAATGTAGTGTAGTTTCCGGAGCGCAAGAGGGTGAGGGCGTGGGTTTGGATTAGGGTTGGCCAGTTAGTGGGGGAGGAGTGGAGGGCATGAAGAAGGGTTTCTTGGATTCTATTGAGGGGCAGGGGATGTTAGCGGGGGTTTGAGGGGGAAAGATGGGGGGAAGAGGCAGAGAGGGGGGGAGAGGCATACTTAGCAACATGTCCATCTTTCAATAATAGAGCATTTATCTGTGACCGTAAATCCGGATCTTGAGTCGTGGGGGCGTAGTTCGCGGCGCTTTTGGATACACGAACGGGAGTGGTGGGTTCGGATGCCATTTTTGTGGAAGGGTTGGTGTGCAGGTTTACGCAGTTGGCGGCTAGGTAGGTGGTTGTATATCTGATTGTATGCTTCGAGATTGATGATAACGTATGCGCACAAACACGAAGAATTCACGGCTAATCTGAGGTTTTCGGGGATCTGGTGAGGCCAAGGATGATGTATAGGAGTGCAAAGTCTAGAAGTCGACGATTGGGGTCAGAATTGATGTTCTGCGGAATTGATTTCTTCTGGTGTATGATCTTCTGGTGTTATCTTATTCTTACCTCGTCGGCGAGGCTGGGTTGAAGGCTGACTTTATTGTGCGTTGGACCAATGAGGTGATTGGATGGATATTTGGTAATGGTGGGAGTTGCTTTGATGTGGATATAGTGAATTGATAGAGACAGTCCATTTAGCGAGAGGGTTTCTATTCTTGTTCGATGATAAGAGGATAACATAGATATTTCTAATTTACCACTCTAAATGTTATATTATTAGTATATCTTCATTTCTGTTGAAGTTTTTCATATCTCAATGATCTAATCATCACTTTTCCTTCATCTGGATATTCATAAATATATCTACAGCTGAATCAGCTTCAGCTCCAAGAATATTTTATGTCAACGAAGCGAATTATTATTATCACACTCATGAACCTTCATATCCAACGAACCATTATACCACTTATACTCCGCCAGCGCTGAAACCGTGAAACCCTTTCACGGGTTTCATAAGCAAACAACCTCACAAAGCCTGTTCTATTCCCAGCTATTCTTTCAAATGCGATGCTTTAATCCATTGGGCGAGATGGCGACTTTGCCTTGAATGATGGAAATTCATGGGCGCGTCATCTAATGCCCATGTTCAGCCCAGGTCAATTCTTATAAGCCACGCTAGTTCTATATTAAAAGATTGGCAGATGCTCTTGACGTCGAACGAATGGAGGCTTCTTAGCTTTACCTTTTACCTTGATTCGTTTCCTACATGGGTATGGTTTGTTTCCGTTGGTTGTCTTACTTCTTTTCCTTTACTCTTCGCATGCATTGGCTTAAGCTTGTTTCCTCGCCGTCTGTAGCTTCTTATAATTAGAAGAAAATTCTTCAAATTGTACTTCTCTGTTCTTTTTGCGTTTCTGTCATGATGCACCAAGATTCATTATGCACAGTGCCGTTGCCACTTCATACCAAATGAACACCTCATAACTGTAAGAGGCCGGGGATCGATTTTTCAAGAATCGGAAGTCCAAAAGTTTTCAAAGACTGCGTCATACAGAGTCGGCAGGTACTGATCTGGCATGAACTCCCTTCTCAAATAACATCACTATTTCTTCGGAATAAAATATTCCAACGCTTGGTTAAGTCGTATCAGACAGGATACGTCTCGAAAGCAAAGCCATTGTAGTCTGTTGAGTTGGATCATCTAGGACAGACGAATAACCTCAAACGTGACAAGTTTCGACTCTCGGCAATCACACTTAATTCCTGTTCACACGAACTGTCTGAAGAGCATTGTTCTGATCATTATTACTATCCAATTATTGGGTACATCATCCCACCTCATCATCCCACTCGAACTTCTTTTTCTTTGCAAGACCTGAAGGCCTGCAGACACCACCAATAGCTTCCAAGATGCGACGGCATACTTCGACGTTTATCTTCTGTCTGTTTTGTATTTTAGGCCTCGCGAATGCTCTGTCACTTGCAAATTTTCAATTGATTTCACCAACTGCTGTCTCATTGGGTTGTTTTGTGGAATATAATACTGTGATTTCAACTTGCAAATTATCAGACTTCAACAATGGGTGTTCCCTCAGCTGTCAATCAGCCTTGAATTCAAAAGCTTTATGTGTCAGCAAAGCTTGCTCGGCAGATAACGTAGCTTCAACCACATTATTGGGAATTCTTAAAAACGGTGGGATTCTTGCAGCTCTGTGTCCCAATATCAAAGTTTCCACTAGGTTAACATCGACAACGACATCTACACTGGTGAAGACCTCTACAGTGAGTGAGGGAACTACGGCTGAGAGTGTTACGATTCCGACGAGCCCGGGGGTTACCATATCTTCTACATCAAGTTCGAGTTCGTTTCAGAGCTCTAGCTCACCTATTATTACAACATTTTCTCCACTTCTCACGATTGCGCAGTCTACCAGCACAACGGCATCGAGAAACTCTCAATTTTCCCAAAAATCATCATCCATAACGTTCATATCATCCGCGTTATCCACATCATTTATGACATCCATCTCACCCACCTCATCAGAATCAGCATCAATATTATCAAGTTACTCTTCCTCTTCTTCATCTGCATCAGATACGAACACAAACACAAACACCGCACAAACCACATCCCAGTTACAGCCTTCCACATCCCAATCCACATCCACAGAAACCACAGCAGCAACACCAAAAGCAACAATATCCACGGCGGCAGCGGCAAATAATGGGGATGGGATTAGTGGGGGAGGTAGTCCCTTTGACATCGATGCAAATGGTGGAGGGTCGCTGTCAGGAGTGGGTAGGGTGCCAAGGGGATTGGTAGTAGGGATTGGGTTAGCTTATGGAATATGGTTTCTTGAATGAAGGGGGACGATGAAACGAGGAACTTGGTGATCCTAGAAAGGAGATGTGGTGGGTGGAACGGATGAGATGAGAAGCAAAATTACAGCGTTGGATGGATGCATGTATGGATGGAACAGGATATGATAATATCTCTATGAATTCTCCATGTGTTGTTTGTACGATACAAAAGAGGCGATTTGCGGCTACGGGGTGACTAAATCGGTCATACATCTTTCTTATTTTTCTTGACTTTACACTCTTTTAGATTGGGCTGGGTTTCCAAAAGAGAAGGCAAACACAGCATCAATGGCGCCATTGTACAATATGCATGGATGGTATCCGGAGTCATATCATTACATCACGAAGTTACGAAATGATTTGAGGAGGAATATCTAGGTATGAGAGATAAGATCTAGTTAAGGCGCTGGATGGTTCAAACAGTTTGAATATCGCGATTACGGTTTGGATTTAGGTGGTGTTATGGCTGCTAATCAATAGCATCTATTAGGATTGGGATAGTCGGTCACTTATGATAACATGGGAAATGGATATCTGAATTTATGGAATATCTGTAGATTGAAGGTGGGTGAATGAATAAACGAATAAGCAAATCAAGGGATGAATTATAAACATAAGATCTTACAATTTTCTCACCGTAAAGAATAGAAGTCAGGGAATATATCTTTCCTCGCTTTCAATACTTTCTTGACTATACTACCTACCTACCTACCTACCTAATTAATAGGTATCATTCCGCATCCTGAGGTGATTGGAACTAGCCCAATACCGACTGACTATGATGCATATCATATTCATGTTACATACGTTGTTGGTTATGATGCAGGTTTTTGGGCCACGTTGATATTGGGATGTGTGGAACTACATGGGACTGCGTGCATTATATTTTACGGCTGTTGTTGAGGATGGTGGTTGTGATTGGGAAGGAGTAGTACATTTTGAGATCTTTGGGGGAGAAGCGTGTGTAGATAGCCTTTCCCCCTAGGTTGGGAAGAAACAGCCGAGTATAGATGGATATCGTGGTAGACGCAGCGAGGGTCTCGACCCTGTCTCTTCTTATTCTTATTCATGTGCGCTGATAAAGCTAGCTATTAAATGCAAAGGGATTTCATATTCAGTAGTAGAATATGATTTTCAGTATCGGATTATCCTACATGACCAGAAGAATATCGATGTCATATTTAAAGAGATTACTGTAATATTAAATATTAACTTTCCCAAACCACACATCACCTCTAGACGCTTTTCCCCGACTCCAGCTCAATCGCTACATACTTTTAGCTCATTTCCCCCCTGTACGAAGCGAGTAGATAGGTCGTTTACTTCTTTCCCTGCAAATGCCATTCCATAACCTTCTCAAAGATCCCTTTGCCATTCCCAACAATAGTATCCCCATGACAAGGCACAATATTCTCAAAGCTCCACGTATTAATCTTCTTCATACTCTGGCTGAATCCCGCCCTATCCCTTTTGCTAAACACATACCACAACATTCTCTTTTGCCATGTTGCCGCACCGTTCGTATTTTCAATACCTGCAAACAATTTTGAAGCCCAGCCCGAAGTGGCGTCTTCACCCGTCTTGGAATATTGTTCCGTGGCCGGCATATTAAACAATAAGTCGGCTTGAATCAACGTCCGATCTGGTTTGTAATAGAACACTATCTCCTTATTTGGATGCGCATCCACAAATTCATATTCAAAATCATTGTCGAATTCTTCCGAAACCTTCAACTCGGCTTTGTTCTTCTTGGTAAAAATCGTTTGGAAATGTATATTAGTAACATTTTTATCGTCTTTTGATTGCTCGGCGCGTTTTTCCGCGAGACCTTCAGGAGCAATGAAATGTGCGTTAGGATAGGCTTTGTGCCATTCAGAGAGGAAGATGTGGTGCTCGAGATCGGGGGCTGCGACGTATGCGACTTGGTTTCCGAGAGCTTGAAGTTTGGTTGATACGGAGGGGGTGAGGGCAACTGGGGAGAAGACGGCAAGTTGACCGGATGTGAGACGGACTGTTTGGGTGAGCGGTTAGTCATGATATATTGAGAAGATGTAAAGAGAGGAAATACCAATTGTAGCTCTACCACCGAATTTAATCAAACCAGCTCGTAAGAAAGGTACGGAAAGTGTCGTGATATTAGGTGTCAAGTCACGGAAAACCATGACTTTCTCTGGATCTGAAGGAACTAATTTGTCGGACATTTTGAATTACGTATTTGCAATTTGTGATATTTGTGATATTAAAAGGTAGTGCGAGATTCGAAGTTGTACTCTCTCTTTACTGCTGGTTGATATGGTGTGATGGCTTGAGGAATGTTCAAAACTATGACGTTACCACATGCGGGAACTCTTGTGATCGATCAATGCCAAGGTTAAATATAAACTTCAAGGATATAGACGAAAACAGGACAAGGAGACTTTTGGAAGAGGATATGGAGAAATAAAGGGAGAGGGAGATACAGAGCGACAGAGAGACAGAGAGACAGAGAGACAGAGAGATAATCCAAAGAAGTCAGAATGAGAAACTCTTTACCCTTTATAAACTTACGAAATAATAGAAGAAAAAGTATATTTCTCTTTAAATTTCCTCATCATTTGGATATTATGATACGAAGTACGAAGTAGGTCAAAGATTACTCAAATCAAAAGTCTCGACCGTGAGAACAACAGAAAGAAAAATATGTTTAATAAGCAGAGAACATGCCGAGGTAGCTCAGTCAGTTTAAGCGGGGATGCAAAAGTTTGAAGAATTCATTAGACTTCCCGATGACCAAAGTACGTGCTAATTGATGAACCTCTGCTCTACTTGTATCTATCTACTCGAGTATTTGAGGAATAGAAGAAGATTTTGATGTGTGTGTGTGTGTGTGTTTGTATATACTTAAAACCAACCTACTTATATAAAGGATGGATTATAGACAGAATGACAATTACAATTGATCATGAGTAGAGAATGAAACAAGTGCAAGACCAGATACTTCTTACCTTCAATGGCCTGACTGCCGATGGTCAGAAAGGTAGAGGACATCAGATACACCCTTGCTCTTACAATAACTATTCAACCGTAGATAGTGGCCATGGGTAAATGGAAACGTACACCAAAGTATAGTAATATCTCATGTCCGGCCGGACATTCCGAAAGATGTAATCTTCAATCGACATTTCACAATTTCACAAATCACAATATGTATGAACAGCATCTTTAAAATCAAAGTCTTGCTGATTTGGTACAGCTATATCGATACCTAATAGACTGGCCAGCAGAAAGAAAACTATGCAGTATCTAAATACAGATGCCTTTTTGTAATATCTCGAGACTACTTTTGTACTTCTCGTGTAATCATTCCCTATTTTGCTCCACCCTGGGAGATGGTCCGCAAAAGACAAAGTACAGTAGAGAACATCAGTATGTAGGGACGAACCCGAATCATAAAGGAGATCATGAGTTTGCTTTCCTTTACATAAAGTACAAATACCAGGGCATTCCATCCACCCATCCGAATCGCCACAAAAGAGAAATAGCACCGGCATATAGCACCAGCTTGGATACTAACAGTGCATTATATTGAGCGCATCAAGAATTCAATAGGAAGAAGGATGTTGGTATATCAGCCAGGGGACCGATAAGTAACGGGAATTCCGACAAGTTCCAATAAATCAAATCTCAATATATCTAATTGACGATTGACAGTTTGAGGTAATATTTGGTTCATACCAAGGAAACCATCGGAGCTGCGCTGCGCAATAAGTTGATGAAGCCATCTGCGAGCGCCTTCATTTTGTGCAAGCCAAAGCCCGCGTTCGTGCCAAACGGAAAAGGACAGCCAAAGTGTACTGTAGACAAGAAAATGGAATGCCAAGCCCCATAGAGTATCCCAAGCAGATGGGATTCTTCCCGGCTTTGGGTTGAACAGTACCGTGAAGACCCCAGGTCTAGGTAGTTGTGGCTTAGGAGAATCTTGGGGAGGAGCTCCAGTAACATTAGAACCGGTCTCGGAAGAAGATGATGCATAATCAGGGACTGGTCGAATCCAGGCCTCGCCACCAGAGATCTGCGCATAGGCCCAACTCAATAGGACGAAAAGACGCTGAGCCCAGTGGGCGAAAAGAATGAGAAAATTGAATTCGACCAGGAGCCAACAGATGATGGGATTATGAGCGAATACTCGGAAGGGTGTATAACGAATTTTAGTTGGCATATCGTCTCCTTCTACATCAACGTATAAAATAGGGCCTGGTACGGGTACTTCGCGATTGACATATTGGATAGGACTAGGAATCTCGACAGAAGGACCAGGAACTTGAACTTCTCGGATGACTTCTACTTCTTTAATCTGAATAATTGGCTCAGCAGCAGGGCCAGTGGTATGACCGCCGCGACCTCTTCTTGCTCTGTGAATGAGTTGTAGATCTGGAGAAAGATCTTCTTCTGCTTCTTCTTGTTCATCATGAGTGCTTTTCGGCTTCGGAAGAAGCAATCGAGGAGGTGGTGGTGCTGCTGATACAGCTGCTGCTGCTACCAGGTAAATCCTGCTCTTCCCGCTTACTCCTGTAAGCACCTGGTTTGCGACTGAACTGGGGTTCTCGATGCTGATGAATATCTTGCACCTGATTGATGAGATCTCGTGCCATCTTGGAATATTTCTCCAACGCCTTTTTCTGTTCTTCAGTTTGTCCATCACCCCCAGTTTCGGTCCTATCGGTGGCCTCCTTGAGCTGATGGGTAAGATCCACCGTCTCCGCTTCCTTTATGGCCAATTTCTCTTGGGCTTCCTTGGCTTGTTTTTGAATCCCTTCAGTATCATTTTGGTAGTTTTCCAGTCGTGTTTGTTCAAACCTGATTTTGCCTAGGAGATTTTCCTTTTCGGCCTCGTGAAATTCATTTACTTGTGTGGCTTCCTGTTCAGCACGAACAATTTTCCATCTGAGGCTTTCATTATCCACGTTAAGAGCGTTGCGTTCTTGGGCGGCTATCTTGATCTCACGTGCGTTGTTTCGTTCCCTTGTCGTCAACTCCCTGTTTTCATGCTCTAGTTGCATGATCCTCTCTTCTTGTTGGGCAATGCTTTGTTGTTCATCTGCGCGGGAGGCTTCGAACTTTTCGATGTATTCTTCTGCAGTAGAGTTATGTTGCTCTAATCTGTAAATCCGTTGTTGCAGTTCCTTTATGATGGCCTCATATTCCCTCCTTTGATCCACGATCTTCCGCTTAAGATTCTCTTGCTCCTCCAACAACTTCTGATGTTCTTCCTCCATAGTCTGCTTTAGCTCAAGATCTTTATTTTTCAGTTCCGAGTAATAGTCGTTTCTCTTCTTCTCTTCGATATATTTTACTTCCAACTGAGGAGCAATTGTATCGTAAGCTTTAAGATCGGTGTGTGCCGCTTGAAGTCGTTGGTCGTAGGATTCGGTTTGGGCGATGCTCGCTCGCAAGAGCCCCTCTTTTTGCTCAAGCTTTTCTTTTGCTTCTTTGAGAAGCAAAATAAGCTGGGCATGCTTTGTTTGATTCTCGACGCAATCGGTCCTTGGACAAGGTTTGAAAGGTCTGTACATTCCGAGGTTAGCATTGTTACACTATCACGTGAATTGCAAACAAAGAATTGCGACTTACTTTCCATCCTTTTTTCTTCTGTGATGGGTTCGGGTCGAGGTTGAATGTAAAAATAGGAGACGCCTTAGATGCCGCCGTCTTTCCGAATTGCATCGACATCGTTATGTTTATTATTTATCGTCTAGTTAATTACAGCTCTACGATGGTATGAATCTGAAGGAAGGAGGAGGGAGTAATCTACAAGAAGTCAAGTATAATAGAACTCTATCCAACTGTCGTAGCGAGCCGTATCTACTATTCTATGGAGCTATTGCAATTGTATATTTATTGTGCGGCAGATCTCTGACTGTTGATTGGCCGTACAATCTTTCCCTTGCTATTGTGTGATGTGTTCCTCAGATTCACTTTTGCCGGGCGACTACAGTGACAGATATTTCTATTGAATCAAGCGAAAAGAGTGGATGCGAATTCATTTTTGGTCGGCTCAGTAGCATTCCTGAAGACAAAACTCGGCAATTGTGCTTGAATATCAAAGCTGGGCATGATCTTGTGGTTTACTCAATGCATTGGCTTGACAACGTCCACTTCTAAAGTTTATATCCTCTGTCATTTTTCGAAGCATCAATCTTATATATTAAGATTAGATACAGAGCCGTTCTGGAAAGCTGAGTGGTATTGACTACATACCATCACTTATGAAATTTTGGATTTCAAAGCTGGCCTAGCATTTCTGAAGGTATTAGCCCTGCATCTTTGGGCAAGAGCTGTGTGTATAGAAACAGGCGTTATGCACTCTCAAGAATATAATATGCATAGAATAAGCTTTGAACTTTGCAATGGCCAATTAGCAATAGTAGCCTGTGAGTTCTTGGTTATATATTGGGATCTGGGCTCTGAACCGAAGGGGTAGATCGAGCACTACCAAGCACCCCAGATCCAGACAATAAATTCCGAGCTTCGTGTTAATCAAGGCGCTTTGGGATTCTGAGCACTACCTACCATCCGTATATCTTGGACCTGAGGCTCTCTTTGTGAGATGAGATCCTGAATTGTCAAGGACAATAGATATACAATATGGGACTTGAATCTCCCAACGCCCAACAAAATGAATCAGGATTGGAAGGAAATATCTTCGCGGTAGTATTCGCTTTCAACATGTCATTAGTCGCATACAACGGAAGGGCTTCGGGATGTGAAGTTATTCAAAGAATAGAGAAAAGTAAGGAAGAAATGTATATAAGAAAGATAATGACATCCTCTCGAGGATTTCGAACAAAAGAAAACTGTGAACAAATCAGATGCCGACATAACAGTTGCACCAAAAGCAAGTGATAGAAATCATACAGGCAGCAAAACAGAGACTGCAAACTCAAAGAACACGAAGCAGTCTGACACTGAAAGGGGAAGTCTATCAATGACTGTCCCAGAATACTGAGAATACATTGCATGGCTATCACAATACCATGATGAATTCATGAATGCTTCAAGAAGAAGAGAGACAACACTATACATATATCCAGAATCCAGAATCCAAAAAAACATAAAAACCACTCCAAACCCTAACCATCTATCTCACCATCCCAACCACAACACAAAACAACATATACCAAAACCGGACCCAACAAAAAGACCACCGCCACCTCCTCCAAAGCACTATACAACCCGCAAATCTATAAACCACCCAATCAAAATCATCAACAATACAAACCACCAACCACCAAGCCCTAACAACAAATACTCCCCACTTTCCAACCAATATTTAAGCCTGGGACTTCGATCCAAACTTTTAAATGCATGCACGCGATCCCGTACCTGCAGCCAAAACTTGGCGGAATCCCATAAAACTGGATGCCAATAACGATAGGGCCGACGTGCTGACACCCAAGACGGAGCACAGAGCTTGGCGTTGCTGGGATGAATTAACTTCATCCATCTAACCTTATCTCTATCAATGAAATAATATCATGTCACAGTGAATAGCATGATTCTGGCATCATAGAGATATACAAATATTAATCACAAAAAGGGGAAGTTCAATATTTGTAGCAAAGCAGGGATATGGTAGAGTTCTTAAATTATAAGAGGCAACTAGATGATTTTCAACATAAAAACATGGCTGGCAAAACTCCCGCTCGCAGAACATCAGCTAAGCGTCATCAGATTCGTTCATTCGTTCCCAAATTTTCATACTCCCAAGTCATAATCACTCAATCATCGCTTATGCAGCAGTGCTAGGGGCGAAACCGAAAGAAGGTCCGGCAGTGTCGAAGACACCATAGTTAGCATTGAAGAAAACATCACCGTAGATGTTTTGGGATCCACCACCGGCACTTTGAAGACCTCCGTAGCAGGTGCTTCCGCTTGCAACTCCGTAGTTCAACAAGCTACCTGGGACGGTGGCATAGGCAGTGGGACCGATCTTGAAGGACAAGCTTGGGAGGAGGCGGAACATGGGAAGACATATCCACCATAATCGTCAGAGTAAGAAGCGCCGGAAACTTGGTTGTAGTATGCCTCGTTGGCAGCGTCGCTCATGAGAATGAGGGTGGTTCCGGTATCGGCAATACCGGTGTATCCAGATGAGGAATGGACGGTTGAGCCGACCTTGTAGGAGGTAGATGGGAATTCCCAGAAACCGTTTCCAGAGTCAACATCGGCGTAGGTGATGCTTCCAGTGTACTTTGAGTCGTCAGTGTATCCGAAATCATATGCTCCGTCGGCGCCGGCTGGAAGGTAGGCAGCAAAGATTGGGGAGTCAAGGGAGCTCTTGGCGTTGTCAATGAAGGTAGATTGGGATCTTGGTGAAACTAGTGGAAGATGGAGTTAGATCGCATGCTTTTGTTTGTGGAATTAATATTCAGGCCAAGACTTACCAGTGTTAATGCTGCTGAATGCCATACCGATAAGTCCATCAGCTTCATCAGAGATGAAAGTAGAGGAAACCTTGTTGGCAAGTTCGACTGCTTGACCAGTGACTGTAGTACCACCAACCTTGACGGTATCGGTACCTACAACACCACTTGCTCCTGAGCCATCGGCATAGCTAATGTCCCAGGTGTAGCCGGAGAGAGACTTGTATGTGGAACTCTTGCTCGAGGTGAAGCTAAGCGTTCTGTTAGTTCCCGAAATCTGGCTGTGTGCTTAACTGGCAAGATGATTACTTACTAGTCATGACCCGAGCGAGAGGAAGAAGAAAGGAGAGAGGAGAAAACCCATCTGGTAGAAAGTTAGCACGATGAACAGAAGGTGTGATTAAATATATCGATCAAGGCAAAGCTCAGACTGCTTCCCCAAAAAACACAAACATCCAAGAGCACCCAGATAATATTGTACTTACAAGTCGGATGAACCAGTGTCCAAATCAAGGTTGAGAGTTTGACCTCCAACAGTGACTGGGATGAGATACTCAACACCACCGGCTGAAGTAGCTGTGACAGAAGAGTCTTGTCGCTTTTTTAGGGCCGAAGTGAAAGCCTCAGAAACTGGCTTGGTAGGCTTGATGTGGTACTTGGCGTATGCCTTAATCAAAGCTGCGGTACCGTTGCGAACAAAGTTTGGGTTGTGAATAGCTGGTACACTGTGGGCAGTAGCTCCTTGGGCAGCAACTGCTGGAGCTGGAGCTGCTTGAGCAATGGTTGCTCCAAGAGCGAGGACGGCAGTGATTTGGGAAAGCATCTTTGACAATTTGGAGAGTCGATTGACAAACAGAGGATTGTAGACTTGGGTGATTGGGAAAGGGATGGAGATCTAAAAGCAAGAGGATTCACTGCCTTCTTATACACATGAAAGAATGGATGCCCCGCCATTTGATTCACCACATGAGGAAATAGGCCGAGGTGCCTCTGGATTCGCCATATCTTGCCTATCTCCCCCACTACTACAAGGATAACACAACGGCTGGTCAATGGTGTCAACTAAACATAAACAAAAGACTGTGCAAGAATGATGATTTCATGTGTTGTGGATCACAATGGACGTTCGGACGGCTCCAGATGTGGCAGGTTGATATTTTTCATGGCTAAATCGTGGATTTCGTGGGGCACACCTGCCGACCCATCATTGAGTGAGTGGGTAGTTCAACCGTTCGAGGTTAACATCCAAATCTCTCCGAGGGACAGGGGAACTTCTTTTGATAGGAAAACCTCGCCCATATGAATGAATAATAAGGATTTATACAGCATTGCAGGATCTAAAGCGCAGGAGGAAGGTGGCAACCCTTGTAAATACCGGTAGAGGATGTTTATTGCGGGAGTCATTTATGCCGCAAAGGATCTACATCTTGTCCTCGTATGATGCGTACGAGGTTACAAGAACATATTGAAGAGTGAACATTGAACACAGAGTCGAGAACTACAAAATCAACTAATGGTGAGCCAGGACTACCTAGATAGCTCTAGCTCCCGTTTAGCTTGTATGAATTACATATACGGTAAGGTTGCGGTACGGAGGAATAGAAAACCTAATCACATGCTTCTCGGATTTACTAAATGTTCTTAATACAAATCACCTGTTACCTTCCGGGACTAGATGAGATGTTACGGGGATAAAAATCTAGATATCTAGACTAAACTAGTAAGTCGAAAGTCGAAAGTCGAAAGTCGAAAGTCGAAAGTCAAAAGTCGAGAGTCAAACGTCAAGAGTCAAGATACATACATACTATTGATTCTATTGATTTTCTTTATTAATCCTTCATCATTTCATAACAAAACGAATCAATCAACTCAAATAATCTAATGCCGGGCGTTGTACAACCCAGGAGCTGAAAGGGACCCAGAAAATGTAATTATGAAAATAAGCTTCAATTTAAGCCCATGTAGGATTCGGGCCAAGAGTCAATATTAGGAAGGTCAACCATTAACCCGTACCTTCCCGTACCTGATTTACAATTGCACAAGTAAGCAAGGATTATATTATCATGACCACGTCGACACAGCTATCAGCTCAACTGTCTGTTGGTTCAAATCTTCATTGTGGAAAAGGGTCGTTAGCCTTAAGTTTCATCTAAGCTTAGATAGGGAGTTGAGTACGGGGAGAGCGACACTTACCGACATCTGGCAGTTGAAAGGCTTGTGCCGTAACTGACACAACCTCACACAGATGTCGTGATACATCATGCTCAAGAATTTGTTAGTAACAAAATTGCGAATGCTGTATTACTTCGGCACATGTGCTAGCTCCGGGGGTCATCAGGAATCACTTGAAGAAGTGCAACAGTTTGTTTAGTTCATGAATCGCATTTGATACAAGTAGAAAGTTAGTTTCTCGGATTGACGGATGGATGATGGATCGGTAGATGGATGGACGGACGGATGGATGGATGGATGGATGGATGAATAGTCGAAGAATATAGAAAGTATTTGTATGAGCTCATCTAAACACTGTTATAGGATTGTGTTGCAGGAGGAAGTTCAGGATTTGTAGGATCTATCGTATATAATGTGGCTGCTGTGTGGCCGTCGTGTGGCTGATGGCTGATGGCTATCATAAGGTACCAAATACGATTATTCCCACTGATAACGATTGCCCAGTGATCCGAGATACCCATAGTGTACGGGTGCCGTTCGGCAGTATCTACATAGGTAGGTAAGCAAGGCAAGGTACCAGTACTGTACTCTGTACAGTAAAGATTATGGAGTCTGGGCACCCACCTCGGACAGTCTCACTACTAGACAGATCTCCACATTAAAATCATCCTGTAAAATAGTAGTAGGTATACTCAACCAATAGAATTTGGAGAATCTGAGGATATCTGTGATATTGAGAGGTTCTGATACAAGGGCACATCACAGGGGTCCAATCTGATGTGTCCATTTCCTTCAAGTGTGATTTTATCTGCAACGATAGATTGTGCTGTAGGACAATATCCAATCACGGTGGCAAAATAAAGGGGGACGAGAAGCGAGAAAGTTTATGTGTCGAAGGTATCACCCAATGAGAGATACCCCAAGGTAACTCGAAATTCACTCATTACTCGATGGAATTGCGGAATCTGAAGATAAAGAAGGAAGGTAGCGGTATCTAATCGTAGAATTCATATTAAACCGAACTCTCGACTATACTTCGGTTAGTTCCAGATTAGCTTGGTTGTTATATACATTGAATATTCAAACCAAGCGAGCCATCAAGAATGGCATCTATCTAGATATTGTCAAATTGTATTTGCTACCTAGTTAGGCAGTTGGATATAATATTCGAATCAAGCTGAACATCCAATATCAATTGAACCTTGCAATGCTAAGTTGAACTGGATATTTGTATTCCTCGTTCAAGCTGCACCATCTAGACATTTCGGCCGGAAGTATTTTCGGGTTCAAATTTGAACATTGATGCATCATAGCATTCTTGCTATAAATGTGGACGGATTCCCAATTTATCGCCACCATTCGCATATATCTTTGGGGGATTGCGCAAAGATATAAAAGATGATACGTCATGCAAGTTACATATCCTACCACCATTATGAACGACCCTAGGCCTGAGAGGCAGACAAGAAAATGCGCTTTTCTGCACATCTGAAGGGTTTCTGTAGAAGGACGGTGGTTAGAGTTAGAGCCTTTCTTATGTGCTGATATTAGGCGCTCAATCAGAATGAAGATTGCTAGGTGAGGTTTATCTATCATACCACTGATATACAGATAGAGAAATACTACCTGGGTGTGGAAGATAGCCAGTCCCGGAAGCAGGTATTGTGTCAATGTCTCATGTGAAGAAAACAGCAATATACGAGAACACATGGGCACACCGGCGGACCCCACCGATAGCAAAAGTATAACGAGGAAAATGATACGGTATAATAGTACAAAGCAGTGAATAAAGATGGTGATACAGCCACACGACGTTGATGTAAATAACTCATCTTACAAGGAGTCAAGAAGTTCCCTCCAGAATATGCTGCGCAAGACCTCGCCCTACTGTTTCTTGGTAATGGCCAAGAATGAGACGGATCTGACAAGTGATATCTATAAAGTGATTTCGACGCCCAATTGTTGAAAGATATGGTGGCACTTGTTTCAAAAGAATTTTACACTATAACCCATTGGAATTATACACGACCCGGACTCCAAGCAATGCCATCACCCCATATCTAATCAAATGTTGTCGTCGTACGATCGGAAAGAAGCCAGTTATGTCCAGTGGTTGAATTCTCAACCTCTACTCTTAGTATTGAGAATAAGAGCAACAATCAGACTGCAATGATCGTATTAGCATGGTATAAGTGCAACTTTTCGACAGCATTATTGAAGTCAACTCACCCGTATAGTCCCAAGACCTCGCCGAAAATCAATATCAAGACCATTCCAACAAAGATACGTGATTGTTGCATGTATGATCGAACACCCATATCACCAACTATTCCAATTGCATAGCCCGCAGCCAAGCCCGTCAGTCCAACCGACAAACCGCATGCCAAATGCATGAATCCACTATAGATGTGTCAGTACTGACCTGGGGATAGACTAATATTTCATGCGTACTTGAACAAGCTGTAACTTTGGCCCGGAGGAGGTCCCATATCTCCTGCGATCAGAACGGCGATGACGAGAGAGTAGACGGCAATGATACCGGACATAACGACAGGAATGAGTGACTAGATAGAGAATCAAGTCAGCGAGATGAACCTAGGTACACATTCTCAGTGGTTGCATACTTTCATAATCAAGTCGGGTCTAAAGGTACCAACACCCGCAATTCCAATCCCAGACTTTGCGGTACCATATGCGGCGCCGATGCCTTGAAGCTGTTAGTGATCTGTATTATATGGAATCTTAGAAACTGATGGCATACATCCGAAAGTCATCGCAAAGGCAATGCCAGCCTGCAGAAGCCATTAGTATAACATCATCGATATGACCACGAAGCTTGAGTCTCATACCATTCCAAAGAATGGGGCGAACTTTGGGGCGAGATCTGATTCCACCATGATTATATCCCTCCGTATGTGTATTTGCGTGCAGGAGTTGACTGAAATTTGGCACTTGAAAATGTTATGAAATTAAGTGTCGTTGATTGAAAGCTATCAAATCCGGGTTGTTTGAGCTAAAGCTAGAATGCCTCTCTCTGCACGGATGCACGTCGGCGTTATCAGATTGCAATCACGTGATTAATATCCGATGACTGAAAGCGTACAATTTGATATCGATATATCGATCCATACATACCTAGTTCCTTAAAAGTACCTAGATAGATAGGTATTGGACCCCAAAAGAATTCAATCTATTACAGGCAATCTCAACCAAAAATCAAACTGACCTTTGTTTTATTCGAAAAGTTGTCTTCTCTTCTGTCTCTTCTGTTATCTATTCTATTCACAAAGTTGTTGGAATTACAAGAAAAAGGATTCCCACCGCACCCGAAAGCCACGCTTAAAAAGATACGGTACCATCCATTCAATTACTAGTATTCCGGCGCGCGCCGCGAAAAAAAAGAACTTCAACAGGGCAATTCAATACAATAGAATAGAATACTTAGTACCCGTGGAATTATACCTCTTGCTACCCTTCAATAAGATCATATCTGAGCATCAAAAGGATAAAAGGAGGGTTATCATAGTTTTGGAATCATTCTTCAATGCTCTTTTTACAATCTATTATGTTCACCTGCGACAGATAAATAATAATTTAAACACGCAATACGACTTTAGAAGGCTTGTTGATCATTCATTCGCTTGAGCTGATCAACTACAACTACAACCCCAACTCATCCCCCCCCGAAACAACAAAGTCAATCATCAATCTACCCATCTCTCAACCTCAACACCCACTACAATCGAAACCAAATTGAACATCTATATTCTATGCCAGCTGAAGATACAATAGGGTTCCTAATATCATCGTTTTGAGCCTGCCCGGGGTTAATTCCCTCGGCTTCGAGTCTTGGCTCCTCATTCTAGGCCAACATAAGAATCAACAAATAGAGTTGCATCGCACTCACAACAAAAATACTATTTGGCAGAGAGAATGGCAGAATATCAACAAGGAAGATCAAATGGTGGCCGGCCAAATGAATACGGACATGCCTCAAATTATCAGCGGGAAACCGCTTTCTCAGACATCTTTGGTGCTGCCCCTCCTCCCGGCCGATCGCAGACCATGACTTCATCCTCGTCTCCTCCAGTTATGCCTCAGGGTCGCACACAAACGATGTCTTCGCAGATGTCAGGAATGCAGGGCGGACATCTTAGACAACAACCCCAAGGTCAGGGCGGATACCGAACATCCCCAGGGAACAATATGCCAAACGGAGGAGGTGGAATGCCCAATGGGTATTATCAAGGATCACGACAACCGCCCCCTGGACAAGTACCATCTCAACCACAACCTCATTCTTTGCCACAGCAGGTGCGTAGCGATCGAAGACCATATCCTACCCCTCAGCGCATATCTCCCCAGCAGCAATTTCCTCCTAGACCCCCGCAACAACGATTTTACACTGGCAATACTCCAGCCCTCGCCTCCGATCCTTATCGCTCTCAATCTATGGCGAGTATACCCAGGCCACAGATGTACCAAGCGTCACCTAGTACCTTCAATCAAGCTCCTGCCAACGCCTTTCGACAAGCTCAATACCAGCCGCAGGCTTCGAGAACAACCGCTCTCGGACGCAACATCCCGGAGAGACCTGATGAGCGCACAATGTCATTAACTACTTATCCACAGGATCGTGACCAGCATCAAACCATGAGTGGAAGAGTTATCCCAAATAGAAGAACCTCCGGGAACGGGCCGCATGAGTTACCTGCTTTCTCCATTCCTCCTCCTGCTCATGCAACTGCAACGCGAACCACTAGCATGGCTTCTACTGTTGCGCCGGACATGAGCCGCTCGATGTCTATGGCTTCAACCATCGTTCCACCAGACCAATCAGATGTTCTAACACATCGCCCTTCCGCCAAATCAATCAGCAGCACAGCAGGGGGATCATCCCGACATAAAGCACCTCTTGTGTATCCGGCACTATTGTCGCGAGTTGGCGACTGCTTTCGAGAAAAAATCAATGTCGGCGACAGAACAAAGAACGATCTCACATACAAAAATGCTTTCAGTGGAGCAGAGGCGGTGGACGTTATTTCATACATTATTAAGACGACGGATCGGAACCTAGCTTTGTTACTTGGAAGAGCTCTTGACGCCCAGAAGTTTTTTCATGACGTGACTTATGATCACCGTTTGCGTGATGCCGCTACTGAGATGTATCAATTTCGAGAAACAATGATGGACGAACCTCATGAAGCACCGGAAGTTAATGGTGTGTTCGTTTTACTTACTGAATGTTACTCTCCGACATGTACTAGGGATCAGTTGTGCTATTCGATAGCTTGCCCACGTAGACTCGAACAACAATCGCGGTTGAACCTGAAGCCACAGCCTGGTCTTCGTCGTGAGAAGTCCGAAGCAAGTTTACATGATGTCGACGAACCCGACGAGCAAAAAACTCTGGATTAATACAGTCTCTCAAGAAATTGCAGACAGTGTTGGGGAGCGAGAGAAGAAACGTCAAGAGGTCATTTCGGAGATTATGTATACTGAAAGAGATTTTGTCAAGGATCTCGAATATCTACGAGATTTCTGGATTCTCCCATTGCGTTCGTCTAATCAACTCGCTCCATCACCTATCCCAGAAGCTCGAAAGGAGAGAATAGTCAGGACCATATTCTCAAATATTGTTGACCCGCCTAGCATCCATGGTGTCAGTTCTCGTTTTGCCGAGTCACTTACAGAACGACAGCGGAAGCATCCTGTTGTTCAGTGTGTTGGTGATATATTTCTGGAGTTTGTACCTCAGTTTGAACCTTTCATCATATATGGATCAAACCAGCTGGCGGGTAAATTTGAATTTGAGAATGAGCGATCCTTGAATCCCTCGTTCTCCAAGTTCGTGGATGAGACGGAGCGGCGAAAAGAATCCCGAAAACTTGAACTAAATGGTTATTTGACGAAACCAACAACAAGACTTGCTCGTTATCCACTGTTGCTAGACAACGTTCTCAAGTATACCGACGATGGAAACAAGGATAAGGAAGATATCCCGAAAGCCATGAAGATGATCCGTGAACTCCTCACTAGGGTCAATGCCGAATCCGGCAAAGCTGAGAACCGCTTCAATTTGAAACGATTGCACGAGCAGCTTCGCTTCAGGCCTAATGAACGTGTAGACTTGAAGCTTACCGACGAAAATCGAGAGCTTATACATAAGGGGCCCTTGAAGAAAACACCAACAGACCCAACTGACATACAGGCCTACCTATTTGATCATGCTGTTCTTCTCGTACGTGTTAAGACTGTCGGAAAGAAAGAGGAAATCAAAGTATATCGTCGACCAATTCCACTGGAACTATTGTCCATTCGCGAAATGGAGGAGTTTATGCCTAAACTTGGAGTAGTGAAACGGCCATCCTCAAGTTTGATTCCTACCAAAACTCCTACAAACGACAACAGCAAGAAGGAAGGGTTCCCCATCACCTTCAGACATCTTGGTAAGGGTGGGTATGAATTAACATTGTATGCAAGCAGCGCAGGGATGAGGAACAAATGGATGGAGCATATAGGCGAACAGCAAGCCATATTACGGAAGCGAGGCGACTTTTACAATAAATCTATCATTTCTAGCAACTTCTTCACAACTGCGAACCGCGTTAACTGTGTGGCGCCATTTGATGGTGGCCGTAAATTGATATATGGCACGGATTCGGGGATCTTTGTTTCTGATCGCAGATCAAAAGATTCTACCGCAAGACCACTTCGAGTTTTGGATGCTACCAGTGTCACACAGATCGATGTTCTTGAGGAATACAACCTTCTGCTGGTTCTTTCCAATAAATCCCTGCAGTCTTATCCTCTTTCTGCACTGAATCCGAACGAACCTGCACTTTCGAAACGCCCCAAGAAGATTCAAAGCCATTGTAACTTCTTCCGCACAGGAATATGCTTAGGTCGCCACCTCGTGTGTTGTGTCAAGTCTTCGGCTTTGTCGACAACCATCAAAGTATTCGAGCCCAATGACGCTATGTCCAAGGGGAAAAAACAAAAAGGATTCAAGATGTTCAGCAATGGTCAAGATGAATTGAAGGCATTCAAAGAATTCTACATCCCAACCGAATCTTCTTCGATACATTTCCTCAAATCAAAACTCTGTGTGGCTTGTGCGCGTGGCTTTGAAGTAGTTTCGTTGGAAACTCTAGAGACCCAGTCACTCTTGGATCAAGCAGATACATCTTTGGACTTCGTTGCCCGAAAGGAGAACGTGCGACCAATACATATTGAGCGATTAAATGGAGAATTTCTTCTCAATTACTCCGAATTTTCGTTCTTTGTCAACCGTAATGGTTGGCGAGCTAGGCCTGACTGGAGAATTGATTGGGAGGGACAACCACAAAGCTTTGCCCTTTCCTATCCTTGGATACTCGCGTTCGAACCGAACTTTATTGAGATTAGGAATATTGAGACTAATGCTGTTCATATTGTTCCTCACAAGAGCATTCGTATGCTACACACGAGCACTCGAGAGGTATGTAGTTTTCCTACCAGTCACGCGTGGATTCATGTATATACTAACCGATTGTAGATCATATATGCTTATGAAGATGAACGAGGAGAGGATATCGTTGCGGCCATTGATTTTTGGCCAGCTGGGCGTAAGCCAGAAGCACAACCGGTCTCCAACGGTGGTGATTTCCGTGATGGTGGGCATCCTCCAACATCCTCACGGCATTAAGCTTGACCATGAGCCTATCGCATCCATTTTTTTAATAATATGAATACCCACGCCATAATTATCCTCATCTCGATTCCCAGGTTTACAAATGCATGACATCTGACAAGTTTCGATCAATCTCTTCTATTATCTCCTAGGTGTGCTGGACACGCTGGTTCCATAGCCAAAGTCGTGCATAATACTTCGGCTCATTTTCCAATCTATCAATCTATCAACTTATTGAAGAAATGAGATACATTTTTCCCGAGCACGTGGGTGGAGGACTTTTTCTTTTCTTTCAGTAGCTGACAAGTTGTTCCTCGAAGAGAAGAGCAATGGGATTTATGTTAAGTTAAGGAAAGGTGGTAGGGTATGGGAAAGGGGCGACAGGCGTCAAACGGTAAAAGATAGGAAAGAGAGGAAGAAGATGAGACTCCTTCCACTACCTTTTCTGATTCTTTCTCCTTTTCAAACCTTGTTTCGACACTCAATTGGTTGAATAAAGGCCTGCATGATATCTATGTTTCTGTACATTGCCGCTGTAGTCTTATGAATAGATCATGTTTCTTTGCCTGCTATTACCTAAGTCTTCAACGATAAATTTATTGGGGATTTGAAGGCTAGACAATTAGAAAATCTTTAAATTTTAAACGCAACCCGTTTCTAGTCAATATGCCAGGAATTTATGTAGGTAAAAGTTTATGAAGACCGATATTGTATACTCGAAGCAGCAACAGAAGAAAGTTGAGCGCCAAATACCAAGTTTTGATTATTGCCCCCCGCGCCAATTCAATCCTTCGCCTATACTACAAGCCATTCAAATCATTGTTCTATTCATTGAATCTACTTTATCATCAATCTGGATCTGGGTTTATTCATCTTTCGGCGCCTCTCGTTGTGCCCGCAAAATCTTGCTCCTCTGCTTAATCATATGCGTAAACAAAATATACGACCCTAAGTATCATTAGCACCTAGCTAACGTGATCAACAGCCAATACATACCAGGAATATAAATCAACAAGATCGACTGCAAAGCCCATGCATACACCTCTCCATATACATGTCTCCCAGGCTCCACAGCATTGTATATCAACCAACATTCACTGCTGATGCCCAGAGGATATAAAATAAAAAAAGTATTGTATCGGAACCAGGTAACAATGGCGGGCTTGTAGCCGCTAAGTGTAATAACAAAGTAGGAGTATCGAATTACCTCGGTCACACTCCACGCAATGAGCATACTCGAGTACCCGGCGCTTTTCGCAACGAAGGGGAATGGGTTGACGATGAACCAGACGAGGAGTAGTCGACTAGATACTTGCATGCCAGTTGTGCTAATGGGAGCGCGGACGACACCTATGCATCTCATCTCAGTTTCGCCTGTTCTAATAAATATTTATGTGATGAAAGAGGAACAAACCAATAGCCGCATGTACCACCTCCAGAAGCGCAATAGTTTGAGTCCATTTTAAGAATTGCCCAACAGCTGGATACAATCGACCAAAACCAACCAATGGCACTAATAGCAGCACTCGACCTAAAACCACGAGCCAGAGAAGTGCAGAGATAAAGTTGTATAGGATTAGATATTGAGTCTTGCGGTTTGGGGACTGAAGGGGTTTGGGACCCCGCTTCTTGATGGAGGTCTCATGGGCATCCATTTTTCTATAAGATCATGGGAATTGGGGAAAATTTTGTAGGATGAATAGAGAGGTGGGTTTGGAGATTGTAAATATTGCGAATGTTGCAGTGAGAAGGGATATTAAACATTAATGAAGCTTATAAGAGGGTGTTGGGATTGGGAAATTTTGAGCTTGGGCCATCAGCGGCATGAGGTGGCATTCTGCGGCTTGGTGGGGAATTATCTCTTCATTGACATCATGGAAAAGAAAAAGAAAGATAGATGATACTATCATCTCGTTGCTCTGGACATTCAAAGCCTTCCTCCCTAGGGACTTTTGGCATCTATTAATAAATGTTATGAAAGTTGGGAATAGGGGAGAAAGGGGTTTCTCTTTTGAACCTTTCCCTCTCCCCCCTTCCTCTCCCTCAAGCTCTCCACCCATTTTTTCAGTTGATAGAGAGCGCTTCATAATCAAATCATTTTGATAATCACCACTTTTGGTGAACAAAAGATTCCCACCTAACAATATATCAAAGTTGATAAGTTCTATATAATTACCTACTAGTTGTAGGTGAACTCAAGGTCGCATAATGACTAGATAGGCTTGAGCAGGGCTCACAATTTGTACCGCTTCTCTTCTCCCTTTTCTTCTTTTATCTCTACATGCCATACTGCTTTATCTTTATACATCTCGCTTCATTCAACATGTGCTATATTTAGCATCTACTGAATGGGTATCTGTAAGGGCCGTCACATCTGCATTTGCATACGGAGGTATATAACGCACATGCAATCAGTATCACAAACGAGCTGCACAGAATGCGCAGATTCGGCTATCCATTCAACTTCATCTTGTTCGTCATTTAGTGATCGGCTTGATAACGTAGCATTCCTAGTGATTTCACAGAGATACACGAAAGCTTTTTGGTTGTTGGAATGGTATCTTACAGTACTCGGATAAGAGCGCCACCCCGGCGAACCACAAGTTTGGGACCACAATCGCAAAGCAATTCGCGCTGTACCTAAGGACTGCACGCTCTTAGCCATTGCATCGCCCTACAGAGGGATACTGTAGCTATACGTCGCCGAAGCTCGAAGAGGGGGGACGCTGTTTACTTGCGTGTTCTGAGCCTTCCAGCAGGGTATCCTGAGGCTTGACAGAGGTTTAACTTTAAAAATCATGTACTTTCATCATATACGACGATGCCAGGCTAGTTCCGACATTGCTGTGATATCATTTGTTATACAAAGGCTCTTTTTCTTATTTTCTTCTACAATTCTTTGTTGTATCATTGTATCCAACCAGGCAAATTGGTGTAATTTTTCAGAGACTGATTACCACAAACATATCGATTAGTATCATTTTAATTCTCTTGGCCATTCAGCACAAATCTATATTCGTGACCACTTTAAAGTAATTAGTGATGGCTTCTGAACATACAAATCTCAAGTCGCTTATCAGGTATGATTTTGGAGATGAGCAGACCCAAGCAGAGCTCGAGCTGGTGGATGAGCTTCATAAATTGGGCGTCTTCAAATTCTTCAGTTTACCTCAAGTAGGCATCTCCTCTTACAGATCTGATCACAAGATTACCCCCTTCAGTTGATTGTCGTTGGAGACCAAAGTGTGGGCAACAGTTCGGTCCTTCCAGGCTGTAACAGAGATTCCCTTTCCAACAGACGATAAGAGGTGCACACGCTTTGCAACAGAGATTGTTCATAAAAGAACTTCGCCGGGTGATGCAATTTCAGTTACTGTTGAGACTATCCCTGATTCTAGTGGAATTCGAGAGCAGAAGGATTTATTGTCTTCGTGGCGCCCGCTAGCCTTTGAGCTCACACTTGACAAGGAAACAAAAAATTCTGTTTTTAAACAGGTTTGTCTTCTAGATAGAATTCATTGGCTACTGTTGTATTAATCATAGGTCATATAGGCAGAGTCTGTTATCATTGAAGACCAGGTGGATGTCCGGCCTATTAGGAGGGCGAAACACAATCGGTTAAGCAGTTCTGTTCTGCGCATAACTCGACGTGGACCTGATGAAAATGACTCTACAATCGTCGATATACCTGATCTTACTCGTGGTGAGTATGACTATTTTTTTTGCATTGTTAGAGCTGACAGCTTATACCAGGTGATGCCAGAAACACGGAGCATCAAACAGCTAAAACCCTCGTCCAGCATTACATGCATAACCCAAGAAGTATCATTGTGTATGTTATCATAACCACGCATTCTGTTAATTTGTTATCTAAACTTACTTAATCAAGGGCTGTAGTTTGATGTTATCGATCTTGAAAGACAAGAAGTTCTTCATATGCTTGACGAAATTGAGGATAAAGAGTCCAGGATAGTTGGAGTTATTAACAAATGCGATACGAAGCAGAAGAAATCGCACGATTGGGTATTTTGACATCACAATGTATTGCCGTTGCATACTGACACCCATCACAAGGGTTTTGAGCTCATCAATGATGATCAATCCCCAAGGTATTTAAAGGAGGAATGGTACGGCTTACGGAACAGAGCGCCAATTGAAGCCAACATCAACGGTGCAGAGAGAGATGCTATTGAAAACACCCTCTTTTCCGGTGATGAGTGGAATCGACTGAATAAGAAAAGGCTCGGCAGGCATCATCTGCGAGCGGATCTGATTCAAATGCGGAACAGATATGTCAAACGAAGCATACCTAGTCTCCTATCTGAGATCAAATCAAAGCTTGCTTAATGCAACAATGAAATCTCTAAATTAGGGCCGTCATGCAAAACGAACTTCGAGCAATTTACCTAGATAAATGGAATTGCAATAAAATATCTTAGGATGATAGAAAACTCTTTAAATGGAAACTATCGAGGCTTACACCGATCTGATCAATTTGCAAGGTAACTCATTCGAGACGGGCTTGATAGATTCAATAATTCGCTGCAGGCAGAGGAACTAGTTAACCCTTTTGTGTCTCAAACCGATGAAGCAAAACTTATACCAGACGATGATGGTATGACATGGGCGGAGAAACTAATGAAAGGTACGTAAGGCCATGCTCTTGGTATATATAGACTTATGTTTTTGTTGGGTGGATACCAACAGACTGTACATCAATGATTCTTGGGACTGCAGTACTGAATTGAGACTATAGATCTAACTTACGGCTGGATACGCCAAGTTACTGAAAGCTTTCGCGGGACAGAATTCTCCTGATGATTTGAATCCTTTTGCGATCGAATTTCTGTGAAGAAAGTAAACTACTGGCTGAAAAGCCACCGCCGAACCAGCTTTAGCAGATGCGGAGAGCATAGTTGAGCGTATAAATGAGGCAGTGTTTCAAATCGTTTGTCCAGATGATGACTTTCAAGTCAAATTGAGGGATTGGTTACATGCAGATTTCCAAAAAGCATCAAATATGCCGCGCGGGAGCTCGAACGCCTAATCTCAGATGAGATTGACAGACATCTTTTCTCTCTTAATCCTCATTTCAATTCAATGCGGATACATAGACAGCAAAACAGAATCAATGAAGTTACGAGTGTTTTGGCAAAGGACAAAGCACGGATAAACCAAAAACAGGGCGGTGCACTCATTCCCAACCTTTCAATACCATCAGATAAAATTGTTGGGACTGAACCATATTACGATAAAGAATTGACGTTAGTTTTGGACACCCACGATAGTCTTGAGGCCTGCTATGAGTTAGGTAGATGGAGATTCACTGAAAATGTTGCTCTCCAAGTTATTGAAAGGCATTTCCTTGGATCTGATGGTCCACTGCATCTTTTCTCTCCTCAGTACGTATCGGAAAAAAATTTACGGAGACCAGAATGGAGCGGCACTGAATGTTTTGGTTGGTGAGAATCCAAGCAAGGCCCAGAAACGGCTCGACCTGGACACTGAAAGAAAGTATGAAGAGACTTCAAGCATTCAAAATGCTTTGATCAGTCATCTGGTAGAAATGTATATCCGAAATCTGCATTGGTTTATAGTTACAGAGGTTATTTACGTACGCACCATGCTTTCTCTCCACTTTCATATAATTCATTATCGAACCTAACAGCAGCGAAGCTCAAGATTTATCAAGCTCCGGGTGGCGCTGTCTTCTGGTCATTTATGGCCGCGACAAAATCAGAATCATCGCATTGATTTTGCCTAAAAAAGTCGTTGGCTGAATTAAAGCTTCAAGCCGTTTCACGTGAATTGACGAGGTGCAATTCACCAATTGAATTTTATACCATTGAAATATACCAGAAAGACCCTAATGCCCACACTTTTCACCAATTTGGGATTTGTCCGGAGAGAATACAGATTCTACACAATAATAATAAGTCAGTCTCCAAAAGAAGCTTCTGGTAGCGTAGTAACATATATGGTTTGGGTCTCTGATTGTAGCAGTGGAGTTTTATTTTTTGGCGTTAGGACCTTGAAATCATATGCTTGGGACATTTTAAATGGTACTGAAAGGTTTTGCTTTTATTGCATCATGCTTTAGATGTTATGAAGAAGCTCTTACTGTGGGTGTTTATTAGATTAGGCCATGAACGACTCTGCTTTACCCGAGTAGTTACGAGTAGTTACGAGTAGGTGTTGGAACGTCACCTGATCATTTTATATTCGCTGTACCACTACCTCACTGATCAAGTCAATAGAGAGTCATCTAGGTAAATTAAATTGAGGTACAATTTCCAGCTAGATTGCGTGATTTCTAGGAAGGTAGATGTATTTCAAAGAAAGTATTGAGATTTATAAGCTGGGCACTTCATTGGTTCCCCACGCTTTTCACGAGATTCACCCCCACCATGATAAGGCTAACCCCCCTCCTTAGGATTTATCATGTTCAGTCCTTGTTACAACAAAGATTCAAATAAATTTCAACTAACCCATCTAACTTCAAGGCCACACAAGATTTCAAAGATACAGTATCTAGATCCAAGATGTCTATCACAGGAATCGCTCACGTAAATCTCACGGTGCTACCCGGCACTCTTCCTCTAGCAAAGAAATTCTACGATGAAGTACTGGGTCTCACATCTGTTCCGGTGCCGGCGTTACAAAAAGACCATCTTGCTTGGTATATCACTTTCCATCTTTCCCCTCTCCTCCATCATCCCACACCCCTCATACACCCTTCATCCTCGTACTAACCAACCCAAGGTTTGACATAACACCTGGCGGCCAACAAATCCACATCTCGGACTCTGCATCTTCCTCCGAACCAAAATCTTCTCGCCACCCTTGTTTCAAGGTGGCTAGTCCAGAGGCCTTGGTGAAGTTGCAGAGAAAGATTTGGAGTTTTTTTGAGAGTGAGGAGGCAGGGGAGGCTAGACCAAGGGAGGCGGATAAGCCGGGTGAGGCGAATAGTGGTGAGTTTTTTTGAGGAGTTCTTTTAATGATGAATGTTGCGCTGGGATTATTTGAGGAGAATTTGAAATGAGTGGTGACTGATAGTGAATGGTCGTGTTCAGGGGCGAAAGGGGTGGAATATCCGATTAGATTCTTCGCGAGAGATTTTTCGGGGAATAGGTTGGAATTTAGTCTGTAGGGGGAGATGATTGTAGTAAGTGTTTATTTTTCTTCATATTGGTCGCTTGTTAGATATGAACCAAAATTTCAACTTACCGTTGTACATGTTTCTTGTTTTCCTACCGTACGAATAGATGTTATCGTACATTTGTTTTTTTTCTTCACTTTGCCCCTTTTCTGTCATTGGTTAATTCATGGTAATGCTATACCTTTCTGCCTGCATTCAAAATTGCGGGTGTATTGTACACAAGTTCTAATCACGTTATACGTGCAGAATAATCACAGCAAATACCACAACTCGAAATTCTCAGACTATCAATACTTTTGATTAAGTCCACTGCGGGCAGCTATTCATAGCTGTTGTATCGCCAGGACGGAATTTGAAGTTGAGATTGAGGTCCAATGGTATTCTTTGCTAGCGGCTGCATAGTTTTGGACATCATTGCGGCCGAATTTTTCCAACTGAAGAAATATACCCAACTTAATAGAAATTCTTATGATGCTGACCGATCTTTGTATTGCAGTGTTTCTTTTGATATTTCTAGGTGTGGTATGTGAATAGATAGAAGGATGAGTAAGCCAATGGCCAAATGTAGTTCACAACGCTCTAGATGCAGTTAAAAACAGTTTGAACTGGATTTTAGTCTTTTCCTCTTTTTCATATACCCATCCAGCTTTCTTACCATTCGTTCTTCTTTTGATCTGCATTTGATGTCTTGCGTTCATGATATCAAGATCATATTTCATCTCCTACCTAACCATAACTTCTCATTTGTCAATAGACACTACCCTCCGAATTCCCTCCTAGCCCCCCTCTCCGCAAAACAAACACAAGCTCTCACGTAACCAACTGATTCCGCCTCATTCAAGGAGTAGACACCGCGATATGCAGGAAGAGTGTTGGAATACTAATACCAATTCGAGTTTTCAAATCCATCTTCACCCATCCTCATCGAACCTCCTTTTCCCCCCATGAAACTTATTATTTATATATCTTCAGCCTCACGGGTGATTCAGAGAAATTTATCAATTAGAGGGCTATTATAGACGCGAAGTTTTGGGATCACGTATATATATATACACCCCATACCGTACGATTTCAATCCAAGCCCTATGGACATGATCGTATAACTCCAAGGCAAATGTAAGAGAGATACTGGCAGGAATGGGAATGGCGGAATGCAATCTGTTGGGCCGATGGTTCTGGGGTGAGAAGCGAGGGGAGAGAGGGGGCCGGGGGATCTTCTTGATCAATGTGAATCATCATCCCAATCTGCAACATCCCCTCCAAATCGAGAATCAGGAATTCCATGTCCAAGATCCCATCAGCTCCTCAATCTCCATTTCCCCTCCGTTCTATATCCCGCCACCCTACCCCCCGTGCCTCAATTCAAGCTCCAAATCCGAGCTCCACCCTGGAAAACGATTATACTTATCCACCCCCCCCCCCATCCCGCATCCCCCATCTCCCATCCATTATCCCACTCTACACTATACGAACCGTATCTCCAATTCGGCATCACAGGAAAGCACTAGATATGCATAAAGCGGACAATAGGAAATACGTGAACGAATTGAAGATTGAAGATCGAAGATTCAGATCAGGGTTGGGAAGTATGGAAGTATAAGTAGATATTTAAATACCTATCTTACCTCGAGTTTTCAATATACGAATTTTCTTCTCTTCTCTTTTCTTTCCTCGGCCGTGAAATAGATGATCTAGGTGGATGTGATGGAATGGGATTAGATGGCTTAGATTAATCGTTTAGGAGTTAAGGGGTTGAAGGTGGGGTGAGGGATGAGGGATGTGATGTGTACGGATCGCATTTAATTTGATTTTTAATCTTAATTTGATGTTGTGTAGTGTAGTGTATTGAGATTGAGATTAGAGTTGAAGATAAAGTTAAGGTGTTGCTATTGCTATTGCTATTTACTATTGCTCTTCAGATGATGAAGATAGGAATGAAGAATAATAGCAATAAAATCAACTCCTCCTCCTCCTCCTCTTCCCCCTCCTGCTTCCCCTAAACCCCCAATCCCCAGCCTCCAAACCAACCAACCAACCCCAAAACCCAAAACCCAAACTCAAACTCAAAGCAAAAACAAAAAACAAAGACCAAAACAAACGACAGACCATGCAAAATACAAGAACCCATATATAGAGGTTCTATTAATAGCCACCAATTAGACCAAGGTTCAGCTATCGGAAGTAATCTCCTCACATTCCCACATGCATCTCAAAGAGATACCCAGGAAGCAAAAATTTATTCTGATGGGAGACCACCTCGACTCAAGACGTAGGGATGGCATGCGCTGTTGAATTTGCCGGCTTATCGTCGACACTGCAGTGTATTTTATTGAATGACTGTTTCTATCTTCACTGCAGTAGAAGACTCTACGGTTTACGAGAATGCGGGAGGTAGGATGGAAGAGGTCACAGGAGCAAGCACCGATATTTATGGAAGAGCGTATGCGCTCTCAAGATGGCCATGGGGAAGATCTCACGATCGACGTGGGTGTGAAAGGAGGATGAAGAGTATGTCTAGCAGACCAGTAATAGGGGTCGAGATGGGGAGTATATGCGATGATTAGAGAAGAATATCTTGTCGTTCAATAGACAGGGTTATCGATCGGGGCGCTCCTTGCTGGTGTAGCTGGACTTGACTCTAAGGGGCTTCAGGATCGAGAGGGGAAACGTAGCCTCTGCTTTCGAGAAGAGCGATGATTTCAAGTACTCACTACTGATGTCGGAGAAGAACAGCACCTATTCTGACTTCAAAAGCAGTGCTGAAAGAAAATTGAACTGGTCTTAAATGAACCGTTAAATCAAGAAGAGAATTCATCACGTATCACCGTTAGGTTTGAATGAAATGGCTCTCTGGTAAGGATTTGGTTCGAATGCTACGTTTGCTTGTATGTACCTTTCTGCTTAGCAACTGCCACACAATAACAATACTCGTGGGAATCGTAATATCCCTTTGCAACCCTTCTCTTCGAGTTCGGGTGGTATCAAAGACCGTCGACTCTTGTGATTGGTTGCCAATGCAGCAGATGATGAGGGTGATGACAAAGAGGGGATAGTGTACACAGGGCAAGCTGGTAAACACGAAAATTTGATGCAGACTACATCCGACGACAACAAGCCTAAGAAACAAACCAACCCATGATCTACCAAAATCACCATCTCACAAAATATCCATCCCACCAAAGCCAGTCAACTGTACGGCAAGGCAAGGTAGGATAACGTACCCACTACGCATCCACCTAACAAACAGCAGACCAAGAACAACCGTTCATTTCACAGAATGTAATAGAACCATGGAAGGAAAAAAATAGGGATCACGATAGCTACTTAGCATCAGCATCAGTATCAGCATTAGCATCGTGTACATACATACATACATACATACACACTCCCATCCAACAATACTCCATCAACATCAACGGATATATCTCCAAGTAATTTATCACCCAGGGCAATCAACGATGAATGATGAGAGGTATGTACGTGTGATGGAAGAATGGTTAAGGAGGAAAAATGAATGGAAATTGTATATCTATTATCCAGTCAATCAATCAATCATTCACTCCACTAGAAGGGAAGATGATATGTAGTACATACCTAGTAGGCATCCAACCCAAAACCAGAGTGAGATGCAAAAGGCAAGGCACGAGAGAGAGAGAAGAGAAAAGGAAAGAAAAGAAAAACAAAACTGTAATCCCACCCCTCTCCCCCTGATCTTTTTTTAAAAAAGAAAATCAAAGAAGCGACGTCAACATAAACAAAACTAACAACACCACTCCCTCAAAATCCAACACCAATATTCACAACCATAACCATAACCAACACAAGCCATGCCACCCAAAGTAGAGAAACCATTGTTTTCCCAGAGTGACAAAGAACACCCATTAGACCATAAACCATGACCCTAACCGCATCAACCAAATAAACAGCCTCATAATCAATCTTGAGCTCTTTGTCAACTGCAGCTTAATTATAAATTGGGTAGTTCTTGTTCGATTCCTCTTTTATATACCCAAACCCACTACAATATCCAACAATCAGTAACAACACGATTAACTGGCCTGCTGGCCCAATGGCAAGGCGCTTGACTACGACTTGGGAGCTTCTAGCTTTCAAAATTCGCAATCAAGAGATTGCAGGTTCGATCCCTGCGTAGGTCAAAGTTTCATTTTTGTAAAAGATTTTTTTTTTGGCACCAAGGCAGAATTTTGCGGTGGGGCGGAGGGTTTGGTGGGGTTCTTTGCTGGTTTAGGGCTTAGGGGCTTTGGGGCTGGAGGGGGGGGGCGTGCGTTTTTTGGTAAGATCTTATGTTCGGGGAGGGACCGTGTTTTCGGGGATTGAAATGTTGATTTGGGGGAGGTGAAGAAAGGGGGAAGTTATGAAAAGTTGTGGAGGGTATCAGGTTTATTGGGATTCTGGAGGGACCGAAAGGCAGACTGGGGTATTGGATGGTACAGGAATGTAATAAGTTGGGGTTTAGACCATGAATGCAAAGTAGTAGAGTAGTAAAGACTTTCTGTGCTCGCTGGCCAAGTATCCCATTCGATGGCGGCTAAAACGTAATGCTGTATAGAGCCTGATGCTCGATCATGGACCCGATCTCATTGGGATGGGTATTCAACTTTATGGCTTCAAAGGCACGACACAGTACTACCGCTCGAGCAAAAATCGACAGTGTATATGACCGTGATCTGTATGTTGGAAGAGACTATCGACTTCGAGAGACTTCTGGTATGCATCTGGACTCTCTTCCATGCGGAGAAAGTCAACGACACATACTCGGTCATCTCCAACGTGCCAACAACTTTATTGATCCTTCAAACTCAAAAACCGTCCTCGACTTCCTTCACACTGTACAGCCAGCTCGTTCCCCGCTCGCAGCAGCATTCTCCACCAAGGTTCCTCCTACCTTTGTGGAAAATTAAAGTGATCATTCGTCTTTAAAGGACCACATATACCCGACCCAGAGTTGACATTTTGTTTTCATCATGATCTGTCAAATGCAATCATGCACACAGCCCAAAAAATATCCACAGCCCAGATTCAACTCCAACGTCAGGATTTCAACATTCGTTTCCACAGTGATAACAATGGGCATCGAATTTTTGAGGCGTGCAACAAAAAGATGGCAATAGTAAACTGGTGAGGCTTTTTCCATCTGGAATCCCAAAAAGCCTCCTATTTCGGCTCTCCTATTCAAATTGTGGATGCATAGAGAATCGGTGATCCACAGAATCGGCCATGATCGGTGAAAGGAAGAAAAAAAAAAAACCGAAAGACGAGGAGGATCCAACCAGATTTTTTTTGCCCTGCTGGTCAAAGAAAAATTTCACATGGAGATTATACCGAGTGGGGGCAGAAAAATATGTCTTCCCCTGAGTCATTAGATCAAGGCAAGACTCCATCGTGTCCCAATGATCCAATCGGAATATTTTGTCACGCCATGAATTCGCTTTTTCTCGGTAAAATTCTTCACAGACTTGTTACAGTCTTTCGCACGCAAAACATCATATTTCTAGAAAAAAGCATAATCGAGGGTATATGCGGTATATGAGTGGAGACTTAGACTTATAGAGGAGGCGGCTAGGAGGGTCGGGAAGGTTAGAAAGGTTAGAAAGGTTAGGAAACTAGGATAAAGGACAAACCAGACTTGGATGAAGTTGGATCGTGAGTGAAAAGGCGGGAAGCCTAATCTAATTAATTTGCTTCTGAAGAAAAGATCTTCTACTAAGTAATATTTAGTATCATTTGAAAGCTTGGAAGATGTGAGAAGGGGAAATGTACTCCGTAAGTGCACATAGCACACAGCACACAGCAACACAGCACACAACACACAGTCCCATGTAGTACCTATACTGTAAGTACATGATGGTGGATATTTCAATACTTGTGGGTTCCATCGTGTATAGTAAATCTGGGAACCTCACGGTGCTCGCCGTGATTCTTCCACTCTTGGAGTGTGAAGCATACAAAGTTTGGTGACAGAATCGACCAAATAAGGTTTAAAGTTATGTAATAGGTATTCGAAATGGTCGAATGGGATGCGAGACGAACTGCCGAGTTTCATTGGATGGCTGAGAAGATGGTCTGGAATCGTGAAGAGCTACCGAAAGAAGATGGATGGGAGGCGAGGTTCATTATTGCACAATCATAATAAGATGATCCAGTTTTTGCCTGAACACACTTCGTAATCATTTTTGTTACTCGATGGATATCACATGGTTTTGTGCGGCTATTATTTGCATCAAGCCGGATCTGGAAGGTATATCCCGATTTCCTGCCAGAAATCCAGATGAGGCTCCCCAATGTATCTGAGTGAAGCATGTATTAGATGGAAAAAAGCCACATACCCGATACAAATGGATGGATGAAATGCAATGTGAAGGCGTCAAGCACATGATACTCTCCGAGGAGAAAGTCAAATGTGCAACGCCATCTCTGATTTATCATTCGTGGCCGTCATGTCCATCTACGAGTCACCAGTAGAAATTCTGAACGTCGTGCTGTGTTAGATTGTACCATTTTCCTGCATGTGTTGAAATTACTATAATTGCACCATCGTGTCTGGTTACAGATGATGCCTGACTAGAAGCGAACGAAGCATATTGCGAAATTTACATCCTCTCGACGACCATATTCTAGAAGATCAAAAATTCGGAAGTGGACCGAAACTTAAACTCTGATTGATGGACGGGTAATGTCCTCAATTTCTCGGCCATTATCGACTTCAAGTACCCTGCTGAATGATTTCAATGATCTTCAATATTCTCCATATTTCATCTCATGGCGTGAGCTCAAAGCCCTATGGTCTGAGAGAATCGGTCATTATTGTTGATTGGTTGAATTGTGAAGAAGACTTGTCCTAAGAACACCCTCCAAGGTCCACAGGTGAAAAAGTCCTACCGTGGTGGATGTCGTGATATCACTGCAGCATCGTGTTCATCGTGTTCATCATGTTGTCACAGCCCTAGTAGAGTAAATGTGCGGAGTTGAACACGAATGTTAGAGAAAGTTTCAAAAGGGACCATCCCTCCGTTGAATGAACAAGATAATTTGATGAAATGGATCTTGTCGTATTCATGAAGGTTGCCTGTTATTCCACAGCGTCTACAGAGTAAGAAGTACTTACAGTTACTACATATAGCACTGGGGAAGGGACTTCATCTGTAGACTCTAGGCAGGTACAGAGTAGTATAGTATTGTATAGCTAGCACTCCATATAGGATTACATCTCGCGGTATTATTATTGTATCCCTTGGTGCAAGGATGATCCTGAAGGTAATGCTTGTATTTTTCGTCATTGTGCCTGGCAAGATCGCAATATATATATGTACTTCGTACAACTAACTATATGCATGGGAGAAGTAATCAATAGCAACAGCATCCTCCGTAGGTAATAGATATAAAAACTCAGGTCCTTGAGGCTCGAATAGGCAAGCTATAGTAGAGTAGTGGGCTACTTTCAGTATCATTCTAGTAGGTATTGGGTAGTGGTTTATTCGGTTGGCAATACATATGCATCTCAAGGAGGAGAAAGGCCTAAAGAGAGGATGAAGTGAACAAATTGCTGACGTGCTTTGAGCATCCACGCACGCACACACATCAACCAACCAACCAGTCATCACTAAAATTATCATTCATCAGCTGTTCAAGTGATTTGGCTTGAAAGTTGCAAGTTGCAAGTTGCAAGTTGCCAGTGGAAAGAAAAAGGCCAAAGAAAAAACTTGACGTTGAATGTACCTTGGTTGATCCACAGGGGGGCGTACCCCAGAAGAAGCTAAACGTAATACCCGACAAGGTAGGTGGTAGAAGATGGAAGGTGGTATGAGGGACGAGGGATGAGGGATGAGGGATGAGGGATGAGGGATGAGGGATGAGGGATAAGGGATGAGGTATAAGGAATGAGGTATGAGAAATAAGGTATAAGAGATGAAGTATAAGGGATAAGGTATAAAGAAGAAGGAATGAGGTATAAGGGTATAAGGTATGAGGTTGAAAGCAGGTCGATAGATATGTATTAGGGATAGCTCCGACCGAGTATGGATATATGTACAGTACTTAGCTACTATATTGTACAATAAATAGTATGTATATATGAAAATATTAATCGAGATGAGATCTAAACCTTCATCTACCGAGAAAGAGAAAAGGAAAGAACGAGAGAAAGGAGAGAAGAGAGAGAATACAGGAAAGGAAGGGAAAGGAAAGGAACATAATAACAAAAACAAAATAAATCAGGGTTCAATACGGCATTTGGGTTTCTCCAGATAAACTGAATCAAGAAAACGTTACTGTATGAGCTTGTTGAACCCTTCACCGATGAAAGGAGGATTAGAACTAACCTTGGAAAGGACAAAAAGCAATCACAGTCATACAGCCACCTAGTCATAGTTGTAGTTGTAGTTGTAGTTGTAGTTGTAGTTGTAGTCGTAGTCGTAGTCGTAGTCGTAGTCGTAGTCATACTCATACTCATACTCATACTCATACTCATACTCATACTCATACTCATACTCATACTCATACTCATACTCATACTCATACTCATACTCATATTCATATTCATATTCATATTCATATTCATTACTCATTACTCATTACTCATTACTCCTCATACCTACCTACCTATCTATCACCCAATCCTGCAATGCGGTGTAGAAATGTAGAAATTCCAAATGTTCTAGTTCGAGATCTACGAATGTTAAGCGAGATTTAACCGCTGAAGCACAAAACTGCCTACTGGATCAAAGACCAAATCGCAAATCCCCACATGCAACTGCTATTTTTTCCTACTTTACTCTATCTATTCTAGACAAAGCAAGGTAAGACAAGACAAGGCAAAGCAAGGATTAAATTTGAATTTTTTTTTCCATGTGAGGGGCACCGACCTTCCTTCCAGCCAGGTACGAGTTTTGAATGATCCGATCCCTAGTAAGTATGGTAAGATAAAAATAAAATAAGAAAATAAAATAAAAAATAAAATAAAATAAAATAAATAAAAATAAATAAAATAAAATAAAATAAAATAAAATAAAATAAAATAAAATAAAATAAAAAAATAAAATAAAACCTAGACCTTAGTCCTTAGACCTTTGTCCTTAGACCTTTGTCCTTAGACTTTTCCTTAGACCTTTGTCCTTAGACCTTTGTCCTTAGACCTTTGTCCTTAGACCTTTTGTCCTTGGACTTCATTCTTTGGGTTCACCAGAGATCTAATTGACACATACTATTCCTCTAAAGGTAAGTGAGAAATCAGAATCGAGTGAAAATAATTATTAGCTGGGTAATTAATTCTATGTAAGATGTAAGAATACCTAGCATGTTGTATGTGTGTATGTGTATGTGTATGTGTATGTGTGGATGGATGGATGGATGGATGGATGGATGTCCACGGGTATGTATGTTGTATGTATATACTATGTATGTACTATGTATGTATGTATCAATACAATATACATTTCTATATAGCTCAAAACCCCTTCTTCCTCTCCTCCTCCTCCTCCTCTGACAACAAGATGTTCTCAACTCTATACCAATATACCAATATACCAATATACCAATATACCAATATACCAATATACCAATATACCAATATAATAACATAATAACATAATATTATAATATTATTCTCGACCTCACCATTATCTATCCTATCTATTTACCTTTTACCATTTACCATTTACCTACCCTACCTTACCTACTTACTCCCTCCTACTCACCATTTCATTCATATAAGAGATCCATCCATCCGTCCGTCCATCAATTCACACCATACACTTACTCGATTACATCATCTTCTCCAATATCAGTCACCGTCACCCCAGGAAAGAAATAATTCTAAATTCAACTTTTTCTTTCACCTTTTCCCATGATCAATCACATCACACTTGAACCCAACTTCCTCTTTCCATACGACCTCTCTCAATCTTCATAAACTCCAATCCATACGAAGAAAAGTTTACCGTTAGAAGCAGTATACTATAATATATATAATACTGTTGTGCAAGAAAGCAGGCAGACCATCAAAGAAGTCTATTCACCCTTTTACCCTGTCGGCGACGCCACGAAAAGCCCCACCACAATGCCTGCCACCACTATGCAGCACGTTACCTCCTTCTTTCGATCACATTCGCACCCATTTGATTTACCAACTGAAGGAAAGAAAGGCCCAAGAAGGAATTCAGGTAGCAGACCAGCTTTGAAAAAGTCGCACACCATCTTCATCAGCCTCTTCAATTACAGATGACAAAGTATCAAAGATGCCTCCTGATCATTCCCTTCCCCATAAACGTATCTCGATACCTGGGCTTCATTCGCCAAAAACATCCTCCAAATCCGTTCCTCAATATCATGGTGCAGTACTTGAGTGTGCTATCGAGTCACCCCCATTGGTTCTTTACGGTTCTACAAGTGCGAGCACAGGGGCATTACTCTCTGGTCAATTAAAGCTACACATTCACGATGAGAAGTTTGCCATTGAGTCCTTCAAGATGCGATTGGCAGTGGAAGTAACGCAAAAGAAGCCATTCCATGCCCATTGCCAGGAATGTTCCCATCAATCAAAGGATTTAACGACCTGGAATTTCCTTCAAGGTCCAGCTACTCTTCGCAAGGGTATGTATTACCACATGGTGCTCTCTAACTTTTTGGTCGGGGTTCCAGATACTAATTCAGTTTTACAGGTGAACATGATTTCCCATTCAGCTTTCTTCTTCCCGGTCATCTACCTGCAAGTATGAAGGGTACGTTGTCTAACATCGAGTACGTCCTCAAGGCGACACTTGTACCAAAATCTGGAGAGCCCATGAAACTCTCCCACGTTCTAAACATTAAGCGTGCCATAATCCCTTCGGATACTCCTCGCAATTCCATTAGGATCTTCCCACCAACAAACTTGACGGCCAACTGTCATCTCCCTCCCGTCATTTACCCCATCGGCGAAGCAAATATATCAATGCGCATGGATGGTGTTGTCAGTCGACATGTAGATGCCAAGACACAGAATCATTGGAAGTTGAAGCGTTTGACATGGCGTTTGGATGAGACACACAGAGTCATCTCACCAGCGTGCCCAAAACACGCCGCAAAGGTGACGAAAGAAGGCGAAAATAAGAAAGGTGCTGCTCATCAAGATGCGCGTACTCTAGCTACCGAAGAGATCAAATCCGGATGGAAGTCAAATTACGATTCAGCAGATGGAGCCATTGAAATCGAATTCCCAATCTCCATTCGTCCAGACGCAAAACCAATTTGCGATATGAAAGCTGAGGATGGTACTGAAGTTTTCCACACTCTCATCGTGGAAATGATTGTTTCCGAGGAATTTGCACCTATCAAGAAACCATCTCAGGTAACACCAACTGGAGGCGCAAGAGTTTTGAGAATGCACTTTAACGTTACTGTGACTGAGAGATCGGGCTTGGGTATCTCGTGGGACGAGGAACAACCTCCTCTATATGAGAATGTCCCTGCTAGTCCCCCAACTTATCTCAACTCGGAAATATATGACGGACCTCCGATCCCAGATTACGAAGACTTGGCACCATTAGGGGAAGCAAATGGAAGTGGAAGTGGAAATTGAAATCCAGTTCCTTTGTAAGGCACTTGGTGGATAATGGTAATTCGAGGACATTATTGGCGTTTGGAATTAGATGGACATGCGCACAGCATTAGGTTGCTTTCAAAAAAAGGGGGTTTCATTTGTTTTTATTGTTTATTGCACACAAGGCGTGCCTGTCGGATATACCCCCCTAAACCACGGACGGATCTTCTTCACTTGCAGATTAGGGTTGTGGAACGGAATGGAATGGAAAAAAAGGAGTTCGGCTAAAGGGAGAAATCAGAGATAATCTGACGAATGACTTTCCCCTCTTTGTATCACGATATGATGAATAGTTCTGGCTGGAACTTGATGAGATTCTTCTCTACTATGGCTACAAATTAGCTTTTTAATCAAATAAATAAATATGTTACTTTGCAAAAATTAATTTTGAGCTGCGTGGTGAGACCTTACTTTACTTGCGGTGCGATTCTTACGATTCAGTCCGAGGGCGTTAAGGTTATAATTGGTAGTAGGATAATTGTATCTTGTATCTTGTACCCAGCCCCGAAAATAACGTTGTATGATTTATTTTCAAGGTGGGTAGGCAGGTAGGAAGTTGGAGCTTACCTACCTACCTACCACTTACAGCGCTGATGGGTTATACTTATATTTATACTTATACCTATACGTATACCTGGATGGGATGGGATGGGATCAATATACATACAATTAATACCTGACTATACGCTATACGCTATACAATCCCACGCGCCATGGGGATATCATTCTTCAGACTCGGGATACAATAAGTCTGTGTACCTAGTAGGTAGGGAGGTAGGTAGTCGATGGACGAAATAGCGACTGTGTGGGTAAATCTGTGGTGTCGATTTTTTCTGTTCTGTCCTGTCCTATTCTATTCTATTCTATTCTATTTCAATTTCATGTTTATGTTTATGTTTATGTTTATTTTGATTCTCATCTTCATTCTCATCTATACTTCTCAAAGCCAATTTCCTCTTGGATCCTCTGTTCGACCCTCTCTATGACCCCCGCATCATAAACCTCCTCTACGGTTTTCCCCTCTTTGAAAATCAACTTTTCGTGTTTCGTCGCCTCTTCCCTCGTCATGCATACGAGATCTCTCGCGCGAACTTTACTTGCCTTTTGGCCGGCGACGCTCGAATCGAGGAGCTGCCTTCTTCGTCGGCGGGTCTCTGCGCCATCGCATTAGTGCGAGGCGTGTGGAGATGCCGCTGAGGGCTGATCGGCCCTTGTAGACTTCCTCGACGATGTATCCCACGTCCGCGGACGTCAGGGGGACTTTGAGACCCTGCGCGTCTTCGTGTGCCGTGGTGGCGCGCGCGAGCTTTTCTTCAAAAGCCTTGGAGTTGCGCGAGGATGCCGTCGTACATCTTTTCGCGGCTCTTGGCGGGGATGTATTCGCAGGGGTAGTTGGTGAGTTGGAGAATGAGGTGGTTGGCGACTACGTAGCCGAAGACGGCGGGCATGGTACCTAGGACGGGGAGGATGCGCACGCGGAAATCGGGGAGGACGCCGAGATCGCCGACGGAGCCTTTTTGGAATTCTTCTTCGGGGAGGGGGAGTAGTTGGGCTTTTCCTGGGCCGGGCTTTTCCGTTGAGTAGACAACGTTGATACCGGATGTGATGCCTAGTAAACGGAGTCTTCTTCGAGTGGAGCGGGAGAGGGGATCGTCTGTGCTAGCTGAGATATCTCCTACGAAGACTCTGGTTGGGTCGGATTTGCATCCTGCGCCCATGGATGAGATTACTGGAAGTTTGTTTTTATAGCAATATTCCAGTAATTCCACCTTGCTATCAATATTGTCGATAGCATCGACGATATAATCTGGTTTTCTCCCATCCCACTCCCGAGTAATGAATCCGCGGCTTTGGCGTGGAAAAGTTCATTCCTCAAATCGAAATTGACCCATGGCGCAATTTGCTGCAGGCGATTCTTCAAGCATCCCACCTTCGGCGTGCCAACATCTGCCAGCATCGCAACGGCGTGTCGATTAAGAGACGAGAGCGTCACTTGATCGAAATCAATAAGACGGATATGAGAAATTCCCGAGCGGGCGAGAGCTGCCGTGCAATGCGATCCAACGCCTCCACAACCAACCACAACCACGAATGCCGAGCGTAACTTTTGTAACCCATCGTCTTTCAAGAAAACTCTATTTCGCGCCAGTTGTTCCAAAATGAGTTCTGCGCAAATTAGCCATGCCTGGAATCGCCAGTGGAAGATCAAATACCGTCATCGTAATCCCCCCTTTCTCGCTCTCTCTGCCAACGCAGCACCCCTCTCATCCTCTTTACTTATGCCCGTACCCTTGGGCGCAATACCCATATCCGTAAGCTTCACTTCTTTTGTCAGTACAAATATTTCATCAATGCCCTCTTATTTTCAAGCGACAGATCCAAACATACCAAATCAGCATGATGATCCCGTCCCAAGCTTGGAATCGAGCTCTTCAAATCTTCCACCTTCTCCTGTCTCCTCAATGCCTGATAACTGAAAATCGCACCCGCAACCACCGCACCAGATACAATTGCAGTGGCTGTAAATTGTGCCTGTGAGGAGCCGCCCACTCGATTAATCAAGTTCGACATATTGAATAATGTAAACTGTAAATAATTTGTAAGAGGGACAAAACCATAGGTCTTCGCAATTTTTGTAACCGTAATGATAGAACTAGGCTATATAATGCAGGTGCCTATTTAGGAATTAAAGAAGCCATTGTGGGAGTTTATCGAATACTATGGTGACTCGACAGTAATATATTTATTTGAACTTTTTCTAAGATGCACTGATGATTAACGGCAATCTCCGCCGCGGGGTGCCTCGGCTCTTGATTGGCGAGATATGACATAAGGAGGGGCAGATAGGGCAGACGTACTCCTGCTCCATCATTGATCAATTGATATCTCATGATCAGCCAACCATTTCAATACAATCAATCAATGTTTATTCTCACGAACACCATTTCAAAATTCTTGAATCGCATAAACTTCCAAATACGTCAGAAAAATGCCTTCCAAACCAGCAGCACACATTACATCCCTCGACCATCTCGTCCTAACCGTAACCTCTATACCTCGCACAACCCAATGGTATGAGGCCAATCTGGGCATGCAATCTGAGCAATTCGTTTCGAATGCTACCCCAGATATCACGCGTCATTCATTGCTTTTCGGTTCACAGAAAATCAATCTACATGAGGTTGGCAAGGTAATTGTGCATTAATCTACTGCTTCATCTGGAATCTAAAAAGCAGAAATGTATTAGGAATTTGAACCTAAAGCCCAGAACGTGAGGGATGGAAGTGCAGATTTATGTTTTTTGACGGATGATGATGTGAAAGATGTCCGTAAACGTCTAATAGATGCAGGGGTGGAAATGGTAGATTTGAGTCCCGAGAAGACTGACGAGGGAATTGTGAATCGCACAGGTGCTAGAGGAAAGTTGAGAAGTGTTTATTGTAGAGATCCAGACGGGAATTTGATTGAGTAAGTTGATTACCTTTCCCGTGGATTGAGTATATGTTGATGATCATCGAAGAATCTCCAACTATACTTAATAACTATGAGTACGATCTTTAAATCCTGCCATGATTCTTCTTGGGGTATATTGCGCCTTGCTACTTTTCCCAGTGCTCATTATTTATCATCATTCCCTTTGCTATCCCCACACGTAGCTCAATACGTAACCCGTGACGCCACTTGAAAAGCCTTAAAGACAAAGGAAACACGTGGAGGATGTTGTTACACTCTGAAATTCATAACCTTGTCCCTTTCAGTCCGTAGTTGCTTACTCTCTTCCTCTAGCAGCGCTTTATCCTCAGTATGTGCAAAGTCTCCCGCCAGGAATTTCTCATTTTGAGCAGAGTTCATCCCCCTTTCATGCGGTTGCAAAGAGTCCCTCATCGCCCAAGCCCTACTTGTTGCTTCAACATTGCGCGTGAGAAGCTCACGTGCTTCTTCTTCCGACATGGGTATAGGCATGGTCGCAATATCTGTTGGTGAGACATCGTATATATCCTCATCTTGGACAGTAAGAGATCCACAATGCGAGATGGAAGATACTGTAGATTCAGAGTCGTCTATAAGGTCGACAGCAGTAGCTTCCAACGGATTCACGTTATCCCGAAGAGTCCCGTGTGTTGTATCAACATGCACTTCCTTTTTTTAAAGACGCATTCTTCAGTCCAGCCTTTACTATATTCCGGAGCAGTCTTCCCTCATTCTTCATATAGGCGCCGTAGAATGTTTTATCGATCATCGCAGCCGCATGGAGATCCTCAATGTTTTCGAAAAGTGACAGAATGCTTAAGCTAACAGCTTCTCTTGTTGCTTCTTTTGCCTTCTCAGCTTCGACAATAGACTCCTTGGTGCTAACTTGTGCAGGCAGTTCAAAGATCTCTTTCATGGCTATCTTTTGTGGTCCCTTTCCCTTACTCAAAGCCCATCCATATTGGCCGGAAACATCATAGAAGGTAAGGCCTATAATGGTGTTCGAAATGTCATTGATTTTGCTTCTGAAACTAGGAGAAAAATCACAAACACCGATATGAGTCTGAGGCGGACTAGGCATTAATCTCAAGCTGTCGATCAATTCCTTCAGACTACGCTTGGATGACGGTCTAGGAGAAAGAGGAGAAACTCCCAGTTCGTTGTATACTAGCATAAGCCAGCCTAAGTTGGTAGCGTCGCAAGTATGAGATCCTCTTGGGCATCGTACTGTTGACATCTCAAGTGAGCCTACGTGAACTGGCCTCTCTCCATTCTGGTGTGGTGGTTGGAGGTATTCATTCATAACACTGGCGCAATACTCGAGGATTTGTTCCATATATATGGCTCTCCGTGTCCTGATCGTATTCTTAATAACTTGTGGCCACAGTTCTTGACCTCGGTTATCGTCATCATCTTTGGCATTAAGGATAACGCTTCGAGAAATGCGTGTGAATAGCTCTCTTGCGCCAAAAGCATACGCGATAAGGAGGAGTTCTTTGGGATTACTCTCAGCCGCTCTGGATTCCCATTGAGGTAACCATCGATACTCCACTGGCAACAACACTGGGGATGTGCACCTATACCTTAGGCATACATCCGCAATACTAACGAAAACAGGAAAATCAATATCGTCCCGTGGAAGCATTTGAGTGTGTCCATGAATAGCATGAAGTAAGAGAGTCAATGCCTCGTGATTGTTAGGCTCCATCTGTGGCATGCGATAGACATTTACTCCAATGCCATCTTTTCCAATAATCTTGGATGGTGCTTTGGGAAGATCTTGCATCATATCTAACGGAATAATTGGTCCAGGACAGAACATTTGAGAGAACAGTGGCGATACATCATCTGGGATCAAAAAATGGGATGAAACACGAAATCTTATAATCGGAAGACTATCCGAGGGGCGATATGCAAACTCTAAGACTGTGTCCCCATTCTTATAGATTACAGATTCACGAATGACTCTATTTGGTGTATGCCCTGTATCGAACAACCTTTCTGATTCTTCAATGTCGTGCTTGAGTTTGTCGAAGTTCAAAGATCGAATCTTATACTTTTCGAAGAATTCTGGCTTTTCTGACCTCACTCGACGAACACTTGTGTCTCGCCATTTTGCAATAACACTTTTACGGTGCTCCTTATCCACCATGAAAATCTCAAGCTGGCGTTGAGATGCATCGGGTTCATAGGCAGTATATGTCACTACAAGAGAAGTATGAAGGGTGTTGAGCAATGTTTCCTGAACTGCCTTAAACTCGCGAATGACTGACAACCACTGGGGGTTGATCTGAAATGGTAAAGATGCATCATTTACGGATCCACTGCTGAGAGATGATTGCGTATCCAATGGGCCTATACTGGATTCCAATGATGGGTTTCGAGCATGATGTTCCTCTGAATATATGTTTTAGTCTTACGAATAGATAGAACAATATTGTGTGAAAATGATCTATATCAAAAGAATTTAATAAAGAACTTACGCGACTTCTCAATCAACTTTCGACAATGCTCTAAGGATTCCTCCCTCTGCTTTTTGTAAACCTCCCAAGCGGCATCTACGTTTTTAGGTTCCGGCCCCACCGGTGCTCTCCTCAGGCGTCTCACATTCTCCTGCAATTGTATGTAACTAGAATCGTGCAATGCGCCGATGAAGATATCTTGCGACAAATTAGATCTGGTTAATTCGATGTCTGAAAGGATTACGGGAGAGTTGACGATCAAATCACTATGAGGGGGCTGCGATGATGTTAACGAGATGAAGGTGTATCAACAGAACAGCAGAAGTGAGTAATCTGAGGAGCATACATCAATCATCAACCCCGAGGTAATAGTTTTATTAGAAGGTTCTTCCCTTGTAGTAGAAGGTCTCTTGAAGAGTGAGAAACGTCCTGACTTTTGATGCGAGTTAGAATTCGATCCGCCGCCATGCGAATGCTGCCGCGACATTCTCGGCAGTTTGATGCGAAAATTATGTATTTCCTGCGAGCAATTTATCGAAATCGTATCCTTTGTCAATCATCATGGATTGCTCGAAGCAGACCACGACGAGATGTCAATATATGTGAGGCTGTTAACGAAAACATTCTCTAGCTAAAGGCAGTGTAATGCCAAGGTCTGGACCAAAGGTTTGTGGGGAGGCTGAGCCGATCAGTTTGTGGGGAAAGGTTCATGTGGTTCATGACACAAAAGATGGAACTGCTGTATCTATGCACAGAAAGTATATTTTATATTGAGATCTTTTATACGAGTTGTTAGGAAACATAATGAAACGTTATATTGAGAGCCGTCCATGGAAAACATACATACCGTTTCGCTTGCTTTTCAGTCATATAGTTAGGTATAAGGATATTTGTACCTAGATGATAGGTAGTTCTAGGTGTACGACCATGGCCGCAGTCCTTGTCTTTGCAACTCGGTCTGTGATCCATGTTTACCAGAGCCATAAAATATACAAACGTCAAAGGCTATTTGGAGGTATTATATTCATTCTATAATTCTACAGAAGTTTGGATCATTTATATTCATTGTACATCCCGGCAAGGCAAAGCACTCGAGACGCAATATATGAATAGTTTCATTACTCTTACGAAACATTTACATAAATGATCATGACAAAGTCTCCATCAAAAAAGCTAGCCAGGCTTGATGGAAAGACTGGGGAAGGTGGCGGACAGTGAATTGGGGTTTGATGACAGGATGGTGTTTGTCACACCAAATACATTGGCCAAGCCGAATTCCTGGAGAATGACCTGTGAATCTATACAAGCAATGACCCAGAATCACTCCTCACAACCGTTCCCGTCACATTACTATCCTTCATTAACCATAAATACGATTCTGCAACCTCTTCAGGCCCCGCAACATGCTTCGTCAAAACCTTCTCCTCCACCGCCTTAAAAACCGCGGCTCGCTCCTCCTCCTCCATCCCTCCCCACAACTCTGTCTTCACCGCCCCAGGGCTCACAACATTAACCCTCACCGGCGCCAAATCAACCGCCAATCCCCTAGCCATACCATGTAACCCCGCCGCAAAACTGGTAACCACAATCCACCCCTCATACGGTTTATCCGCCGTCACCCCCGTCGTCAACGTAATCGACGCCTGCGGCCCCGCACTCAAATATCTACTCCCAACCTTCGCCACCAACAACGGAGCAAAGAACCAAACCTGTCCAGCCTGCTTGATACTTTCCAACTTAATATCTTTCAACGGAATCGTAGCAATGGATCACCAGCCGTGAAAATTATATGGTCCACTATCCCTGTCTGCTCGAACAAGTTCTCAATATCAGATTCAACCGTCGGTTTCGAGAGATCGCATACGTATCCCGCGACTTTGCCATCTGGATAACTACTCTGCAATCTTTTAACCGCTTTAGTAACACGATTGGCTGACGAAGAGGAAATTATCACAGAGGCCCCGGATTCAAGCGAGGCTTCTGCGACACAATATCCGATTCCGGATGAACCACCAATGACGAGGACATCTTTCTCCATAAGCTTTTGGTATTTGCCTGGCATTTTCCTTCTTAAAAATACTAATAAGATACAAAATCAAACAAGTGTGACAGCTTGATCACGGAATAAAAGTCGAGTGTTTAGAAATATATAGGTAAATGAAATGTTACGTCGTGCGTCTTCTGCCTTAAAAGCGGTAAATCCGGATTCTTCCACAAAGACTTGTGGGATGAAGAGAGGTCAAAAACAAAGGAGGCGGTTTTAGGTGGAGATATACTAAGCTAAGTGCATCAAGGACGATATCATCCACATTATCTCCGCACTACTAATGATTAATCACCAATACTAAAATTTCTCTGGACTTCTAACTTCACCTCACCTCTTTCAGATAAGTGGAGCGGTAATAGGTCTTTTTACACGAACAGAAGAATGTAATAATCACGTTTTTTTTGATAGTGATAATGAAGCCCCAGGGATCGAAGTTCTAATGTTCAATTGAAATACGTAATACTAGATACGTTGGCCCCGAGTATCGATGAGAAAGTTGAGTATTGGCCAGAATCACAAATCGCCTACTAGAAGGGTTGTGAGGGGTCGTATGTATTGTTGAGTATGCTATCTCGATTTCAAGGAGTTTAGATGGACATTTGTCAACCAGAATTAGAAATCAGCTGGATACATATTTGATGTATCATCCGAGATGATTGATGGCAAGGCCGCAATGTCATAATAGATGACACCCCGCAATAGCATCGGATTCACAGGGTAAAAACCTGTAATGTTCAACGAGGGTGACAATTTTGTCCCTCCTTATATTGTCATAAGTTGAACTCTATATCAAAAGCTCATAATCATGCATTCAACCATCGACCATTAATCTGCTTCCTTCTCACCTATTTAAGATATTAGCGTTGCATTAAATAAATGGTAGATGGAGTGAAGTGATATACCATAGGCGCCAAAATCATAACACCGGCTCCCAATGCCAATACAGTAGCTACCAAACTCAACTTATTAAAGGTCTTGCCCAAAATATCAAAAGCGCCACTGGGTGTGATTCTTGTTCCGAAAATGTCAATTCCAAAGGCAAAGACCAGACTGGTACTTTCTAGTAGAGCAGGACTGGCAATGATACCCTCAATCCCAAGAACCTCACGTTTATGGGTGATGATCAGTTTTGGATCGAATTCAATAACAGGCTGGTAACGAAGGAGTCCTTCTTCTTGTTCGGCAGCGATGGGGTCTCGGCCGACGGGTCGACGCGGATCAAGAAGATAACGGGGAATTCCGATGATGGAGCTGGATTCCAGGGAGCAAAGAAGTTGACGAGTAGTAATGCCTTGGCGAGTTTGAGAGACAGACATGTGAGTTATTGCTTCGGGGACCACAAAAGATTGGCTGATCACATGAGGAAGAACTGGACCAGCATTTGGTACTTCTGATGGATCAAGACTTGAAGCATTCGCATTCGAGCCAAGGGTTCCACGATCATTAGGGATGGGGGATTCGTAAAGGTCGGTGATGATGAGTTGGTATCCTTTGGAACCTTGCAGAGAAGTGATTGTTGATATTTCGTCGCTCCATAAAGAATATGCGAACCAGTTTTCGGTGAATACCGAGGCAATAGGTTTCTTGGTATCAACACCCTCATGATTTGCGGAGTAGAGAATATCGCCCGAGACTGCATCAAGAAGGTAAAAGGACGCAGTTGAAGATTCGTCAGAGACGGCAGTAATCAAGACAACGTTAGGATTTAGATACTTGTACAGAACAGTACGATCACCAAGGACTCGACCAATCGATGCGACTGGATCATGTGCCGGTTTGGATACTACCTCAACAATCCTCTGACCAGATGGTGGTTGGAATGACCAAGTAAAGATAGGCTTAGCATCATGGCCTTGAACCTCAAACTTTAAGCCCTTGACTTCACCATTCTCACCCCGAACCACAAGTAGTTCTTTTGGTGCCCGATCTTTTGGTATATGACCAGGATTTCCACCGGTGCCGATAGGTAACAACCATCTGCCAAGCTCGCTATCAACAATGGCTGCGCTCTGAACAGGTGGCAACTGTCCTGGGTTCAAAGCTTCGAGCCCCCTTCCAGTTGTAGTGTTCACGACAATATATTCTCCTTGACTACCTTGGACTGTTGTTGTACTTTTAGAATTATCGACATATATAGACCTCACGCCCCACTTCTGGCCAGCCTGTATATCGAAAGCTTTGAGCCCCCATACAACCACCCCCTGAGATCCGGCATCAAGAGCATATAAGCGGCCTCTTTGAGTGGCAACAATAACTAACTTGTTAAAGCCAAAATTGTCTCGGGCTAAAACGCCCTCTTTGGGTGCAGCCAAATCTCCAGGCAAAATGGCACTTAAGATTCGGGTTGGTAACTCTTCCAGGTATGCAGGGAGATATTGTAAGTCATTAATATGACGGTTGACTCGATGGATATATGCAGCTAGGGGGTTGCTATGAGCTTCCGCCTCGAGTGTCTCGGCCAATGACTCTGATGCTGGGATCTCGGCCCATTCTGCTGCTACAACCCCTGAGAGGCCCTCAACACGAGACCAAGCCGCAGCACCATTTCGTACCAAAACCCAATCCTGCTCTACGGATAACATAGCTGATCTAACCGCATAAGTATCGGGAGCTTTCTGAACCACCTCTGATGCGCCGTGGAGAAATTGGAGTCGGGCATGTTGGTTTTCGGCTTTGATTGGCCATCTTCCCAACATTCCATGAGACATTGAAGAAAAGACGACAGTTTCATCCTCGGTAAAACGGGTGAAATAGACATTGGCATCTTGTGAACTGGTTGAGAAAACACCTTTTCCTGCAAGTTTGGGTATTTCGTATGCTTTGCTAATGCTACCACTTTTCAAGTCAATGTGATAAACATCTGCTCTATTCGAGGTTGCCGAGTGACTGTGTACCAAGAAATGTGGCAATGACTGCGCCAAAGTAGGCGCGTGGACAGATACTTCTGTAAGCTCACCATCTGATGACTTCAGAGGTAATGACTGCAAATTGCTTGGTTTGCCCAAAATATTAACTTCAAGGTTCTTCAGCGACTTATCAGTCCAAGCAATGATTGGCGCAGCAGAGTTGGCTCCCACAAGTAAGACATCCTTTGGAGTATGGACGTCTGCTTTGGTGGAGAGTGTGTATTCAGTAACCCGTTGGCCTGTCAATGCGTCTAGAGTAGCAACTTTCACGGTGTAGCCCCCCGAAGAGCCGTGAAGAGTTACAACAAAAATGTCTCTAACATTTGTGCTGACTTGCAAAGGCAAATCGCCACTTGCATCAACATATTCCCAAGCAACATCTCCGTTATCTCCATTCAGTCTCCGTACCACAGCCTTTCCAGCATCTTCGAATAAACTCAAAATATCCTTGATATTGTCATGCCCCTCAATGACTTCCAAGTCTTTGGCTTGTCCTGTGAAGGTATTACCCCATCTTACTCTTCCACTTTTTGCATCCCAAGCATCAACTCTGCCGCCTAAGGCGCTAACAACTGTACCAGCTCCCTCAACTGGTCGCAGAAAGCCTTCCCCATTATTATCGCCTTTCGCCAATATTTGTCGCCATCGAACCTGACCTGTACCTGGATTTACAGCTCCAAGAACCCCGAGATCGCTCAATGTATACAATAATGCGCCCTGTTCATTTTCCCTGGGCTTGTAGAAGAAGGTTGTATCTGGTTGTGGGAGACCTAGTAATTCATGGTGATAGTCGATACTGTATGCTTCATCTGCGAAAACCGCAAGAGTTCGTGGAAGTATTGACAGTGTCAGACAAAGTAGGTTTAGAGGGAGTCGCATTATGAATGATGTTGAATGGGATGTGGACCTCCAATGTGGCATGAAGTCCTAGAGCTTTGGTTATCGTAAGCTTGACCGGGGGGATTCCGGCTCGGATTAATTAATTGCCGCTTCAATTTATGACGCTACTGCACTACATGAATTCTACACACACAGCAAAGGTTCACGAGCTCACCGGGGCAACACCCGGTGAACTCCCTCCCATAAATCAAATTTTTGAAGTATAAAATCATCGGTGCACCTCATCTCGCCTTGGTTGTTCGTACCTCACCCTTGCCAATATTCTTTTGTACTTTTGTACTTTACTTGAGATCTATATATGATTTCCAACACCCATTTTGAGTTGATGGCTCGTACATATAAAGATTGTTCCAAGGACATTCTAGGGGGGTTTTGTTCATGCGTCTAGTTCACCTACTCGATTTGATTTCATGGTGTTTGAAGCTCCAAAAACTGTTGAGCGCCAACTACTAGCATGGGCGATCGTATCTCTCTTCATCGAGCCTGATTAGTTTCCAAGCCCAATGAACGGCATCCTAAACAGCACGTTTTGCTGTCCCTTTTAAAGTCTATTTCTACATGCATTTGTTCTGCCGCACCTTGTTCATAAGGTCTATAACACAGATTTTGTGAGGAATGAGACTTTGCAAGCATCTGTTCCTATATATCCTGCTCATGTAGTTGGTAGTTGTTACTTCTTTCATCCGCACTCAATTTATTGATATTTGTATTTCCAGTTCGAATTGCCACACTTAGCATTAGAAATAAACTTGTTCGCTCCACGTAAGTTTAATTGAGAGAAAGGTGTGTTTCAAGTAGTAACTGTTTGGCGACCACCGTATGAGGTGGTAGGAGGACAGGTGGGATAGAGTGGAAGGCGAGAAGAGAAGACAGATATGCAATGGGATCAAGGCTTTGATTTTACCTAAATTCCTCTTTGGAACTGTATTGGTCATAAAACCCCAATTTTAGGTGGTCGCCTTCTTTCCTTTCCGTCTCCTGAATCGATCACTCCAGCCACCGATTCTGTTTAATTCAGATAGAAATGCGCAGGCGTGGCCTCACATATGTTTAGCGACAAGGGGCGTGAGCTCGCCCTCTACCGAATGACTGTCCCTCTAAGCTTTGGTCATTTATGATTTAAGCGAACTCCTGTACATAATCTGAATTGTTCTTGCTTCCAATATCCAAATGTTAAATCCACGGCTGGCTCAGTGGTAGGCGCGCTGAGTTTTCACATATCCCTAAAAAGAGACGGTGTTTCACATTACCTATAAAGCGATTTCATCTTGTAGAATCAGTTCGCCTGGTTTATTTTAAGGGATCTCCGGGATTCGCTATATAGAGGTTCCTTAATTTTTTGCCATTTTTTCTCTTTTTTTGGCGTACTTCAGTTTTGTGGATACTCTATACGCCTCCAGAGCCCCTCTTTTGTCGCATCTGATTTAACCTCTTGATGATATTTTGTCAGAAGATCTTTGAGAGTGATTTGTTCTTGTAGTTTTGGTGAGTTCCACTCGTTGTTTTTGCTTTCTGACAGCAAGTATTTATATAGCTATTTCAGGACCACTACTATCACTCAAAGTGTATCTTCAAGTCAAGCCCTGCCCAGGTGATACTTTTTTTGCCAACTCCAAGGAGTTTCAGAATCTTCATTCAAACGCCTTGATACAATTTATAAACGCGTCAGACGCGAGAACTAGTGTCTACTATTAGAGGAAGCTGAAAATCAGAATCTTTGTAGCTTCATAAAAATAGCTCGGTCGTCCAAGATTCGACGATACATCAATATGCAGCTTTTGATTCTGCTTCACCTCCGAATTATAGGCGTTTAACATAAATTTTCGTAGGCCATTTTGAAGTTCCTATTTCTCTCGAGCGTTGGTATATTGGGTGTGGTAGGGCGGAGTTTAAGTGGGGCTAGTTTAACCTACGTATAGAACACAACCACACCTGCATCTCTTGCCCAGTTACTTATTCGTATCTTGTTGAGAATATATCTATTCCACACTTACTCAAGGTCTCTGAAGTGATCTCTGCCTATTAGCATTAATATGATCAACGACTTTGACTACCTTCACTCTTTTAATAAATATATTTTAGAGAATAATTCAGTCACTCAGCGTTAATAGACCCTAACCCTCAAATGCATCATAAGAAACAATTGAGATATATATTGTGAAATGCTTGAGTTTTTCTAATCAGACGAGCTTCTACATTCCAAAGCTCGTACTTCTTTCTGCGCGGTTTAGACAACTTCTTGAATTTGAATGCTTATGTATACGAGGAAAATATCACAGATTTGCTGTCGACACTTGAGAACATTGGGAAGAAAGTTGCCATTATAATAGAAGGCCTAAAAATGAAGGAGACAACAGTTCAGAGACTTGGTCTCGACAAGTATGTTGACCTCCTTGCCACTACTGATCCTCTTGGGCTGACCAAGACCAAGGGTCTCTTTCATCGAGTCTTAGAATATCTGGGAAATCCTTTGTGCGAAATTGCATACATCAGTCATAGTAATGAGCGAGATATGAGTCTTATATCGCGGAGGACATATTCTTGATTTGTCTTCCTAGGATTAAGAACATATATTTGAATGCCCACCTAGCCCCAGATTGATACACCGAGGGAGTCGCATTATGTTGTTATGGATTCCAATACTTGATTGGAACTGATTGATTTACAGCCAGATCAGTGGTTCATGATAGTGAAATATCGAGCTAGAAGCCACGAGGATGTATTCGCATTTATTCTTATATAGTGATTTGTTATTTATGTCAAGTTCTAACATTGCTCTTAATAGACCTAATCTTAAGTTTTCCTATTAGAAGCCTCAGGATTGAAAATTTCGCTAGATGACCATAAGTGGGCAATGTCTAACAAGAATAGATGTCGCATTTCAATTGTTCATCTCATTCTTGACTACCGAACATATACCATTATTCCTTTGAGGATATCCATTTCGCGCATGTGAGTGATAGTAAACCCTTTAAAGTGTGAATCTCAAAAACTCTAAGCAGAACTAGCACCCAAAATAATCAATTAAGAAAAGCTCGCCGACCCACCCAACTACACACACATCTCTCCATCGCCTAAACCACGCTCCTCACCACCCAGCCCCAATCCCCAAACCACAATCCTCCCATCCCCAAACTTTTCAGAAACTACAAGCCCTCCAAAAAAAATCCAGAATCCACCAAAACAAATAGCAAACTGTAGTCGTCTAACAGAAACCCCCTTTGACATGGGGATTTTTTTCGTATTCGGGCCAGGCGTATACTCCACTCCACCATCAAACACCACTTGACCTGAATCAGCGCCCACTGACCGCCCTGATGTTTGATACTGAGATGCGCCTTTTAAGTTATATATATAAGAGTAGGTGAGTGTGACTTCCCCATATTTACTGTGGGGGTTATGGGTGGTTGGTGGTGAATGGTGAATGGGTACACCCGTTTGATTGGTTTCGTTTTGTTCTATGGTTTGCTTGAGGTGCGTGGATGTTAAATGCGCGGCACTTTTATGCGCATTATTGTTGCTGTATTTCTTTTGAGAGGGGGGTGGGGTGATAATGAAGGCTATGGATTCAAAATTTGAATGCAAATCATATATGGGACCACCTCGTCACAATGTCGCCTCTTAATAAATATGCCAATGTAATACTCAAAACGCTATTCTTGTTTACCATTCTTGCCATGAATCATCAATACTACGCCTTCATATAGTCTGTACCATTGATAGATTTAGGAAACCAGGTTTTATTGCCAGGTGTACCTGAACTCAGTTCGCGAGATTCGTTAGACGGTTACACTTTATTTATATTTCTGCTTCGACGTGACTATGATACAAGTAGTCTGCTAGCTTTATTAGAAATCCAATCCCTTGTATATACCCAGTTCCCCATGGCTTTTCAAGTATTGACAAGTGTCGAAGGGTAAAAATTTGAAAGAAAAGCTTGCGAGTATTGTAGATATTTTTGAAGCTCGCTAGAGGCTTATATTTAGCCAAAAATAAAGCGCATTTTTTAAGTTTACTGTAAATAGTTGGATCTAATTGACTTATATTGTTTTTTCAAGGGAAAAGCTCTAGTGTTTCATCAGTTGGCTACTTGCACAGAGCACAGAGCACATATATCATTCCTTATTTATCGTTCCTGGGCGACTACGTTTTACATTCTGAAGACCCCAAATTTAGTGTCTACCGGTTCATTCTTCCCCCCTAATGCAGCCATCAAGCTCAACCCCAATACCCTCTCTGGTATGACTTGGTGGAATAATTCCATCATCCTATATATTTCATTAGTCACTTCATTTTCACACGTAAAGCTCGAATGACAACATACCCATAATCTAGCACTCGAGAAAACTGCCTCACTCTCCCTATCAATTCTATCCCTTAATTCAGGATCCACTGCCTTTCCGACTGTCTCCATAACAGCAGTCAACTGCTCACTTCCCATCACACCGATCCGTGCATTCGGCCACATCCACAGGAATCGTGGACTGTATGCTCGACCACACATACCATAATTGCCAGCACCAATTACTGGCACCACCACGACGGTAAATTTAGGTACGTTAGCACATGCGACTGCGGTGACGAGCTTTGCGCCATTTTTCGCGATGCCTTCGCGTTCGGCATCAGTGCCCACCATGAACCCACTGATATTTTGTAGGAAGATGAGAGGTATTTGACGCTGGGTGCAGAGCTCAATAAAATGTGCACCTTTGAGTGAGGAGGCAGAGAAGAGAATACCATTGTTGGCTATGATACCAACTTTGTGGCCGTAGATATGAGCAAAGCCTGTTACCAGGGTGGAGCCATAGTCACGTTTTGAATTCGGAGAAAACACTGCCATCTACGATGCGAGCAATGACCTCATGGATTGGAAGGGGTTTGCGAAGATTAGTTGTGGCGATACCTGTTAGTTCCTCGGGAGAGTAGAGAGGTTCTGTATAGGATGTTGGTGGTGGGAAAGGTTTGGTGGGCCAGTTAAGATTACTAATGGAACGGCGAGCGAGGACTATTGCATGAGCGTCATCAACAGCGAGATAGTCTGTTACGCCAGATACGGAGCTATGCATATTTCCACCCCCAAGTTCTTCGGCTGTTACGACTTCACCTGTCGCGGCTTTGACTAGAGGTGGACCGGCGAGGAAAAATATGACCTTGTTCGCCGACGATGATACTTTCGTCAGACATGGCGGGAACATAGGCACCACCTGCCGTACAAGGACCCATGACCACAGCTATTTGTGGAATGCCCATTGAGCTCATTCTTGCTTGATTGAAGAAAATCCGACCAAAATGCTCTCGATCTGGAAAGACATCTGCTTGATGTGGGAGATTTGCTCACTGAATCTACCAAATAGATACAACTGTAATATATTAGTACGTAAACAATATTCATATGATTTTATCAAAAGCTCACGGTAGATTATTTTCCTTGGCGATCTCTTGTGCCCTCAGATGTTTCTTCACAGTAATAGGATAATATGTCCCTCCCTTCACAGTACTATCATTTGCAACCACCATACAGGTTACCCCTTCAATAACGCCCACCCCTGTAATGATCCCACCAGCAGGTACATCGGCTTCAGGATAAAGTTCATGCCCGCCAATGCACTCAATTCCAGAAATGATGTACCAGGATCTATGAGTGCAGTAATACGATCTCTGGGAAGCATCTTCTTACGTGCTAAATGCTTTTCACGTGCTTTGGGAGGGCCACCTTGATGTATTTTAGCCGTGAGAGAAGAGAGGTGATCAAGGAGAGGTTTCATTTGAGAGGCATTTTGAGTATATTCCTCAGATGAAGGGTCGACATTTGTGGGAAGGGCGGAGATGGCTTTTGCTTGAGTTGGAGGACAGTAAGTAGCTACTGTTCTTAAAGGGATGGAGGCTGATTTGTAAAACACTGGTCTTATAGAATTCCTAGACAGGTTGGGTAAAATCCTGGATGCTCTGAGAGAAGCCATTGAGATGAAGGTTATGCTGCAGTTGCAGCAATGAATTGCAATATATCTACATAGATATTTGGTTGGACTTCTATTTGTTTGCGGCCAATTGAAGATCCCTGGAATTGAAGCGGGAAGAGCGGCACATCGCGGTTAGCGGCGGCTTACCCCGTGGGGAAACGGTAACTTCGTTGTCCATTCATTATTGTAGATTGTTAAAACTACCTCTCTACAAAAACCAAACGGATGTTGAACACTCATCTCAATCCTACAACATATACATGTCAAAAATGGCTTCCTCAATAAAATGCCTTCGATCGCTCATCACTCGACCCATGTCACATCTCCATCTCAAACCTTCAATTCCCATATCTACAGTTCGCAGGCGCAATGCATCATCCAAACATCCCGCTGGTTTTGAACCGCCAACATCTGCTGATCTTCTCGAGCTTCGCGAACGAGTTCAAGAATTCACACGACGAGAAATTCCCGAAACTCTGGCCGCCGAAACAGACAAATCGAATGCATTTCCCAATTCCATGTGGCAGAAATTCGGCGATGCAGGGTTCCTGGGTATAACTGCTTCTGAAGATGTGGGTGGGCTTGCTATGGGGTATCAAGCACATTGTGTTGTGATGGAGGAAATATCTCGCGCTTCAGGCAGTATTGGGTTGAGTTATGCTGCACATTCACAATTATGTGTCAATCAATTACAATTGAATGGGAATCAAGACCAAAAATGAAATATATGCCAGGTTTGATTGATGGAAGCAAGATTGGGGCATTGGCTATGAGTGAGAGTGGTGCAGGGAGTGATGTCGTTAGTATGAGGACAACGGCAAAAGAAGGTCGATGGGGGCTATGTATTGGATGGAACCAAAATGTGGATTACCAACGGCCAGATGCAGATGTTATTGTAGTTTATGCAAAGACCGAGCCAGAGAAGGGGTCGAAGGGAATTACGGCATTCTTAGTTGAGAAAGGATTTAAGGGATTCAGTTGTGCGAGGAAACTGGATAAGATGGGTATGAGAGGAAGTAACACTGGTGAATTGGTTTTCGAGGGGGGTCTTTGTGCCCGAAGAAAATATCTTAGGAGAGGTGAATAGAGGGGTCAAGGTACTTATGGAAGGACTCGACATTGAGAGATTAGTTTTGAGTGCCGGACCATTAGGTATCATGCAAGCTGCCTTAGATGTGGCACTCCCATTCACTCATCAGCGCAAGCAATTCGGTCAACCAATTGCACACAATCAGCTTGTTCAAGGGAAACTTGCAGATATGTATACAAAACTACAAGCATCGAGAGCTTATACATATGATACAGCAAGAACTGTTGATGAGACTGGAAATATAGAACACAAGATTGTGCTGGGGCAATTATGTATGCAGCTGAGCGGGCCACGGAGATCTCGTTAGATTGTATACAATTGCTAGGAGGAATGGGTTATGTGGAGGAAATGCCTGCTTCAAGATTACTGCGGGATGCAAAGCTCTATGAAATTGGTGCTGGAACTACTGAAGTTAGAAAAGTTGTTATAGGAAGAGCGTTCAACAAAGAGTATAGTGGTTTCAGTGCTTAAGGAATGAAACGACATTATAAAACTCAGCATAGCGAATTTGTATTATACGATAGCAATGTTGAAAGTATGTCATCCATCGTAAAATCATCTTAAACTGACTCGATACGAAATCTCGCCTAGTAAATTCTCACAACATAGCTGTTGAAGCAAGTCTCCATATCCTCTCATTTTAACTCAATCATCAGAATCCCCTAATCCAGTCTTCTCACATCATGTACCTTCACACCCCCATTTTTCCTTCTCTCAACTTCTGATAAATCTCCTTCTTATACCCTCCCAAATTACCAATCATAAACCCCAGCTCAAACACCGGCCCTTCATCCTATAAACACACGCATTAGTCTCAATCTCATCTCTCATCCTCTATTTTCCCCGCCGCCCCCTTCCCCCAGAACTATACACAGAAGCGAAGAAGAAACACTAACCCCAATCATCTTAACAACCCTCGACCCACTCCCACTAACCTCCAAAAACCGTCCCCCTACATATTCCTCACGAGTAAGCAACTCCAAGATAGCTTCCGCGACCATTTCCGCTGGAATCCATTTTTGATCTCGGGTCAACATTTCCAATTTGTCAGGTTGTTGAGACCAGAGTGGCGACTATTATGTTTATTCGGCTGTTCTTAACGGGGTGCAAGGGAATGAGGGAGGGAAAATGAGACGAGAAGAGCAGGAGGAAAAGAAAGAAAAAGAAGAAAGGAAGAAAGGAAGAAAGGAAGAAAGGAAGAAAGGAAGAAAGGAAGAGAACGTACCAGCACAAGCGCCGGCGCAATCGCCGCAACCCTGATTCCTAACTCCTCCAAGCCTGCCATACTTCTCACAAATCCCGTGATGGCAAACTTACTCGCGTGGTAGAGTGGGGTCTCCATCATGACAATATGGCCTGCTACACTGCCCAGACAGATTACTCTGCCGTCTCTCCCTGCTCGTGTCCAGTATTCGACGCCCATTTGTGTTAGACGGATGGGGTGGTTATGTTTACATTTAGGGTGTGTGTACGAGCCTGGGCTCTTGTTGCTTTGAGGGGAGAAATTGGAAGGTGTGCGTTCGTTTGATTTTCCTGAGAGTTATGTGTAGAGATGTGGTATGAGTCTTGGGAGAGGGGGGAGCCGGGGGGGTAATAGAAATTGGAGGAGAGGGGTTCGAAGAGGCCGCGCCGGGGACGATGATGTCTATTCCCAAGGGGAAGTTGGAGAGCGTGTATTCAAAAAGGGCTGTGAGATCAGGCCAGGAAGTGACGTCAGTAGGGTGAAAGAGACATTGTGGACGTTTTGTTAGGATTAAAGGTGGAAGAAGAAGAAGAAGAAGAGAGAAGAAGAAGAAGAAGAGAAGAAGAAGTGCTAGGAGTGGCTGCTGGTGAGGTTCTAGTGTAGGTGGTGAGGAGTTCGGATGCGGAAGGTTGAAGGGCTAGATCGGCGATTACGACGTTGCAACCTTTTGAAAGGAGGAGCGTTGCAAGTGCTAGCATATACCTGTACATAGAGTGTGAGAGGTTGAAGATGAGCTGGAGGTAGAGAGGTTAAGGAAGTACCTGAGCCGGCCCCGGTAATAATGGCTACCTTTCCATCGACTTCTAGATCTACTTTGGGATCCATTCCGGTTTTGAATTGGTGGATTTGAGTACGAGTTGAGTGACCAGCTAGAGAATAAATCAGCAAGTATCGATAGTCTAATATAGGTCGGCTTAGGAATTCATGAAAGACAAAAATAAAATAACCAAGAGATGTCAAACATACAGCTGGAAATGTGGAGTAAATTACGAATGTATATATAGTCAGGTGCCAGACCTAACTCTATCCTAGCCACCTTACAAATGCACTTTTTGGTTTGGTTGTGCATGCGTAGGAGCAGGGGATATTTTGAAAAATACTTGAATTGATCGGAACACTCGCTACATGCATGGTTGAACTGATGGTAGTATCTAGTTTTCAGTTGCAAGTTTTACGACAACGCGGTACTGCCTTGAATACTTGGAGAGCTAAACGACTTGTATCTCGTTTACAAGTCACTAGAAACTGGCAATCAGCTGAGCTCATACGAGCGATAATCAGAATACGTCAATACCATTAACTAAAGTAGCCATGAAGTAGGGTATAGAATCAATATGCCTCTGGGCGCCGTGTAGCCATTCGAACCCCATGATATACATAAAAAACTCCTAAGCCAAACCAAGTAATATAAGCCCACCTATTCAGTAACCCTCCATATTTCATGCATACTCCTTTTGCCATTTGACCAGTTGTCTAGTTAAAATATCCATCATTTCTAGACACGTTAAATCCTTGAATTCCTTTGGTGAATCGCTTTCGCCTGCGGCCACCTGTTTTCCACCTGCGCCATTAAGTTGTATCATAGGGAGAGTGTCTTCGACAAGTCCTCGAACCGCCTTCTCTGCCCCACTGCCACTTGGAAGCATCAATGGGTCACCAGCGAGTTCAACTTGAGTTCGGGATATGTATTCAAGGATGCTTGCGACACGTTTCCTCATTTCGGCCATGCTAATTTTGCTTCCTACACTAGCTTTTGCTTTGCTAGATCTACTCTCATTGTTCGAGCCCTTACTATTCGTCGCTTGTCCATTATCATCTGAACGTGGAACATCTCTAGATTGAGATCGATTCGGGGATCGAACGTTGCTCTCGTCCTTGTCCTTGGTATATTGATTCTTACCAGATTTGCCCTTTCGAGGATTAGGGGGTCTACCGCCCTTCTTATGCGAAACCGGTGGTAGAACTGGAGGGGGCGTATCCGGTACAATCGCTTGTGATGCTGGAGGTGGATCTGGGGGTTGAGCGTCGACCTCAGGGTTCTTGTTATTTGGAGGTTTGATTGCTGGTGGAGTTTCTTCAACTGGTTCTGAATCTGGACGAGTGTAAGTTACTACTAAATCATGGTGTATTCGGGGATACTGACCTTCAATCCTTCGACGTTCAGCTCGCCCCTTTCTTTTATTTGCAGCTTCCAGCCTCAACCTTTCCCGTTCCTCTCTTAATTCTTTTTCTCTGTGGTTTTTAGCTGCCGCCCCCTGATCTTCTTTGCACCTCCATTTCGGCCATTTGTTAAAGTTGCGCTATCTTCAGATTCTGCTTGAGATACAGATCTTTGAGGGGTCTCTTGTGGTTTCTCGTCAGATTCAGGAGTAGGAGAGGCCGAGTCTGTTCGTTGTCTCTTGGATCCGTCAGGTTTACTATTAAGAGTAATTAGAGTCATTCGCATAGATAGCATGACGTTCATCCACTTACTCTTCGCTGGCACTTCGGCCTCGTTTTGCTTTGCGAGTCCGACCATCAAACACTTTCGGTATGATTTTCTGCTACACTAGCCGCTATCGCTTGTCGAATCTGTTCTGCTTCGGCAGCTCCATCATATGCAGCATCTCTACTATTCATCGTTGATCTCCTCTTTGCGCTTGTAGAGCTAGAGGTGGGACGGCCATTCTTGCCAACTTTTGGTGATCTCGTGCCATCTTTTGAGAATGAAGCTGCTCGAGATGTCGTTCTCGAGAGATTCGGGTGAAGGGGAAGGTATAACGAATAGCGTTGTCTGCGATCCATCATGTCAGAATTGTGGTTATTTTTCTCTGAGTTGGAAACTATTTGTTGAAGAGTTGTATGCAATTGAAGAAAGCAGCCTTGTGGGACTTGATCTGCGCCACGGTCTCGCGTCGATGCTGACAACTCGAGTGAATATCTCGAAATGGGGGTATATATGAATAGTGCGAAAAAAGGACTCACCCATTTGGCGCCGTACGAATCCTGTGAAGTTCTTTACGGCATTGTTCGCAAAAATATTCATCAGGACTTGTGTCTTCGTTCATGATTCCAACGCATCCGCCATGTTGCCAGACTTTGCAAACGTCGCATTGCAAGAAGAATCCAGCTAAATCTTCTGTAAAATCCGCTGCTGTTATAATAGGCTCATCAACTCCATCTTTTGTATTATTCTTGTTATCTTCGTCCTCGAGTTGTGGCGGTCCAGGATATTCATCGTAACCGCAGATGCATCGAACAGCTTCATCATCATCACCTCCCTCATCTGCCCCAATCAATGTTTCTCCATCAACTGATTGACCTTTTAATGCCTTATCACCTGCATCAGCTCGACCCCGCTTTCGACGTGTCGAGGAACTATCTTCGGCTGTGGCTGTATCGTCAGGAGAATCCGAGGACAGCGAGGCAGATGGAGTCGACTTTCGTGGAGTTTCGGCTTTGTTGTTTGAACGAGTAGATCTCTCTGCGCGACCCGAAGAATTCGAAGAAGCAGAAGAGTGGTGTGAACTTGATTGAGCAGGTTGGCTACCTCGAGCGGCCCTTGATGAACGCCTAGTAGTATCCATCCCAAGTAACAATGATAATAGTACAAGAGTAAAATATCGATCTCGAGATTTCGTGTGTGCGAAGGAGATTAGTACGCTTATGAATATCGAGCGAGTATGTATTGTGTGATTTTATGAGTTGCGTGCGTAATTGAAGTCCTCCTCCTACTTCGATGAGAAGCTTTTCAACTCCAGTCCCCCAAGAGCAAACCAAGGGTAAATTGAAAATAAAAAGAAAGGCAGCTAGACTTTCGAAAACAATTGAGTATCGAGTAAAGCTTAAAGAGCCAATTTGGAACTCAAAGACATGCGATCAGATAGATATGAAAGTGGATAGTTTCTTGGTGTAATCATGACGGCGAGTGGTGGGTGTGAGGAGAATGAGGAGAGAGAGGAAATAATAAATTCAAGTTGCTTTCGTCCCCGCCAAATTCCCTAAGCATTTGATAGGCATAGGCCAAATTCCCTTCGGAGAATGAGAGAGCGAAAGAGAGCAGCATGAATGACTAATAAAGGTAAAATATGAACCAATGAGAATTTCGATCCGACTTTCCTAAGTAAACCTAGGTGATATTTAAAAAGCCACTAAGCAGAATATGGTTATTCTTCTTTTGAAAGCCTTCCAAGGTTTGTCTTTTTTACCTTTTCCTCTCTTTATTGTCAAGCCAATCAAAACTTACATAAGCTACTGCATCATCCACTTAAATGACCAGCCACTGGTGCAATTGCCTCATATTGCTTTTTCCTAGCGTATTATACAGTCGGGTAGGTAGGTATGGGACGTATAGGTTGCCCAGGTGGTAGATAAATCCATGGATACGATACCTAGGTAGAAAGATAATGCAGTATTGATGATTCATTATTGTATAATATCATGATGAATATATATGATGGTATAAATGACATGAATGATACATGTATATATATATGTGTGTGTGTATCCATGGATATGCATGATTTATACTTTTTGCGAGGTAAACCGCACGCGTATATCAAGACTTGAGTAGGTATTAGATACTAGGTATTGAATGCAATCTTCCTCGTCATACCTAGGTAGTAGGTAGTAAGTGGTAGGTAATAAGTAATAGGTAGTAGGTAATCGATAGTAGGTAGTAAGTAATAGATAGTAAATAGTAGGTAATAGATAACAAGTAGTAGGTAATACAATACAAAGTAACCTTGGAAGTAATAGGTAAATAGTATATGGTACCTAGGTACTACCTAATAAGTAGTCAGTATTGGATTTATTAAATTGCTGATTTTATGGCCAACAGCAAAGGATACATCGATAGATGACTAATCAATGACTAATCACTCAAATCTACTCCCCCATCAACCACTCATACTTCATTCTTTCCCCTTCACTTCCCACATTCATCGTGATTTCTAAAATCAATCGGTACCCTACTTCCACCTTTCCCCTTTAAGTTTAGCTCACTACTCAATCTTAGCTAATACCTCTTGGAGAGCGAAACCCATTATCAAAACATCCTTCCGGCTCAACGTAACCAATTTACTACTAGACAGGAAACGACTTGAATCAGTCATTAATTGTCAAAAATAAATTCAATACGCGCCTAAGTTTCAAAATATCAGTGGGCCAGTCGACGACAACATTACTTCCGACCCATTTTGAATATTCATTGTCCTTCAGTCACTTCAACCTTCGACAGAGAAAAAGGGTACATTGGATAAGAGAGATAAACACAGACTTCTTGTCCGTGGGGTTGAAAGTCGTCAATAAATCTTCCTAGGGCTTTCCCCCTCAAAATCGTTGCTGAGCATCTGCAATAAAAAACAAGTATGCACCTCTATACGAATTTCTTCATCGGATGTTAAAAGGGGAATGATGTTCGGTCTCATAAGATGGTTGGGATTTCATGTTCTTGGTTTGGGAATAGGGATGACAAAATACATGTCATTACTTCCCTATTCTGCATGCGAGATTCTGGCTGATGTGTTTGATATTTATTGTAGGAAAGGAAGGTTCAAGGACAATCAACCAAAAATCAATTCTGCCCCTCATCGAGAAAACACATCTGCAGTACGCGAACATTCAGAAGAGCGCAAATTTAGTCTTGGGGGTAGTTGGCATGTCATGTCCTCTTTCTCTGTGATGAACACAAGTATGAAATTCTTATAGCGTGGCACCTTTTAACCACTTTGGACTACCAATCTGGCAGTAGCAGACAACAAAATTTCCCTTCTCATGGCGACTGGAATCATAGTGGGTTTTGTCTCATGTATATTACATTGGCTGATCTCTGTATTTGAATGCTTGCTAGGCCACTCTCCCTCCGAATCATCACGAGCCATGTCTCCAGAAGTCGTATCGCCGGCACACCCAGACCGCCCCATTAGACCTTTACCAAAAAGGCGTCTTCGTGAGCGCCTCTCTCCCGATGTCGCCGAATCAATCAGATACCCGCCCGCACCCAAACCCCAAACCCCATTGTTTTATTACCCATATACTGTACGAGACGATGTTACGGCAAGTACTCTGGTGGAGTCTTCACACCCAAATGATCGCCCGCAGGTAGATAATATCGATCAAAACTATATCCCGCGGCGGAATGGAGAGGATCCAGAAAGTGAAGACGAGGAGGTTTACCGTGCCGTGCGACTTTACCCAAGACAATCAGTCGACAATTCTGGTCGTTCCTACCGCTATGTTCAAAAGCCCGATTCAAAACATCCCAATCCTCAACCTCCTGCCTCAACTGCTTCATCTGCGGATGGTTATGACTCATTTGAAAATACAAATAACAAGAAGAAACGCAAGATTCCTACACCAGGAGATTCCAACATTAATGGAGTCCATCTGTCAAATGATTTGGCAGGTATGGGAATATCTGGCCCAGACGAGGAGGATATAAATGGTGCCGGGTACTATCATGCTGGTGGCTCGGCGTCTCAAGGTTTGTCTGGTCCTGGAAGAGGTAGATATGGTCGAAACCGCAATGGCAGAAGTCCGTTAAGGACGTTATCTGACGCTTCGGGTAACTGGGGCAATGGTCGCAATTCCAAACCACGACAACCCCAGTGGCCAACGCCTAGTAAGTTTTCCTCCAACAACCTAAGACTGCGCTTAATATTTATTGATGACTTTTGTAAAGACGGCAGTTCTGGTATCATCTCAACTGCGATTGCAAATGCAGAAAAAGAAAGTCCAATAACTCATTCCCGAGGGCAGGAGAACATCAGTTTATTACAACAGCAGGCATCAAAGAAACCCACCCCCACTTCTACCCAATTCACTTTTACTTGCGATTCTCAAGTACCAGCAGCAGTACCCTGGCCTGGGCCAGAAATTACAAATATGCATCAAAGTGCAGCTGCAAGATCGATGATGACGCATGGAACTCAAACAAGCCCAAGCATGCAGCATTCTGGATCACAAGCCAAACAAGGCTTTCATGCATCACAACAATCCGCGCATACACAGAAGCAAAATGTACCTCAAACAGCACCTCCAAAGAGAACTCGACGTCGGGCAAGCAGAGAGTACCAAATTGCTGCTCGCCAGCGTCGTCAACAACAAGAATATCAGAATATGAACCACCCTCCCAATCCTGAAGACAATTGGATTTGTGAATTTTGCGAATATGAAAGAATCTTTGGCGCTCCACCAGTGGCTTTGATTAGGCAGTATGAAAGAAAGGATAGGCGTATCAGGAAGCAGGAAGCTGAGAGGAAAAGATTGCTAGAGAAGGCAAAGACGAAGGGACGTAAAGGCAAAAAGGGTAGCAAGGCTGCTGTAAAGGGAACCCCACAGGACCACCAATCACAGCACCAAACCTCTCAGCAAGGCACCTCTGCAGATCAGAACCATAGTCAGGGAACTCAAAGCGAAGATTACCCAGATGATGAGTACGAGCAAGAGCACGCCCAAGGTCATCCGACCTCTCCTGGAGCTCATTCCTCTCTCCGCCCAGGCGAGGTCTTATCCAATGATCAAGGCAGGCGTCACGATGGAAACACGGGAAGAAGTAGTGATGGGCGAATTGTGACTTAGTCAAACTTCGTCCCATATTCTCTCCCTGATGGTCTTTTTCTTTTTCTTCTCAATCGTCGGACCGAATTATTCACTATTCGACATTACGATATTCTCCGTAGCCTTCATTGCACGATTTGGTGCAAGGCGCGGCCGAAAAGAAGCCCCCCTCCCCCTTTTCTCTTTTACACCAACATAAGCACGCAGCATTAAACAGAAAGTTTTATCGGCAAACTTTACCGATTAGCATTAAGCATCAGATATCTTCATGTGTTTTGTCTGCATTGCATCACTCCCCTCAAGAGAAGACCTTCATGGGCTGGACGAATGGGCGGAAAAGGCAGACAAGATTTTCTTAATCAACAAGACACAGTGCTAGAACCTACTGTATTGTAAATGCACAGTATAGTTATTAGACCTGGGTTGATAATATATCTTTTCCTCCCCAAATCTTCGTCTTACTGAAATATTTGCTTGATTCTAAGAGCGAATGCTAGTGACATAACAGATAAGTGAATTTTCCAATTCAATACCAAGAATTCAAGAGTAATCCACTTGTTAATCATGCTAATCTACCGATGTCTCGTATGTGTTCTCTTCAACACCATGATGTCAATAAACCCCCGCCTAGTAGGGATTACTGGGGCTTCATCTAATTCTGTTCCATGAGTTGGAGACTTGGAGTCAGCCCTGGGCGCTAAGCCATGTGCAGATAGTGGCTGTGTACCTAGTAGAGTAGGCAACAACTGTGACTCGATTGTATTTACTACAGCAATTATATACAGTTCAATGTAGCCTTTTGAAGCCTTTAAATGCTCGTTCAATTTCACTCTTCTTGACTTTCGCTTCTTGAAAATCTCTCTGCCCCTTGACCTCATCAACAACTTATATCCTATAACTCACAATGTCTTTCCTCCTCTCCGAATTAAGAGAGAAAGCCTCGCGCATCACTTCTTCCTTCAAAGAATCTAATCCTCAGGTCCGGGAAGAATCAGTAAATGAACGGAAAGCCCGAAGACCGGGTTACGATGTGGTGAAGACTTCTTATACATCTCTTCCCGTTCCTATCCCAGATAACTTTTTGAGACCGTTGGAGAATCCGGATGATATCATTACGGTGGAGAAAATCGATTTTGCGAAGACGGTCTTGAAGGAGTATAGGGGAGCTTATGCTGTGATTTTAGATGGCGTGTTGAGTCGAAATGAATGTGAGATGTTGGTAAAGTTGGCCGAGATGAGTAAGGGGGGGCATGGAAATATTGTTCGAGGAATTAAGGTGGAGAATGGAGTTAAGATGGCGGGCTCTAGGAATGGGGCACAAGGCGATGCTGTGGAAGAAGAGGAAGAAGATGCCAAAGGACCTGCAGATAATGGATGGACTGCTGCAATGGTAAATGCAGGTATAGGTCATGAATTCCTAGCTACGGAATATAGAAACTCTGATCGCATTATATGGGATGAAAAGGAGGTGGTAGGACGTATCTGGACGAGAGTTTTACAGGGAAGGGGCATCAAAGAGGATATTGGGATACTCGAGGGGAAGAAATGGGAGTCTTTGGCTAGTGTAGGAATTAGGCGTGGTGAGAGATGGGTTAGCACTGAGCAGGGAATCAATGAGCGCATGAGATTCTTGAGATATGGAGCAGGTCAATATTTTAGAGGTATGCTGATCCGGTTTTTTTTATGAGAGAGAATATCTTGATTAACGTGGAGAGTAGAACATGTAGATAGCCGATATGAAACGCCCGATGGTAGTGAACGCTCTTTTTTCACAATCCATATCTATCTTAATGATTCCGCGCAGGAACTGGAGAAATGCCCCAACACGCCTAAGTTTCCGGATGATTCGGAAATTCTGAGAGGGGGTGCAACGACGTTTCACTCGAGTGATATGAAGGAGAGGTTGGATGTTGATCCGAAGGTGGGAAGGGTGCTTATTTTTCAACATCGGAGGTTGTTGCATAGTGGGGATGATGTGGTGAAGGGGATTAAGCTTACGATGAGGAGCGATTTGATGTTTAGGTTTGAGGACGGGTTGGAGGGCGATGGGGTGGTTTTTGAATAGATGGAGATGCACGTGTAGATGGGGTATCTTGGGGTGAGAGGATGGGAAGTTAGGGCATGGAGTACATATAGTAGACCCTTGAGTGGGGAACACATCTACATATGAAAATGAATTAATGCTTTATACGTCGGACTTTATGCTTCTCCGTTGTGATTGTGATATAGAATTTACGTACTGCCTATTATATTTACAGGAATAGATGGTGATTATACAGTAGTTAATCAGTTATGGGTATGAGGAAGGAATATTCCATTCTCCATCTGTATTCTATGCTCTCAAGAGCCATCAACAACATACTATCCACCTCTTTCTTCCCAGACCAACAACTCCACAATTACTCTCCAAATATCGGATCTACATATTCATCGAATTTGATGGTGCATTGGTATAGATATTACTACTGGGCTTCTCATCAATATACCCCATTTGTTCATATAATCCAACATGTAATGGAGTCAGGATGAGCTGGAATCAGGTGATGCCTATCCTCCCTTCTTCATCATTTGATGGTAGCCCTTTTATAAGTTTTCGAGTGCTTGATCTTGTCATGGTCAGGGGGATTTTGCATGAAGACGTGCGAAGTATGTAAGTACAATAGCGTACGGTTATTGGTACTTGGACCTTGGCGCGAGGGGATGCAATTGAGTATCAAGGGGTTTGAATGTCATTAGTGAGGGGCTTGGTGGGCTTATATTTGTAGAGGCTATGGTGGTAGCATGATTCAAGCGGTGATGGTGAGGTTTGACTAGATAATGAGTGGTTGGAACCTTAGCATTTGTGCAAAATTAGTGGAGGGATCTCAGGATGTGGCTTTTCATGCTTTTTTTCCTCAACACCAACACCCTATTACTATCTTCTGGGATTTTGCTGATAGTGAGTTTCTAAAGGAAGGTGGTATACAACATACCATCAGGTCCTGTGAGTAGTGGAATTGGAATTCCTCATGGATGGCACCAAGATAATGGCAACTGAATAGGGAGTTTTGAGTAAATTTAGCACATCTATTTCCGTAGCCTTAAGTAGGAAAAGGATCGAGTGACGATCACTACTGCTCGCGAAGGCACTTTTTACATTGAGAAGAAACAGAGCAATGCAAGTGGTACCTCATACGGGGCATGTTCAGAATTCTCATTTCTGCAAAATTACATGCAGATGTACTGTCCATATCATACATTACTATGTCCCACCAAATGTCTATAATGCACTTTGAATCAAATATATTGAATATCATATAAAGTAAAATCTTCCCACAGGGTGAAATTTGCTCTGAACCATCAAGCAGATCGCTGGTGACCTAAACGGATATACTATTTCATTTGATGGTGTTTGATTGCTTCATATCTTTGCCTAACGACTAACCTAACTCAACAGCTCGGGCCATGACCTAAAGAACTGCCATCGGTAATGGTACTCTCTTGATGGGTCTGTAGATCAGGTTATTTTCGGGACAAGGCATACTGCAACGCTCAATTTAATTTGACTAAAAGACAGACATGGAATATATGAACTGAAAAAGAAGATTGACTTTTGTGGCCATGGTTATTACAGATTGGTGCATCTTGTCAACCACTGTGAATTCACCACTCCCACAAAAGACTGCATTAAGTAGCACTTGATTCGGCAGCTTACACATGAGACAAGCCAGATAGAAAAACACTGCATGTTTCCCATACGAGCTAAACTCTTGGTTTGTATAATCAGATCGCCGAAACTTATTCTATTGCAAGAACTAATAGAGCTTTAGATGAATTCGAAGAGACCCTTTGCACGAAACGAATAGGGATAGGAATGGTGATTTTGGCACTTGAGAGAAACTTCCCTCGTATTCATAATTTGCGTTGACCATCCAACTGACCCTTGATTAGACAGTGTTAGGAATTATCCGCCTAGATCCGGTTTACCCTTAGCCACTTAATAGATCAACCTTGAACCATTATTGCGGAGCGAAGTTAGAAAGTTGACGGCACGGCACGAATAATAGAGTTTTCTGGGGCCCCAATTGCCCCGCATGCGCACTGTAGCGGTTTCCATCGGCTATCGGCGATTGGAATTTGATGTTCTTCTCAAAACCTCCTCAAGTAAATTTATTAAAGTGTCAAGCAATCAATCATCTACAACTTTAACCGCCATATTAATCTAAATCCTTCATTCCACAAGCCCCATATTATAATCTACAAAGCCCAGAAAAAACCTGTCTTTGGATTGATGTCATAGCAAATGCATTCAGCAACCAGATCTCGAGCCTTAGCTCGAGCTCTTCTCCCTTCCTATTCTCGTCGATATTCAACAGCTCCCGCAATCACTCCCATTACCTCTGTTCTGATAGCCAATCGTGGAGAGATTGCTCTACGAGTCGGGCGCACAGCTTCAGATCTCGGCGTACGATGTACAACAATCTATACGGACCCTGATGCCAATTCACAGCATGCACTTTCCAGTCCTTTTGCTGTGAACCTTGGAGCTACGAATGCATATCTTGATGGTGAACGAATTATATCTGTAGCGAAGGAACAAGGCTGTGAGGCATTGCATCCAGGATATGGATTTTTGAGCGAGAATTCGGCGTTTGCGAGAAGATGTGTGGAAGAGGGGTTGGTGTTTATTGGTCCGCCTTGGAAGGCTATTGAGGCAATGGGAAATAAGTCTAGGAGTAAGGATATTATGATCAAGGCAGGAGTGCCCTGTATACCTGGGTATCATGGGGAGAACCAGGAACCTGAAAATCTACTCAATGAGGCTAGGAAGATTGGATTTCCGGTTATGGTAAAGGCTGTTAAAGGTGGTGGTGGAAAGGGTATGCGCATTGCGCAAACGGAAGGAGAGTTTCTTGAGAAATTGGAGAGTGCAAAGAGTGAAGGAAGAAATTCTTTTGGGGAGATGTTATGTTGGTTGAGAAGTATATCGCTACACCAAGACATATCGAGGTACAGGTTTTTGCCGATAAGCATGGTCAAGCAGTTGCTTTGGGTGAGAGAGATTGTAGTTTACAAAGAAGACATCAAAAGATATTAGAAGAAGCACCAGCACCGAATTTAGCGGAAGATATTAGGCAAGATCTCTGGGAGAAAGCTCGTGCTGCAGCCCTTGCAGTTGGCTATGAAGGGGCCGGTACAGTAGAATGTGAGGGTTCTGTCAATTGTTCATGCTCAAATACTAACTAAAACTATAGTTATATTTGACAACGATACCAATGAGTTTTTCTTTATGGAGATGAACACTAGACTACAGGTTGAGCATCCTGTAACGGAAGAGATTACTGGAGAAGATCTCGTCTCATGGCAATTCAAAGTGGCAGCCGGTGAGCCATTGCCACTCGATCAAGATACGATAGCTCAAAGAATTTCCGAACGTGGATGGGCTCTTGAAGCTCGAATATATGCCGAGAACCCAAATCAGAACTTCATGCCCGATTCCGGCAAGCTTATTCATCTAAGAACACCGCAGCTATCAGATGGTGTTCGAATTGATGCTGGTTTTATTCAAGGTGATACAGTCTCATCTAATTATGACGGAATGATTGCAAAGCTCATCGTGAGTGGTCCGACACGAGAAGTAGCAATACGAAAACTTCATGCAGCTTTGCAAGATTATGAAGTGGTTGGTCTAAGTACAAATATTGAGTTTTTGAAGAAGATTTGCAAGAGCCCTGCATTTATTCGAGGGGATGTGGAAACTGGATATATACAAAAACACCACGATGAGCTTTTTGTAGATGAGATCATTGAACCTGAAGCTTTCGCACAAGCGGCTCTTGGTATTCTATCCCAAGAACTTTCTGCAGCGAGCTCAAAATCGATCCAAGGTCCTCATGGCAACGCAATTGGTTTCAACTCTCACGTCCAACGGGGGTTCGCTTTCACAAAACCCATCACCCAGCCATCAAGCGATAAACCCGATATCTACCACGTGACAGTCGACCAATCTGATCGCAACCTCTATAACATCACAGTGAGAGGACCTAACACGGAAAAAGTCATACGAAAATGTCATCAGCGAACAAAATCCTACTACCATCTCAACATTCTTCCCCCATACCCGAATTGAAAGTACATTAATCCGACAAGATGATAAAATCACACTTTTTCAACAAGGGAAACAAATACAGCTACAATTGGCGACGCCGGGATGGTATGAGAAAGCATTGGGGCTTAAGGATGTGAAGAATAGTGTAGTGGCGCCGATGCCGTGTAAAGTTTTGAGGAATGAAGTGCGGGAGGGAGAGGAGGTTGAGGAGGGACAGGCGTTGGTAGTGTGAGTATCTGTCTTTTTCTGCGATTGAGGAATCTGATGACGTGAAGCTAATATAATTCCATGGCAGTATCGAGAGTATGAAGATGGAGACTGTAATTCGCAGTCCCCAGAAAGGTATCGTCGCCAAGCTGGTACACAAAGAAGGGGTGAGCTGATACTAGATACTTTACCTTCCCTCTATCCATCTGCTTCCTTCCCTTCGAATCCAACTCATAAACCCGCATCATCGAGAAATCGCACTAACATAACATAAACAGGACATCTGCAAAGCAGGCACTACCCTCGTACTTTTCGAAGAGGTATGTCAAAGTCCTCCCCTCGTTCAGTCTTAATTTCTAATCTATGAGCCATACAGCACGAATAACCATCCCACACAATACAAAATCCACATATGTGCAAATAGATAGATACCTAGTAAGCGTGAGAGCGGGGATGACAACGAATGTTTATGAGCTGATGTATCTTATGATTCCTTGGTGTTGTATGGATGCAAATGATTGGTGTCTTGTGTTTGCTGTGCTGTACTGTGCTTTGATAAATGATTGAATGATCGAAGGAGTATACAAATCTGCATTCGTATTTACTAGACTAATCCCCGCCTTCCTCCCATATAGTATACTCACCACATAGCGAGCATGGCGAGGTTCCAAAACCCCACAGTATTTACAGTATCTACCAGTCGCACATCCATTCCACCGCAAAGAAGTACACAGAAATCACATCCACATCCACATCCACATCGAGATCCACATCCCATCACCACCCACACAGCAAAACCGATCGACAAAGCCAAGCTATATGTTTCAATTCAATTCAGTCCATTTGTATTCTTTCTACCTTGTTTATCTTATGATCAATTCCACCCCATCCTACCCGACCCGTTCCTCCCAACCCCGCATCTCCCAACCCCGCATCTCAATGTTAGTGTCAGTATCATTATCCGCACCCATCCACCATAAAATATACCTCCCTCGGTTATGCGTGAGAGCCAGGTCTAGTCACCCAGTCAGAACCATTTCACTCCCGGACCAAACCATTCACACCAATAATCAACCCTGCCCGCCCAATCCCACGCTCACTCCCCATTTTACTCAGCCACGTAAAATTCACAAACTAGCTAGCCAGTCAAATACTCTCTAGCTTCCAAACCCATTCGCTTTTGTATCCTTTGCATGGGCATTGCTTTTTCAAAGTGAAGTAATTTGAAAGCCAGAGATAGAAGAGCCAAGCCAGAATCTCAAAAGGCAGAAAAAGAATGAAAAGTAAAGTTAGATGAAAGCATACGAAAAAAATCCCAATCGTAACACATTGTCTTTATTACATAAACTCCAAAGCCAAAACCCCTGAACCCCATAATGACACTCCAGTTATTCCTTTTATCTCTGGAGAAAACTAAACCCGCCCCCACACCTTGGATATAATTCCCAATTCCCAGTCCTGTCAACGAAGGTGTGTTTTGTATGTTGGTATTTTCAGCATAACGTCCCCAATGATCCTATTTATCCTTATAATAGAATCAAGTAATTCGAAGGCGCTATTCCAGTGTCTCCGTTTTCTTTCTTTGCTTGCCACCACCTCCCACTGACATCTGAGACTTCTAATATTTCGTGTTTGGCGAAACTGATCTCATTCGCATCATCCGGGTTGGCATCATAAGAGTAGATAGCCTTCGCACGGTATGGATATTCTGTAGGCTGTACAACTTCTGGTGTAGGTTCTGAGCCGATACCCCATGTGGTCCAAGATTACTCGCTCCGAATCTTGGTTGTGATGAATTGCGTTCTGCTCCTATGGCACCTCCTGGGAACCCTGCTACTGGCGAAGATGTCTCGAAACCACCCAACTGCGCTGAAGTATACATTGTGGTGGGACATTTGAAGAAATCGAAGTATCCGGTCGACCACTGCCATATCCATTTCCATAAGCAGTAGACATCCCTCTTCCCGATGAAGTTCTGTGGTCTTTGTGAAGTGCGAAAGAATCAAGATACGCTCGAGGTACTGCTGAAGGTGTTGATCCAAAGTAGAAAATCCAGACAATCTAGATTCAGTATTAGCAAGGGATCTAGACCTTCCAACGAGTTAACCTTACATTTACCATAGACAGTAGGATATGTCCGCTGCGGTTGCTTCTTTCGCCCCATTCGACGAATAAATCAATGAATTGACGGATTGAACTTGTTAGTACGAGACCAGTAGCCAGAAACCCAACGATAGCGACATGATAAGTTTGAGTTGTATTCGATGCTATCACGACAAAGATGCCAAGAATACAACATAGCATATACGCAATAGTAAACCATGAATAATTCGGAAATCCGTCATTGGGAGGGTGTGATGCCGTCGCTAATATCGATCCAATGAAAGCAATGAGCCATGCAAGCTATCAATCGACCATGTTAGTAACCATCATATCATATAAAACGAGGCGCACGACGTATCCACGTCTCCATAAAAACATACCATAGCAATAGATATGGTAGCTAGGGCGAATGGATCTCCTAGGATGTTATCCATACTCATTCCACGCATCCCCGCTGTCCTCCTTTCCTTTATAATCCGATTGACCGTTCATTTTGGGTAATGATGACGAAGTTAATGGACCGTAGGGGGTGTAAGTAGGATCTAGAAGATTGAGAGATGAAAAGAAAAGGTATTGTTGAAGGTAATTATTAACGTCGCCCAGGTATTATCGTCGCAAAGATGAGCATTCGATTCAATCGAACAAATTGTATATCGAGGAGAAAAAAGAAAAGGGAAAAAAAGAAAAGTTCAAATATAGGGAAGAATTTTGTAGAATGGGTTGAGTGTTGTCGAAATGATGTTTCAGCTGCAGTGACTGTAATAAGGAACTTGGTTTAATAAAACGAAGCCAGTAAATCGTCCGTTATTCTAATGAAGCAATGAAGCAATGAAGCAATGAAGCGATGAAGCAATGAAGCGATACAACAAAATCGCTCTTTGGATACCGTATTTGAAAAAGCTAACCACAGCCCAGCAGCAGCAGCAGCAGCAGCAACGCTTGATTGAAAGTAAAAACGCTTATCACGATCAGGAGTGATAATGTTGAAATGGTGAGATATTGGGAATGTTGGTAAAAGAGTGTGATTAGATTCAAGGTTGTTGTTATTGTTGTTGTTGGTAGTGATGGTAGTGGAGGTGGAGGTGGAGGTTTCGTTGTTAGAAAAAGGGGATGGATGGATGGATGGATGGATGAATGGATGGATGATACGCGCAATGGGTGGTACCAGAATTGGCAAAGAGGTAAAAAAGAGGTATGTGTACCAGGATGGGTTAGATTTGATGAAAAAGTTAGGATGAAAGTTTTGAGTGAGCGAATTGGGATTTTAGATTTTATTGTATGTTAAGGTACAATGTATGTATGTATGTGTGTGTATGTGTGTGTATGTGTGTGTATGTGTGTGTATGTGTGTGTATGTGTGTGTATGTGTGTGTTCCCGGATGAATTTGAATGATGGATGGTTGAATGAATGAACGAACGAATGGATGGATGAAAATAAATGAATGGATGTGGCTGTTAGAAGTACAGCAAAAAGGTTAGGTAGGTTAGGTAGGTAGGGAGATGGGTAGTATTGGGTGGATTGGTTGATGAGAAGTGGTGAGATGTATACAAAGCGATACGATAAAAGAGAGTGAGGGAGGTGAGTGAGTGGGTGGGTGGAAGAGGAGAGTGAGAGAAGAGAGAGAGAGAGAGAGAGAGAAGAGGAGACAGAGGAAGAGGAGACAGAGAGGAAGAGGAGACAGAGAGGAAGAGGAGACAGAGAGGAAGAGAGAGACAGAGAGGAAGAGGAGACAGAGAGGAAGAGAGAGACAGAGAGACAGAGAGACAGAGAGACAGAGAGACAGAGAGACAGAGAGACAGAGAGACAGAGAGACAGAGAGACAGAGAAACACATAGACACAGAGACACAGAGACACAGAGACACAGAGACACAGAGACAGAAAGACAGAGATTACTATGTGTATTCGAGTAGGTAGAAGGTAGAAGGTACAAATGGATAGTTATTATTTAGTTCGTTAGGTTTAGCCTGAATATTAGAGGAGTGAGTATCCGGGATAATAATATTGTTGCTTAGATGAATTTGTATTCTTGTAGGTATAAATCCAAAAAAAGAATAAAAGAAAAAAAGGTCCCGAGGTCGTTTATAAACTTCCAAGGTAGGTTTTTTTTTAATTATTGCTAAGTTTTTCGTATTAAGAATAATAAGAATACTCGTTAACCTAGGTAATAAGAATAATAAGAGAAAAAGAGAAAAAGAGAAAAAGAGAAAAAGAAAAAAAGAGAAAGAGATTTAGGGAATCTAGAATTCTTAATAATAACAGCAAAATTAAAGAAACTAATAAACTAGGTATGGATTAATTATACTCGTAGTAGATGATATTTTATTTTATTTTATTTATATTTGTGAATATTTATATATTTATATTTATTTGTAGTTACATTTGGATTGGATTGGATTGGATTGGATTGGATTGAGTTCTTATTAATCAAGAGAGAGAGAGAGAGAGAGAGAGAGAGAGAGAGAAAGAGAGAATCGAACTATCTAATAATACCCGTGAACCTAATCACAGATACTATCTAGGTCCAAGGGTAGTAAGTAGATTTGAATGAGGCTTAGGATTTATACTATTCATTAATATCTAGATGAGTAGTAGAATGAATGAATTAATATATAATGTCTATATATATTATTATTATTATTATTATTATTATTATTATATTATTATTATTATTATTATTATTATTATTATTATTATTATTATTATTATTATTATTATTATTATTATTATTATTATTATTATTATTATTCGAATATTCAATTCAGTATAAAGTTCTATTTATTTATTTATTTATTTATTTATTTATTTATTTATTTATTTATTTATTTATTTATTTATTTATTTATTTATTTATTCATTCATTCATTCATTCATTCATTCATTCATTCATTCATTCATTCATTCATTCATTCATTCATTCATTCGTTCGTTCATCTAATAATATTTAATTCCAATCCTTCTACTATATTTTATTTTCATTCGACTTATTATTATTATCTCAATAACTTTCAAGCCTTTCATCGTCTTTCAATTCTCTATTGAGCCTTATTAATCACGACCTATACATATATACCCTTTATTGCTATTGGTTGATCTAAATCGAACAATGGGGCAACAACGCACGCTTTAAAATATTCCCTTTGCTGTGATGCCCCATAAAATGTCTAAATTGAGCGTTTCGACTCCGTAGATTTGAAGTCTAAGTTTCAATAATGTTTCTTAGTCAGGTACGGACAGTTAAATCACATACCTCGTACATGCATGTATTACCTAAGCTGAGGTCATTGATTCATCTTGTATCTCTACCCGGACTCGAGTATATTCATCCAAATACATTTCAACCTCTCTCACAATCCTTTCTTCCCAACTTGCATCAAACACGACAATTCTCAATTCACAATCCATCCATAATTCACAAAAACCTCCAAGCCAAACCACACTCACAACCACCCTCAAATCCTCCAACAATACCTTCTCCCGCCCCTTCAACATGATTGGTCCCAACCCAGGGACCGTGGCCATCGAGACTTCTAGACCTCAGGATCACCCACGTTTCAACCATCAGGGACAAGCCACCCACCCATCCCATCCTCAGGGTCCTCTCCCTCCCTCTCGACTCTCGACTCTCGGTAATTTGGAAATTTCTGGATTCCCGAGGTCCTTGAACTCCATCCCAATTTTATTTTCACGCCACGCCACTGTATCTATCTTTCTATCGATGTACGGACTCGTATGTCCTCCGTCGTATCCCAGGCGTCGCCATCTTTTCTGAAGCTATCAACCTGGGCACGGCTACCTGGGCACGGCTACCTAGGCACGGTTAGAGATTGAGGATCGGTTTATGATTCTACTGTACTTATTGTTACTGTACAGCGAGTGTTAGGTATGTACGATGATATGATTACTACAATTATTATTACAGTATGATTAAATCCCGTGAGATCAGAGCTCGACGCTCGGCGTCGCGGCATGGGTACTTGGTTCATATTTACTACCATAGCACCCCGGGCCTACCTAGACACCTAATTATCAGCATACCCGTATTTTCACCATCAACCTATAGCGACCACCTCCTATAGCTAATACCTACCTAGACACCCCAACCAAACAACAACATGGCATCTCCATTTCGCCATCCACTACAAAAACAATGCACAGATCTAGCTTGTCCTCGCAATCATATGTAGCTTCTATATGAATGAACAAAGCAGACAACAACAAAGGATATATATTTCTATGAATTACCGACTCCGCAGCACTCGTGATACCTGATTAATACCAAGTAGGTATAGAAGATAATCTGATAATCTGACATACTCAATCGAGCGATTAATACTATTATACCGTATTCAACTCAAAAGACTAACCCACTCTCATCTACTTACATCACCTACTGTCATCCTCAAAAACCTAAACATCTCAAGTAATGAATGCTATAGGGGTTCTTGATAGCATATACTCGAGTATAGCTCTATATCTAATATACATCAGAAAGATTACCTACCCAAACAGGCACTTTGGTAATCAACCTTGGAATCTACAAGCAGTTCCATTTCTTTCGAAAGAAGATCACCACCACCATCATTATCATGTTACACCACACCCTAAAACGAACCTTTACTGTACATACCTACATACACTTTACCCTATTTCTTCGAGTTCCCTATACAGGTAGCGCGGCAAGAACGACCGTTAATAAACAAGGACCAGGGCACCACCACTTTCTGCAGCTAGAAAGGTATCAGCATGCCCTTCTCCTGGAATGTTGATTGAAAACCGGAGCTGTGTTGAATTTTTATTGTGTTGCCTGGGTAGCTAGCGAGGAGCCATCGATGAATCTCGTGATACCATTTGACGCCTCCCCCACACTTTCAATGGTTCGTGCGGTGGTTTTCGGAGCCTGGGCTCAAACGGAGTCTAAGAAGGTGGCCCTGGAGGTACCTAGTATCCATCAACCATCAACCTGCATTTGTCACCCTCGTCAAGCGGCGATCTTTTCACTGGATTTGTTGGTGCCGTATCAACTTCTCGACTTACGGGTGGTAGTATCTTGGTTTGGACAGCACGATGACACGTTTGAACGACGAGATGGTTTTGAAGTATTGGGACACGTTGAGTTCCATCTCAAACATGTGCTATTCTTTTATTTGACAGCCATAGGGCATTTATTTTCTCTTCGAGCGCATGCAGTCTCGGAACCACCAACACTTCCATACCGAGCGACCAGTATTCATCCTTTCGCATCGGTGATACAGGAAATGCTACAGGCATAGATAGCTGAATGATACATAGGGTACCTAGCCAGGGTGCCATAGCGCAGACCGTTGGTATGTTTTCAGCCAATGTCTGAGACGCGGATCATACAACCTCCGGGCTCTTCCCATCTTCTCAATCATAGTATCATCGCCTTATCAAAGGTAGCAAGGAATTTATCTTTCGTCACTACTGATATGCTGGTAGAGTAGGCTTGTTATCACATCTCGATGCCGATATTGCTTTGACCTAACGATGTTTCTCCTCCATCTTACCTCTCGATGACGTCTGTCTTTAGCATGTTCCTAACATGTTTCCACCAGCAGATATGGATATTCTGATCACATTATCCAATTTGTTAAAACAAGTCTCACTCCTGGCCCAGGTCATCATTTAATCGTTTTATCAATGTGGCCTTGCGGACTTTTTGTTCCACCTGTTGTACTCTTTCTTCCAATTCTGCCCAATTTTCACCAGCCCTCAATACATCAACAGTATACCAACGTTGAAGAATAGCTGCTGTTCTCTGTCTCAGAGCTGATAATTCTGCATTTTTGTGACATTTGAAGGGCTTCGATTTTCGCGATCCGAGGCTGTAAATTGATGAGTTGCGCCGACAACTCTGCTGATGGAATTGGCATGTCAAGAACCGATGTTAATCTAGAGGCAGTGGATGGGTATGAGCTCGCAGATGCTAATATGATAGCCAAAATAGCGGAAGTATCGAGCGTAGTAGGTAGTTGATCAGGGTCAATGGATTGGAAGAGATCGGGATATTTCGCATCTAAAAGTCATTAGTTGTCATATTAAGTCGTTCTAATAGAATAAACTCACGTAATTTTAGTAAATCTTGAATAACTCTTGATTTGGAAGCAAGTCCATGTAGAACATGTTCCAAATCTGCAAGTCGTTCATACGCTGATATAGATACATCGGAAGTTGTGATAGATGTAGTATCAATATGACCACACACAGCATGTTCTATCCTTCGTAGTCGCGCTGCCAAGAGATCAATCGTTTCTGAAGCGGTCTGATCGAACGTATTATCCATTATAAATTATTCGAATTCGATGTCGGGAAATAGGTATCGTGAATCTCAATTTTTTCAAGTGATCTGGGGAAAGGAGTACAAGTTGTGCGGAAGTAGGTAGTTACATGTAGTATCTGCAAGGCTGACAAGATTAAGTTTGACCAGCGGCTTTTAGCTTGGCAATCGCTCACAATCTTCAAAAGATCACCGGCTGATACCGCTTCACGACACCTCTAAACGGGGAACACTTTTTTGTTATTGGCTCTTGGGAATTAGGTGCGATTACCACTTGATTGCGCGACATCCACTTTGAGAATTACACTCACTTATCAATCTTCCGATTTTCAACTTCAGACGACATCCCCAAACATATCAACGTCCGTATGCAAACGGGTATGGTGGCGTTCAGAAAGTTGTAGGATCAGGACAGTTCTTCGGGAGCTCCACACGAATACCGACGTCGATTCTCCGCATCCTGTACTCGTACATCCACACCGACACCTTGAGCGAACGAGGAGATAGGAACGAACATACGATCACGATATGGCTTCCTATTCCACCGTCGGCAGTCCCAGTGGCAGTGGTTTGGAATCTAGTCGTGGGTCCAGGTACGCAGATGGACGGTAGACGGAGTATGTTGTACCGGGACGTAACTAATGCTCTCTCTCGCGTGCAGAAGGAAGTCGAGTCGAACTATTAAAGAATTGAATTCACCTCATGGACAAGCGTCTTGGATCAGTAGCAATGTGAATCTTCTCAATACCAGTATGTTCTACCTCACGCTTCAAACTCCCACAGGATTATGTTGACACTGAACCTTTTAGTTGTTGGTGCCGGTACACTCGCCATGCCTCTGGCAATGTCCCATATGGGAATACTGCTTGGCACATTTGTTATACTGTGGTCGGGATTAATGGCAGCCTTTGGGTTGTATTTGCAATCTCGATGTGCCAGATACCTTGATAGGGGGACAGCTTCTTTCTTCGCTCTATCACAAATTACCTACCCAAATGCAGCGGTAATTTTCGATGCGGCTATCGCTATTAAATGTTTCGGTGTGGGCGTTAGTTATTTGATCATTATTGGTGATCTAATGCCAGGAGTTGCAACTGGTTTCGACCCAGAAGCAGTGTCCGTTCCAATTCTTATGGATCGAAAGTTTTGGATAACAATTTTTTATGTGAGCTTTTGAATTGTGTCTTTCATGTGACTGTACTCATAACTATCTAGGTTCGTTGTTATTCCACTCTCATACTTACGACGTCTTGATTCCTTGAAGTATACTAGTATTGTGGCTCTTGTCTCCATTGGGTACCTTGTGATCCTTGTGGTATACCACTTTGTTAAAGGGATACCATGGCAGAACGAGGTCCAATTAGAGGAGTTGAGTGGGCAGGAATTGTTCCAACTTTACAAAAGTTTCCCCGTGATTGTCTTTGCTTATACTTGTCACCAGAATGTAAGTAGTAACTCCACAAGGCTCTCGTTAGTATACTAACAATATAGATGTTCTCAATTTTGAATGAGATTAAAGACAACTCACCCAAACGAACAACCAGCGTTGTTGCGGCAAGCATCGGAAGTGCTGCTTCGATCTATGTTTTGGTTGCTATCACTGGTTACTTGTCTTTTGGTAACTCTGTTAAGGGAAATATTGTTGGAATGTGTAAGTTATCATTACTAAAATTATATCCTCAGGCTAACTCGTGTAGATATCCCATCTACTGCTTCAACAATCGCTAAGCAGCAATTGTCATTCTTGTCATGTTTTCATATCCACTTCAAGTACATCCTTGTAGAGCATCAGTCGATGCAGTCTTGAAGTGGCGTCCAAATTCCTGGAAAAGACGTCACTCGCCTAATGGCTCACGCTGCTCGAGCTGCCCCTTGCTGGCTGGAGGTCATGTACGATCGGCCGCAAGAAACGATACTATTAGTGAAACACGTTTTGCAATCATTACCACCGTCATCATCGCTCTTAGTTATTTTACAGCAGTCACTGTATCATCACTTGATAAAGTACTGGCATACGTTGGAAGCACAGGTAGTACAAGCATTAGTTTTATTCTACCGGGATTGTTTTACTATAAAATCTCCTCCCCCGATTCAATCCATCACCAGCGATTAGCAAAGGAGGATGATGAAACAGACGAAGATGAAGACGAAGGCGAAGGCGAAGAGGAAGGTCAAGGCCTACTTGGTCAATCTATCAAAAGGATTATACCTTGGCGCAAAAACTCTCTTGCGAAAGCTTTCTTTAGCATTGGCTATTTATGGTCTATGTGTATTGGTCATTTGTCTCACGACCAACTTATTCTTTACAGCGCAAGGGCATTGAAATTGATCATTGGAGTTTCCTCCAGAGTTATCCAGCGAAATCATAAATTGGCAAGGCGCAGGGCGTTTTACATGGCATTTTGGGAAGGCGTAGGCAAAGCATAGGCTATAAAATTTCAACACAGTGATGTTTAGCCGTTTATAAATCCCATAAATTTTTGGGCTCTCTTTTTGGTATGTATTGAAATACGACTTGGGCATGAGAATTACATATCAACGGCCCTCTTTCCTCAATATAACACATCTCATTCTTCGACCAGTTTGTGAACTCATTTCACCTTGTTGCTTTAGATGTGATGTGAATTTTACGTCAACTCCCCATTCCTATTTTTTTACAAGTGCATGAAATATATCCCGGTGCATGTGAGTCCTGCGATCTGAAGCTACATCGTATCATCGCTACAACCCATCCTCTCACGCGTCATCAATGCACGAATGTGAAGGCCCATGTTCCCCTCATAGCGTAGCGTATCGTATCGTATACTCTCTCAACCCTTTGCGTCATAGAACATGGTCCGTCCTCCACGTCGTCACTCGCTCCGTTTGTATTTCTAGCATCGTACCGTCCGTCTCGTCTCGCCTCGTCTCGTCTTGGAAGTTGATATCTGCCGTGCTTCCTTTTATGTGTGTGTGTGTGTGTCTTTTTCCTCGTAGTCTCTCTCTCTCTATCATCCTTGGTATTTTCCCCCCCGTTCTCTTCGTGTGCCCTTTCCCTTTCCTTTCCCATTGAAATGAAATGACCCAATCCAATCCAATCCAATCCAATGGCCAAACCGCCAGCTCTAATTATCGCTTTTCAGAATCGGTTTGCGGGACGTAGGAGCGCTGGGCGTTTGTGAATTCCGTATGTATTGCGGCTCGAGGAGGCCGGCCTGCGGGGTGGCGGGTTAGTGAGTGTTGGTTGATGGGATTTGTGAATGATGGATTTTTATTCCTTCTTTTATTCTCATTCTTCTTTCTGAGGGGAGAGGAGGGGGTTTGTTTGACTGGGCTGACTCTCTCTCTTCTCTCTCTTTTAAATATTAAACACAGAGGAACTCAACGTACCATGCTCAACAGTCTCCAGGCCGTCTTTGTCGGTTGCGCGCCCACTCCTAGCCAGTACTTGGCTCGGAGCGTGTCGACACGGATGTCTTTGAATTTTTGGCCTTCGCCGTCGGCGGGGAGTTTGGGGATTGGATCGTAGGTTCCGAGGACTTCGAGGGGGAGGCTGTTGCGTGCGGAGCTGGATCGGGTGTTAGTTTAGGGTTTGGGAATGGAGGGAGGGAGGGAGGGAAGATGGTCGGGTTGGTTTGGTATGAGGGGATGGAGAGGGAGACAGAGAAAGGAACGTGAGTGGGTAGGTGAGGTGAGGGAATGGATGTGGAAGGAAAAAACGTACCGGGCTTGGGCTACGACGATGTTGTAGAATGGTTCTCTTTTGCGGCCGAAGCGCGCGAGACGGATGCGGACGACCATCTTCTTCTTTCGTTTTTTTTGTTGCTTCGGTTTGGGGATGGCGGGTGGATGGGAGATGGGATTGCTTGTGTTTGAAGGGAGATGTGTGTGATATCGGAGTTGATGTATGATTGGGAAATTATTTGAGGTTCGGGATTTCTTCGGTTGGAGGATTCTTTTTGGGGGCGGGATTTGTTTGATTCTATGGCACAGGGGGTGGAGTGGGATGGGTGGACTGGATGAACTTGAGGTGGAAGAGAGGGTAAAGTGATGTAATTGTTTTTAGGAATTGAGGTGATTGTTGATTTTGTTTTGTATGTAATTAATTATAAGGTGATTTTCATAAAAATCAATAAGAATTTATATTCGAATATTTTATTTACAAGGAAAAGGAAAGAAGTAATCTATTTCTCTCTTTTTCCCTCTTCTTACTGTCTCATTATCATGATCATTCAAGCTTATTAATAAGGCCATTCATCTTAATCGATACTGAATTCGAAGTGTATTCGTTTCAATCATCCAACTGCAGCTAGGTATATCAAACTATCAGCAATAACCAAAAGGCTCTACCTATCCACTCATATCCTTTACAAACTCAGTCCATACACCTAATCATGGCTGCAAAAGTAAATTCACCCTCTCATCATCTTCTCTTTTCTTCTCTTCTTCCCTCCTTTCGCTCACAAAGCTACATCATATCAATACGTACCCTCGTCCACTACTCAAACTCACAACTAACTAACAAACACCCAATCTACAGTATCTCTCCGCCGCAAATGCAGCAGCTTTAGATAAAGATCTCATGTCCCTTGGAGCATTTTTCTCTCGATCAATTTGATGGAATTGGCTGGATTGAGTGTTCTCAAGTTGGTATGTTTTGTATTTCGGATTTATCTTTTGTATGTTTATGGTCTGATAGGGGAGAGGGGAGAGGGAGAGGAAGGAGGTGTTTTTATAGGAACTTCAGAGATTTTGTTCAGAGAAAGATTTCCTACGCCAACTATTCATAATGGTCCATAATAATTTTCTATAAACTTTTATATCCCTCTGGCTCTTCTAAGTTCATGTTGAAATACAGTCAACTAATCCCCAGTCGATCAGTATACAAAGTGCATCCACCCTCTAAAGGTCGTCGAATTCTAGTAGCTTGTGGACCTGGAAATAACGGTATGATCTTTTTTTTGCTGTCCTCAGTCAGTCTTTCAAAGGCTATATTGTATGAGAAAGTGCAATTACTGATAAGAAAACCAGGAGGAGATGGTCTAGTAGCTGCACGTCACCTTTGGCACTATGGATATAAACCCACAATTTATTATCCCAAGCAAGGAAAAAATGAACTTTATCAAGTACATCTCTCTTTTTTCTCCCTCAACATCCCATCACTACCTTCATACATCATTTCCCTATGTAATCATCCATCATCCAAATTCAAACTCGTCTAACAGAATGTTCAACTGCTTCGAGCTTCGTATCTATCTATATAGTACCCATATTAACACATACTAGCGTCTCTCTACCCAACTACGCAATCTTTCAATCCCATTTACTGATGATTTTCCCGGTGCTTTTGAAAGAATCTGATCATATTGTCGATGCCATATTTGGTTTGTTTTACCTTCCTTCTTGCCATCATCACCTTAGTTCCAATCCCTTCTCGCTACCCCTTTACCAACCCCACTAACCCACCCAGGCTTCTCCTTCTCTGGAACCCTCCGCGACCCCTTCCCTTCCATAATCACCGCACTCTCAGAATCTTCCCTCCCCATAACGTCGATCGACGCACCCTCCTCCTGGGACATAACCAGCGGACCACCCCCTTCCGGACCCGGCTCATTCCTTCATGCCCCAACACTTGATCAGTCTAACAGCGCCCAAAACCTCTTGTGAAATATTTCAAAGGAAGACATTTTTTTGGGTGGGAGGTATGATTGCCTCTTCTCTATTTTCCCTCGTCAAGACCTATTGAAAATGAGCACACTGTAATAACTGGTTTTAGATTCGTAACCCCGGAAATTGCAAACAAATATAATCTTCAACTCCCGGGATACGAGGGCGTAGATCAGATTGTCGAGATGCCTATTAAAGAATCAGAGGAGAAATTAATAGAGTATTCGAGCAATGGCTCCATGAATAGGAGAATTAGAATGAGTAGCCATAAATACTATCTATTCTGATGAAACGAATATATCAGGGAACAGAAGGCTGCAGAGCAATGTTAAGCCGACGTTGACAAGTCTAATACGCATTGATTCACCAACTGTACTTTAACTCACAATGACTCAAAGCAATTGCCAAGTTGCCGAATTTACGATTTCTATTAAATCCGGTGACTATAGTAGGTAATTATAGATGATGAATATCTAATATTAAGAAACAGGAGGTAAGAGGAATGTCATACATATCCTCAACAGAGTTACACCTAAAACTCCACCGCATGCTCGTCAAATGTCGCTACTGCCGTTAAGCTTACTCCTTCCCCCGAGGTTTAGATCGTTTGGGTAGAGGTATGCTAATACAGCATACTTCTATTTTCCTGTCGTCCACCACATACTAGAAACGAAAGCACGCTCTCATTACCTCTTCTTTCCCCCAAAAATACAGAAATATATATATTTACAAAACCAACAAACTAACATCCACCACTCAGCCCTAAGCCCAATCTCTCCATCTCCCATCTCCCTCCCTATAGAACTACTAGGTAGGTACACACTCAGCACCCCATCACCTCTCTGCCATCCAACTAGCCTCCATCTCAAACCGCCCCTGGAAATAAAAATCAAAATCAAAATAAAAATAAGCGACACATCTCAACCTCCATACCAAACCACCCTTATAGCATTACTATAAAATCTGAGATTCCCTCTATGTCCCTTTCCCATCCTCATCCTCATTCTCATTCACATCCCCTTCCACATAAAAATAGATCATAGAAAATAGATAGTATTAACGTAAACCCCCATCCGTAACCCAAAGACGGTAATAGCAATAAATCATAAATCATAAATATAAATATAAATATAAATATAATATAAATATAAATATAAATATAAATATAATATAAAATATAAATATAAATATAAATAAAATATAAATATAAATATAAATATAATATAAATATAAATATAAATATAAATATAAATAAAATAAATATAAATAATATAAATATAAATATAAATATAATATAATATAAATATAAATATAAATATAAATATAATCATAATCATAATCATAATCATAATCATAAACTCATACTAGATATCTACCTACCTGCCTACCTACCTACCAACCTACCAATCCAATAACTATACAAAAGTACCCAAACAATGCAGATATATTTTCATGATTCCTACGATTCATAAATCTCTCTCTCTCTATCTGCATCCTCATCCTCATCCTCATCCTCATTCCCACTCCCCTCCACTCAAAGTATGCTACCTGCCCTTACGATTTTATGCCCTCTCAAAAAGCAACCCCCTTCTCGAAACCCAACAGCACCTAAGAACCCCCTCCAATACCAAACGACTCACCCAGCCTCCCTAAGAAATTCCTCAAAAACATCTAGATTATATTATAACCATCCATAACCAAACAATAATCAAACCAAAACCAAAACCACACCCAATTTAAAAAGTGGAGATGAATTATGTCATGATTAAATACTTTGCTTTTATACACCCCCTCTCACTCTCACGCATATACACATACACATACACATACAAACCCTCTTATACCACTTAACAGATAGACTCACATGCGTGCGTGCACAGATTGTGGGATCGAGCTGGGAGTTGGGATTATATGAAATATTGAAGAGGGGAGACGTACGTACGCCTAGTCGCAGGTCAAATGAACGAGAGCGGGGGGAGTAGGTCTCTTGAAAGGAAAGGAAGATTAATTTAATAATAGGGTTGACTCACCTAAAGTATGTATATACCAAAGTTGCCATCTTTGGTAAGTTTAGTTAGGGGTATAAGACGAACACGTGAATATAAAGCAATTTTATTCTGGAATTTGGTATTGCAACGTACGTCTAACTGCTGAAGAGTCTTGTAAAGTAATCTACCTACCATTCTCAATCTCATACATGCTCGATTCGATATCATCCAATCGATTTTGACTCATTTTTTCATCATCATAATCAGAGTATCCCGATCCTTTCCTTGCATCCCTAAATATGTTTTTACCCAGGGTATGCTCCATAATCATGAGTAAGACAGAAATCCACATCTAGGATTTCATATCTCGATATTAAAACGCCAACCAAATGCACGTGCGCTTGAGCAACCATTTAATCCACACCAAAAAGTTCGACTATACGACGAATAAATCTTTTTTTCTCTTCAAGCTCCACCATTGATCACACCTACGAGCTGTGCCTCCGCCTGAGCCAACTGAATCGCTGCTGCTGCATTGGCATCTGCTTGGTGTATGACCCCCTGGACAATTTCCTGCTCAGATGGGTTAAGATTTGTGGTGAGTGATTCATAAAGTTGAGGTTGCTCCTGTTGCAATTCTATATTCAAATTAGTACATCTTCTTGATCACTTTTTGAAGTCGGTACATACTCATGAGGGCATTCTTGAATAGCTGGTATGGCTCCACTTTGTCGAGAGGAGTTTCGAGTAGACTCTCTTCCCCAAGTTCGTCGTCTGAGTCATGGTCCTCAAGGTTGTTGAATTTTGAAGCCTAAAAGTTTGTTAGCGTTTGTAAATAAAATGGAAGAGAATCAATGGTACTCACTTCTTCGCTCAAAAATTCGAGATATGCGCTACTCTCATCTTTGATATCGGATTCTTCATCTGCTTCATCACCTTCCTCTCCCCAGGCATTGTCATCACCAGCCCACTCATCATCCTCGTCATCATCATAAGATTCACCATCAACTGGGAAATCGTCTTTCAATGCTTCCTCACGGGCCATGGTAGCCGTAGGGAGAGTTTGGAAAAGTCTGACAATGCCCTGCAGTAATCTTGGCCAGCCTTGTTGGACGCTCACTGGAACTTGGTCGGCACTAAGTGTGAGTAAAGAAACAATGGCGGCGATTGAAAGCTTCTTGTCGTGTACCCTGGTGAAACTATCGATACTTGCAAACCACAAGCTGAAGAATTTGTTGGTCCATTGCTTTTGTTCTAGAATGTGCAAGGTCAAAGCTGGGTTGTAATAGATTGCGTTGATGACCATTTCCATGAGATGGATTTTGTACGACTTGACCTTGACATCAGTGTTTGTCAGAGTTCGCATAGCCATATCGACAAATTGCAAAACGTATTGATCAATGTGACCTCTCAGACTGAGCATCATGCCTTCAGCCAACTTGCATGCACAGATCTTATCAACACCTCCAACCTTCTCATCCGCAAACATATCCGCAACCATACCAAACATGGCATCCAGGTATTGTGGAGTTTGCACGAGATGAACGCTGCCGTATTGTACAAAATTGTCTAAAGCTGGGAGCATATCTTCGAGGTAGAGTTCAGCGCCGGCCTTGAAGGTTGCGTGAATGAGCTCGAATGCTTGCCACATGGTTGGTGAGATGGACTTGGCAGCAAATGTACAGCTATCGATAATCTCGAAAACTTCATTGTAAAGATCTGCGACTGTTAGCATCAGCAAGTCTCAAAATCAAAGGGGGGATGATATGCTAACCATAAAGCTTGTTCTCCAAAGTGACCTTGATGACGGGCATCAGGATGGATTCCATGTGTAAAAGAACATCGGGAGTGCTTTCTAAAGTCAAGATCAAAGTGCCGATTGTTTGCAAAACTCCGAGTGCGGTAATACTCTTGTCATCCAAGTAGTCTCCATACTCGTCATCTTCCCTCTTCTCGTTCTTCTCCAGAAGTTCCCTGACAATTCGTAAATAGGTATCGCGTAATTGCTCGCTTAATGCCACGGCGAAAGGAGTTAACTCTGCTGCAAATACTTCAACGAAGTCTTCCATAACGTTTGACAGTGCATCCACATCAACCTCGTTGGCAAGTTTCAACAACTGTTGCATGATTTGTGGGATGTTAGATTGCATGCTGGTTCGAATGATGTCATGTCTAATCAAAGGTTGTAATGCGAGTGCTGCTTCAACACGGACTGGAAGGTCGGGGTCGGCCATACATTCCAGGATGTTTCTGTATATAACAAGAAGATTTTGAGTATCCTTAAAATCAAGTTGCTCGAACTTCTCGACGGTATCGCAAGCTCGGGCTCGCAAAATCCTTGAGTGCTTCGGAAGTCTGGGAAAACATATCTGACCAAGAAATATTCCACTTGTTCAGCGATTGGGCTCTTTTTCCCCAAGATCACACTGGACAAAGTCCCAATCATTCTCAAGGCTCCTTCCTTTGCAATGTGGTTCTTCTTTCCCTCTTCCGCAGCCTCGTATTCGTTCACGATCGAATTGACAAATGTAAGAATGGTGAAAGTGTGCTTTCTGCGAACCTTGGTGAGAGTAATCAAAAAAGTTGGTCGCGGCATTGTCTGGTGCAGAGACTTCCTCGTAGAAATTCAGCTTGTGGTGTAAATATTCCTCCGGATCGGTTTCAAATTTCTCAACATCGTCGGGCGAGAGACACATGACAGGGAAGACAAAATGGGTGACAAGACTATCGAGATGTGGTTTCAAATGAGCCCACATCTGCTTTGGTCGAACACACTCGTCGAGGAAAACCAAGGTATATGAAAGACAGGGTCTGCTGAGCCATGTTGTCTTTGCGACCCATTTCTCAATCTGCTGGAGGTAACCTTTCAAAATCTCGGGTGCGAAATTGGTTTCAAAACTTTTCGCGAACGCGGCGTACTCATCTCCATTACCTTTCGACAAAGACGTGGGGTTACCATAACTAAAGATGTCAGCTGAATTCTTCCTCGCACCCTGACAATTACACACACGAACATAAAGTCTGTTCAAATTAAAGTATGACCATTTCTTGGCCTTCCACCAGTGATTTGACTCTCGCTCGGCTTCATCCTCAGGTAGAGCGGTAGGCGGAACTTCTTTTTGCAACCGTTTGGAGGAAAAGAGTACACCAACCGACCACTACCGCATGTTCGCGCAAAGAGGAAGACAGGTCAAACTGTTTTTGTCAGCACTCCCACAGGATATTACAAAAGAAGCGCCAATACATACAAATGTTGCATGCTTGTATGCCTTGAGAACAATATGAAGCATCTCTCCCGCCTCTTCACTCATCTCGTTGACCAAACCCTGTCCGATGGTCAAAAGCCTTGGGAATGTTGCTTCCACAATTGCTTCGAAATTCTGCACGATTCTCTCCAGACTTGAAACGAAAAACGCGGCATATAGCCAGGAGACATTGTAAACCGGTGAATATCGAAGCGGCTTCGTTGGTGTTCAATAACTGAACCGTCATATTTATAAAGGAAGGCCATCTGTCCTGGGAAGTCGTAATGTAAAATCTTTTGAAGGACTGGCACGAGTTGTTGACGAATTTGTGCTGGAGAGGAGGCAATGAAAGGTAGGAGCCTGTCTCGAAATCTAGCCTTCTCATCATCGGCCATCGGCTTGGGTTGAGTCTCGCTCGGTAGCCATGCTCTCGTAACGCGGTTTTTAAGGTAGACAAACCGCTGCAATCTAGCGTCAGTATGTGCCAGCAGCGGGGGTAGATATTGCGGAGAGTTTGCATACTTGATAACCGAATTGCAGGATTTTGTTCTGCTTGTAATATATATCAAGAAGAGCATCAGTAAAACCCGGATGTTCTTCTGCCTATGAAATATCGATCAGAGATGGATTAAAATAAAAATTTGTTAGGAATGCTTACTGATTTTCAAATCTAATTCAGCGCGCCGACGAGTGTCAGCGTCTGGATCAAGAGTCGAAGCAATACGACCTCGCAAGACGGCAACATCCATCTTTGCTACCTATTGAAAGTACTGCTACTTCAATAAATTCTTTGGGAGGTGGGTTGTCTTGGATTTGGGAAACCGCAAAAAACTTGAGCACTTCAAGAATTCGAGGAAGTTTTGTCGTGTCAATATAGATTTTGTGGTTGATCCCAACTTCGCCTAGCTGAAAAAAGCAAGCGAATAAAAAACTTACTTGCTTTAAGAATTTAAAGAAGGGAAAGGAAGAGGAAAGCTTGAAAAGGAAAAGAGGAAAAGAAAGATCCGGATGGTCATTCTGTTGATTAGATGAAGAGATTGATTACTTCATTTAAGCTTTATTACGAAATATTTTATCCTTTGAGGTATAATTATAGATAATTAACAAGTTCCAAGGTTGATTTAATATCTAATCTAGGTAACGATCATAATAATTATAATGATTATATCATATTATACCGTATATTATACTGTCATCTTCCAAGGTTGTCATTTATAAGATTCATAATAGATAAATATACTTCTTTCTTGCAGGTTATATCAAGTCATTACCTACATACGGGAAGCTGAGGATTCTTGATATTTTTTCGTTGATTTAAATATCAAATTGTACACCCATGGATATAATCTTATATATAGATTATGTATAGATTGTAAAATTTTATATTATGAATGGATACCTACGTAGTATTCCAAGTTCTCTCATACAGACGAGGCCTCGGGAACGAGAATATCCATGGATGGATAAGTATCTACCTAGCAAGTAATAAAAGGAATAGGTACAGTTCTCCCTCGAATGATAGATACATTCATTCATCATAATACCTACTATATAAACTTACC